>JARYHS010013631.1:18440958-18883425 GCA_031002005.1 Vandiemenella viatica | reverse complement strand
ATTTTATTATCGTAATATCCTTTTTTGATACCAAGTTTTCAAACTAACAAGATGAACCTCAAATACCATTTTGTCTTCCAATACTCACTCTTTCAGTAAAGTTTCTGAGATTCCCATTCTATCACAAGTTCCATTTATTGTCCACCAACTTCTCATTTCTCTATAAACTTTCTAACTACAAATTTTAAATTTTGCAGGCGAGGTTTTTACCAATTGAATTCACTGTAACCCGCAGAAGATCGTTTCCTAAAGTGAATTGAAAGATTCATTTTTTGATGATACGTTGAAACAAAAAGTGAATTCACCTTCACGGCGAGAGGTTACGAAAAGTGAATAGTTCTTTTTTTTCTGTCGTCAGTCTTTCGACTGGTTTGATGCAATCCTCCATCCTTCCTATCCTGTGCTAACCTCTTCATTTCTACGTACCCCTTACAGCCCACGTCCTCAATTATCTGCTTCATATATTCTAATCTCTGTCTTACCTCTACAGTTCTTACCTTCGACTGTTTCCCTCCACTAACAAATTAACCAATCCAGCATGTCTCAAAATATGACCTACCAGCCTGTCTCTTCTTTCCTGTAAGCTTCTTCCACAAACTTCCTTACTCAGCCCATCATTTCCAAAACTCGTTCATTTCTTACTTTGTCTGTCCACCTAATTTTCAGCATTCTTCTATAGCACCACATTTCAAATGCATTCAATTTTCTTTATTTCCGGTATTCCTAAAGTCCATGTTTCACTACCATAAAGTGCTGTTCTCCACACAAAGAGTTTTAAGAAGTTCTTTCTAATTCCTAGATCAATATTTGAAACTAAAAGGTTTCTCTTTTTCATGAAGGCTCTTTTTGCTAGTACTATTCTGCTTTTAACATCATTCCTGCTTCGGCCATCGGTTGTAATTTTACTTCCCAATTAACAGAATTCACTTACTTCTCCTATTGCATCCGATCCTATTTTTATATTTAATCTACTAGTATTGGTATCATTTCTGCTACATTTCATCACTTTTGTCTTGCTTTGATTTATATTCAGGCCAAAATCTTCCTTCAGTATTTATGTTCATGCCATTCAGTACCTTCTCAATATCCTCAGCCCTCTCTGCTAACAAAACAATGTCATCAGCAAATCGTAGCATACTGATTTTTTTACCCTAAAAACTTATGCCACATGGAAATTTTTCTTTGACATCCTTCATTGCTTCTTCTACATGCAACTTGAATATTCACGGGGATAGACTACAGCCTTGTCTCACACCCTTTTTAACTGATGCATGTCTCTTGTGATTCTCTATTTTTATTATAGCCACTTGATTCTTATATAGTTTATAGAGTATTCTTCTATCCCGATACTTTAGACCTGACTGCTTTAAAATTTTGAACATCTTGTCCCATCCTAACATTATCAAAAGCTTTCTCTAAATCAACAAATGCCATAAAAGTATCTTTGTTTTTCTTGATCCGCCCTTCAAGTATTAATCTTAAAGACAGAACTTGCTTCCCTTGTACCGCGATTTTTCCTAAACCCAAACTGATCTTCACCTACTATCTCTTCTACTATCCTTTCCATCCTTCTGTATATTATTCTGGTCAGTAATTTTGAAGCATGTGATGTTAGACTAATGGTGCGATAATTCTCACATTTGTCGGCTTGTGCTTTCTTTAGGAAGTGTGAAGATGATATTTTTATTAAAATCAGTTAGAATTTCTCCTGTTTCATAACTTTTTGATATCAGCTTGAATAATCTTTCGATTCCTTCCTCTCCTAGGGATTTAAGAAGTTCTGCAGGGATTCTCATCAATTTCAACTGCCTTATTTGCTTTCAAGTCATTCAGAGCTTTATTAAATTCTGTCCTCAAAACAGGATCTCCTAAGTCATCAATGTCGACATCACCTTCCTTTTCCATTACGCTATTGTTCAAGTCGTCCCCAACATACAGTTTCTCAATGTATTCTTTCCATCGGTTAGCTCTATCTTCTGAGCTCAAAAGAGGTTTCCCATCGGCAGCTTTAATGTTCATACCTCTTTTCTTCATTTCTCCAAAATTCTAGTTTGATCTTTCTGTAGGCATCCTCTACTTTACCTACGACCATTTCCTTTTCTACCTCTTCACACTTTTCTTGTAACCATTTTTCTTTTGCTATTTTGCATTTCCTATTTATTTGATTTCTAAATTGCCTGTACTGCTCTCTTCCTGCTTCATCCTGAGCATTTTTGTGCCTTCTCCTCTGATCCATCAGCTCCAAAATTTCTTCTGTGATCCAAGGTTTTCGGGCAGCTTGTTCCCTAAAGCCTAAAGTTTCTTTACCAGCTTTCATTATTTCGGTCTTTAATGCATTCCATTCGTCCTCGGTTGAGCTCCTTTCAGAGTTACTTCTTAGACCCAAGTCTACCATTTCTGCAAATATTTCTCTGTGCTAGATTGTTCAGTTTGTTCACTTCCAGTCTGTCTGCTTATACTGCTTCCTAATTCGCTTAAATTTCAGCCTGCACTCCATTATTATCAAATTATGGTCAGAGTCTAATGTCTGCTCCTGGGTACGCTATACAGTCTAAGAACTTGATTCCTGAATCTCTGTTTGACCATGATATAATCTAGCTGATATCTGCCTGTATCCCCAGAACGTTTCCAGGTGTATATTCTTCTTGCGTGGTTCTTAAACAGTGAGTTTGCACTACTAGCTTATATCTTTCACAAAATTCTAGCAACCTGCTTCCTCGCTCATTTCTTTCTCCTAGACCAAAACTTCCTACAGTATTCCCCTCTTTTCCTTCTCTCACTATTGAATTCCAATCACCCATGATTATTAGATTTTCCTCCCCCTTCACATATTGGATTAATTCTTCAATTTCAGCGTATATTTTTTCTATTTCTTCAGTCATCTTCCTGTGATGTTGGCATATACACTTGTACTAATGTGGTTGGCACGGGCTTAGTTTCTAACCTCATCAAAATAATCCTGTCACTAAACTGTTCATAATAACTCACCCGTTTCCCTACTTTCTTGTTCATTACAAATCCTACACCAATGTCTCCATTAACAGCTTGTATGCTAATTATCCTGTGTTCCCTAGACCAGAAATCCTGTGCATCCTTCCATTTAATCTCACTAATCCCAACAACATCTATCTTAAGTTGATCCATCTCCTTTTTTAAGTTTTCTAACCTACCTGCCCTATTCAGACTTCTAACATTCCACGCTCCGACTCGTAGAATGTTTCTATCCATTCTGATGACTCCTCCCTGAGCAGTCCCCACCCGGAGATCCGATTGGGGACTATTTTACCTCCGGAATATTTTACCCAGGAAGAAGCTATCATGATATATGTAATTTGAGAGAATTACGTGTCCTCGGGATACCCTTTGGGTCTTTAGTGCAGTGGTTTCCCGTTGCCTTCTGCATCCCCATGCCGTTGATCTTTTCTGATTCATCCGCCTTTAGGGGCCGTTTCCAACCCCAAGGGCAAGAGGGTGCCCTGAGCCGCCCTTTCGGAGGCCGTTGGCAAGCAGTGGGTGATTCCTTATACCGGGAATCTTTCAGTCGCCGTGCAAACAGGGTGCACCACATGAAGGAGAGGTTGACATTTGGTTGGAAAAGGCGAGTATAGCCTCTCCCATACCCTTACACCCCAGTGAATTGTATAAACCCCTTAATAGTGGCGTAGCTAAGGGGGGGGGGGCAGTGGGTGTAGTCCGCCCCGGGTGTCATCCGCAATTCATGATATGAAATAATCGAAAAGAGTGTGATACAAAAAAGAATTTTTTTTTATATATCCTTTGGTATCCAACTACTCCTAGTTTTATTGTTTTAAATTCTTTTAAGTTGATCTAGCATTTTTTTTTTTCATCTTTTTGTTTTATAATGCAATTCAGTGCGTTGTGCGCTTTGGTTACAGTTATGTTCAATTTTCGACCGCTCTGTTGCTGCAAAAATCACAGGAAATCGTACTTGCCGTCAGTCACTGTTATTTGGTTTGATAGATATGGCATTGGCTATAAGTTTTCTGGGACGATTATTTATGAAACGAGATAGTTTTGAATTTAAAGGAAAGATATATAAAGGTATTAAAATAGAGGTAAGTAGATAGTTAAATTGTAACTTCTTGTAACTATTTAAAGAAAAATACTGTATTGTAGTTTCTTCTGAAACTAAATGAAAAAATCAGCCATATCAGAACACGCATAGTCTTGGCTTCCATTTCCATAGTTCAGTCTAGGCTTCCATTTCTATAGGATTGTCATGAATTAACCTCGGACGTTTTATATGTGGCACTAAATTCAATTTTTAAATTGTTTTGCTAATTTATAATTCAATCAACTTCAAACTAAAATTCACGAGTACCTTGAAATATTCTCTCCGGTTCGTAACTTCGAATTTATCATCTGACAGATTCGTGTAGTTATAGAAAGAATGTAAATTTGACACTTCGAGTTATCAGATTAAAATTCGTTCATAACCGCTAGTAAGGTATGCATACCTACCTATTGTGACAGTGCACCTATAGTTGACGTGAAATTTAAGCAATTGTAATGACCCAGAAAACCGTGCATAAAATTATCAACACTGTCATGTTAGAAGTAAATCAGAATTGGTCCAAGCAGTCGGTAATGGTATTGCCTGTAGTTAGTGAACAGTTTTTATAGAACGTCTGCTTAACACAGCCGGAAGCATGTATCTTGTTAGCAAAATCGCACGTCGGCAAGTACTTTAACTCTCGGTGTATGTAAGTTAGCTCTGCTTTCTACTGAACGAGAATATACAAATGTGATCTCAATAAAATAAAGAAATGTATGATTTCGTAGTATAGACGAGAAGAATATTTCTATCATGGAAATCTCTGTCGGATATAGGTACCTAAATCCTTACGTGTTGCTTAAATTGACATTGATTTCGACTTACGTTCCTCAATAAAAATTGGGCATTAATCATAAACTAAACGAATCTTTGGGCCGTTTACAATATTTTTTATATGCTATGGCGTGGCGTTAGGGACCTAAAATTTACGCGTGGTGTTGTTCTTCGTACATATGATACCATATTTAGGAGTGTATTATGTCCGAGACAGGTAGCGAAATACATCACTTGCTTAGTACTCCATGTAAAGCCGGTAGATATTGCAGAGACATGTATTTATACGAATTCACCCGCTGTTTATTATTTTTAATTAAGCTATTTTTATATCTTATTTAGCCTTATTTTTTATGAAGGAATTTAATGTAGAGTTTCTTCTCTGATACTATCCCCCAGAGACTCACGACTTGTGGGACCCAGGTACCCAGGTACTGAAATTGCACCCATGCGACCGCATCTGGGTATGGAATTGTTTCGTGTTCTGTTAACTTTCATCTCTATGTACTTTGGTGAAATTTTGTTCTTTTCTGACCCTGATGGAATTTTATGGTTATGGGAAGGACATCGACTATAGGAGCAAAATTTGTCGACTTTGGGAGCCTATCTAATTCATTGTCGACTATAGGAGTTGGTGCACAGGTTCATTTTTTAAATAATTTGTAGTAGGCCCTATATGTTAACAGTCACAATTTTCCAACAACTGTTATACCGCTAACTGATACAATAGAAATACTCAAGAAGTAGGAAATAACTTTAAAATGTATAGTTATAAAATGGTATGGGGTGAGACTTCAAAAATGGACAAAAATTCTTAGCGTGTCGACAATTGGTGCAACTACCTTTTCTGTCAAATAATTAATAAAAATAATACAAAATACTTCTAGATGCTTATGAATATAAATTTGAATGTAAATTGTTGACTATTTAAACAATAAAACTCAAAACCAGCAAAAAATTTGAATTTCGCGTCACACATAAAAGAACAATAACTTTAATTTTTTCATCAAGATTACTACATTGCTAAAAACATATTCATACTTATTACTAACAAGTAAGACCACACATAAAAATAAATATATTATTATCTCCGTGATACTAATGGATTAAGTTTTATTTAGCTGTTTTTACCAAAAAGTGAAAAATGACTGGAGGAATTCATACATCTAAGAGTAATCGTAGATTTTAGCACAGGAAAGCAAAACAAAGTTAAAATTGATGCAGTTCAGAGTATATCCATCTTGAAATGATGACATATAAAGCTCATCAAAAGAAATTGATTCTCACCTTGATGCAAGAAACTTATGTAGTCAGCTCATCTTCACGAAGCAAACAAGATGCTAACGAAACAATATACAGTACTTGTGAGATGTGACACATTAGAGTGTACTCGTTCTTGGTAGTCTCTATATAGAGATCATTAAAAAAGTAAGCGATTATTTCCAAAACCGAGAATGACCATTTAGCACTGCATAAACGCAAGACTTTACAAAAAGCGGTGCATGTCGACACCTTTCAAAAGAATTGTTTAATAAAAAGTTGCCTAAGTAATTCTATGCTCGTGGATTGCTTACTCACCCAAAACTATCAATCTGTTTTGCTTTTGCTATCGTTTATTTTCTGGCTATAATACTAATACTAGATCTGCATTTTGACACAATTTCAGAAGTGGTAGAAACTAAATTCTAAAATGACAAACCATAAAACTACAAATAAACATCTGGAAAATCTTGAAAAGTGGAAAACTTTAGATATAAAGCTGAAATTCCACAAAGCAATAGATAATTTTTATTTTTTTTATTTCGTGTGGTCGTAATGACCTAGTGACAGGGTTTATATTGGCTGAGCATTCCGCTCCTATCGTAGCCGCCTTAACCTAACCTGACAAACCCGCCGAGTACCGGGGACCTACAGTTCAACGTGGAATCCGAATCACGGAAGCGTTCTAGCGTTCTTCAAATTACACAGCAAGCTGTGCTAGAGGAGACGGCCGTGTTAAGTGCCTATAAAAATCCCCGCCGAGGCAAGAATTCGAACCGAGACCTTTCGATCTCCAGTCAGACGCCTTAACCACTGAGCCACCAGGCCACTCTAAACAATAGGTGACGCACCCTTGCCATCAACTGATACTGAACAGCAGAGGTGGAAGGTTTTTTTTTTTTTTAATTTAAATTATCATATATAACTTTATTTCTGGCTAAACAAAAGCAAGCATGTCGTGAGCCTAGTGAAGAACATGACTCTATAAATAACGACAGTTTCCTATATCTTATCCAACCTCTTTTAAAATGTAATGTTGTGACGAAAGAGCACATCTTGGATTTGGAACATAATCTCGTAAATACCTGCTACCAGATACACAAAATGAATTCATAAGCATTCTATCAAACCACGTAAAATCTGAGCTCGTTAACTAAATTAAATCGATAAAATATTTCATTATTATGTTTGATAGCACACCGGACATTTCATACATTGATCAAATGTGTGTAGGGAATCGTTTTGTGAAAACTAACAAAAAAGTCAAAGAAATATTCTTGGATTTTTTCCCTTGAAGGGAAAGAACGTGGTTGATCTAAGGAATGAAATTTATGAGAAGCTTTATTGTGACTGGTTAGATTATGTGATAAGTCGTTCTCAAGGTTATGGAAATGCAGCTAATAATAGCGGCGTATGTGGATGAGAAAATAAAAAATAAAATAAAAAAACATTATTAAAGCAAAAAGACATAAAACTGTTTTCGTTTGATATGTTGGTCCTTTAATTAACTTAAGCAACCAACTTTTATTTTCACAAAATGCATCTTAAGTAACGTTTTTCGGAACCGCAGAAACTATTTTTACATTTTTCTTTGTGTCCTTCAGCCACTGGAATGTGTTTACTAAACATAGCAAATCATTTATTAAAAAATTCTCAGCAACGTGGTGGAGTGTTAATTATACTGCAGTAAAAGTGCTAACAGAAAATTTTTGTTTTGTTATGGTTGCATTTAAAGAATTATGAGATCAACAAGAAAATGTAGACACCAGAGGAGATGCTCATAATCTTATACCTATAGTTTGTAATTTTACTTTTCTTTGTTACCTTTTCTTTTGGCATATTGTACTACGGGAAGTAAATTGTCACATTGGATTGAAAAATAAATCCTTGAGTCTTGAATGATAAAATTAAAGGCATTTCATCTTTATATACAAGAAAAGCGGTGTCACAAGGGGCAACAGATCTTGCTACGAAAAACCACACGATTGCGACATTCCAACACAACTAAGAACTCGTTGTAAAAAATAGCCACTGCTGCTGGACTCGCAATGAGAACTGAAAATCAAAAGGACCTGTTTGACTGTCTTCAACAATTCATCACCGAACTGCGAATTAGATCAAAATCAGTTCGAGATTTAGTTTAATTACTTGAGGTTGTACATAAAAATAATTTGCTTTCGGCGATCACGGAAGAATTAAAAATAGCTGTTTCCAAACTTAGTGGTTTTCACGATGAATTATGAGAATCAGAACCTCTCGAAGAATGAGAAGGCATTTAAGAAAAGCCTGTTACCGTTACATTAACAGATGACTGGGGGGTTTTGGACTTTTTTTAAATCATCGTGGAATCTTATGGCCGCTCTGAAGTTATTTACAACTTACCTATGAGATACTATGTGTGGGCGCAGCCTTAGTAAATAAAAATTAATCAAAAATTACTTTCGACAAAAATTGAGCAATACGAGACTAAACAATCTTGCCATGTTGACTGCTGAACATTAACCAACTCAAAATGTTTAAAGATTTCTGAGTTTGCAACTATCAAAGCTAGAACTAAAAAATTAAATAAGCAATTTTTTTTCGTTTATTTATGTTTTAAATGTTTTTAGTGTTTCAATCTTGTTAATAAAATATAGGTATTTATAAATAACAATAAATGTTTATTTCCACTTTTTATTAAAATCATACTTTTCACTTATGGGATATTATATTTTACTTTGAATTTAAGTTTTCGTGGGATGGGGTGACACCATCGATATCCGCCCCCGGTATCACCCATGCTAGCTACGCCACTACCCCTTAACCCGATGCGATTGTAGGAATGTAATCGTGTGAAGTAACCGCCACAAAGACTGTTCATCCAGCATGATTTTTATGAGGGGGAATTAAACCGACAGGGCAGGCCTTAAAGAGGGTAACTTTGTTAACAGTCACGTTCATAGTAATCTTGGACAGTTGTTGCCGTCAAAAGGAGAGTCAATTGGAAAGAGGAGTTGGACTTTTATGTCAAACATTTTACGCGCCAACGGTGGGACAAATGAGAGGCTAGAAAACGTTTCGTATTTTTTGGCTCTACTAGAGTGGCAAGTGGCGGGGATAATCGTCTGGCCCAATCCAGGCTACACCAGCACTTCTCCGACTCCATCTTAGCGGTTGGGGATACCTGTCCTGGCGGGAGACCTGCAATCAACAGACACGACGGCTGCAGCTATGCTGGATTCAATACGAGATCTCATCTCGTCATAGTGGTAATCTCTATACAAGCACAATTGCCACCAGTGGACAGACAAGCTCCAAATGTTTTCCAAAGCTGAGAACTTCAATTTTCTTTGGTGAAACTATGAATGGTCCATTAAATGAGCTACTATCGATTAACAAAATAATGATTTCCATTTAATGAATGTGAATAGAGTCAATGGTTATTATTTTTCCATTCTTTCCAAGTTAATAAAGTCCATATATGTTTTATTTTATCATCACATTAACCTTGTAATTTATCATAATCCCCTATTGTGTGTGAAAGATCATTCCGTTGAGAACCACTGTCAGAATTACGGTACGTTATTGAACAATAAATTATGATCATTCAAGAATTACCAGTTTCCCTTTGAGACAATTCAGCATGTAAAGACTCAAATTTTTCTTTTCTCATCCTGAAATACATATGAAAACGTTTCGAATCTTTTTCTTACTGTGGTACTAACCGATGAAATTAGTCCAATTGTTTCCTCTTTTAATTGACGTCAAATATCAAAAAACGATGAGGATTTTTTTTCCAAATTGAAAGCCATAAAATAAGCAGCAGTTTCCAATTCTTTTTCCCATTCCGAAGAGTCAGTTACGAGGGTTGGAACTTAAATAGTGGCAACTATTAAAGCGTTACACGTTTGCACTTGTTACTGTCCTTCAAAGTAGTCGCCAGCGATGTGTAGAACCCGCTGCCAGCGATGTGGAAGGCTTAGTGTACCGTTAGCAGAGCATGTTCTGTTAATGGTGCGAAAGGAGCGGTCTACTGCCTGTCGAATATCTGGAACAGTTCTGAAGCAAATGCCAAGAAGTGGTTCCTTCATCAAATAAAAGTCACAAGGACTTAAGTCCGGGAAAAATGGTGGATGGTACAGTACTTCCCAGTCCCATCGACCGAACAGAGCAGCCCCAGCTTTTTGTCATGCAAAATGATGGGTGGCTTGCGCAGAAAGTGTTACCGCTTCTTTCGCAAAGCTGGGGGCAGGTGACGCTTCAAAAACGAACAGTAATACTGTGCATTGACAGTCTGCCGTGGAGGAACGTAATGCGTTAGGGATAACACCATCACAGTCGTACACGAGAATCACCATAACTTTCACCATACTGGGGCTCTGACGCACTTTCGACTTTCGCGGTGACCCATAATGACGCTATTCGTTGGATTGGCGTTTCAGTTTTAGCTCGTATGATGTGGCCCATGTCTTATCCAGTGTTACGATACGGCGTAAGAAAGCCTCTCCTTCGCGCTCCAAGTGCGTCTGAGCAGCGTCGTAACGCATCCTTTTCTGCATTTCCGTCAATTCATGCGGAACCCATCGTGATGCAATTTTTCGCATGCCCAGGCGTTCCTTCAGGATGCAAAGCACAGTCGTATGCGCTAATCCGGTATCGTAGGCGAGCTCACGAATCGTCTGGCGTCGATTACTGTCCACTAACTCGGCAACAGTATGCACTTCTTCTTCAGGCACGCTAGGACGACCTGCCCGATGCATGTCTGCCACAGTTTGGCGACCTTCGTTGAAGGCTTTTACCCAACGTGCCACTGTTCTGTACGGCAATGCTGGTTCCACGCACGCCTATTGAAGACCTTGATGATACTGTCGTGCTGTAGAACCTCTTGCCATTCAATCTTGATCCAACTTCGTTGTTCCTGTTTCGAAAACATAGTGACACCGTTACGTTGGACCGCTCGCTCTCAAGTGACTGCGTTTCCCTCGATTGTGGTCACGCCGGGGACGGGGGATGGGCGAGTCCATTTGCTCGGAGGTAAGGTAGGTATGTCACCAAAGTAAGCTATCAGAGACAATAGTATATTCCATTGCATTGTGTCTCCACGCAGTGTTGCCACTATTTAAGTTCCAATCCTCGTATAATAGTATTTTGCAAACCTACACCAAACTGCAAACAAGGAAAAACATCACATGACGTGTCAGTAGTGTAGTTCTAAGTATATCATCATAGACAAAATCTGATATCACTATGGTCCACGAGTTCACGTGACATGACGGCAGTGTACCCTGGCACGTCAACGCCGTCACTGGAGTGCTGAGTAGCAAAATATGTTTCCGGAAGAGTCCCGCATTAGGCCCGTTTACACGTACGCGCCAAACTGGCGGTTTGGAACGGCGCTCCGGACTGCCGCGCCGGAGCGTGAGGTTGGACCGTCGCTCCTGGAGCGTGCGACGAAAAATGGTCAACACTCCAGTCGCGCGCGCCAGGACTGCGGGTTGGAGCGTACGCGCCAAAAATGACCGTTATCCCGTGGCGCGTGGACTTTCCGCCGGGTTGGAAAGTTTTGTTGACGGTCCAGCTTGGAACATTCGGTTTTCAGGTCGTTGTTGTTTTTGTTAGTTGTGCTTGTGTTTATAAGTGTATTTAAAATATCCTCCAAAAGAAATGACATAAACTGAGCAATATGAGCTGCTTTACATTTTTTTTTGGTACAGAAAGAATTAAATAAACAAAGTGTATATGGGCGGAAAGATGGCACGAAACTAGAGATCTATATGGACACATGCCTCTTTAGTGAGAGCAACGGGAAAATAAATGACCCAGATGATTTAAAAAATTGCCAACGAAACGACAGTTTCATATATAACTACATTTTAATAATAATAATATTTCATTAAATTGCAATGGAGCGCACTCTCCTGAGGCAATTTCCCTACACACCCATCTTCCCCCTTTCCTGCACCCACCTCTATTTGCCCTCTACAAATTTTAACTTTAAATTCTTTCAACGGTTTTGGTAAATTGCTCATCATTTCTCTTTGTAGCTTATTCCAGTACCTGACACCCTTACCTAAAAAGGTGAATTTAAAGTTAGTATCTTCACATCAAAACAAGACACAGTCATGAGGAAGAGCATAACTGCAGAGTAATGTTTGCCTCCTACTCTTCGTTTTTTGACAATTGGAATATCCCTCCAAGATTTGAAATTGCTTGCATATATTTTTCTCAGTTCTTTTCGAATTGCCGCCGAGTTTCTTGAATCCTTTCAGTGACGAAATCTTTGTTTTCACTTTCACATACGTTTACCCTGCTGAATTCTACTAACTAATAATATTTACAATTTTTTAAAATTTTTATATTTGTAGTCATTTGATTTTTTTAACCTTCCACAAACATAGAAAATTCAAGCTCTATAAATCTATCCAAATTATCTCTTGGCCACATTTCTCAAGATTGAGATTTTTATCTGTTAAAGCAGGGTAAAGTTAAATAAAGTCACCCAGAAATTCGAACTAACAACGAACTTGCACTGACGCATCAAGACTGCAGACCGACAATGCACGTGTAAACACGAGGCCCTGTTAGACCTGCGCGCCAGATGTGCGCATTCGGAGCGCGCGCCAGGCCTCTCTGACCACCGAGCATTTACACGTAAAGGATTGATCCGCGCGCCTGGAGCGTACGCTCCAAAACCGCCGGAAAAACCGTGCGTGTAAACGGGCCTAAGCCTCTGAATTCCACTTCACCATATAGGCCTAAAACAGACGAAGCGACCAGCGGTCGTGGCGGCGGCCCCCCAACTGTTCACTCGACACGAGGCGGCGATCCAACATTTTATCGGTTGATGATAGTACTTTTTAAAATTAGCCATCATCATCATATATATTATTTCTATAAGGTATTTTTTTGTCACAAGCCTGTATCTTCCTTCATACTTAACCGAAATCAATGAATGAGGTGTCATTTTAAAGCATATGGTCTCCACTTTGGTAAAATCATATTTTAAGAAATGAAGTTTTCGGAATTCGTCCCTTAAAGGGCAAAAATGTCAATATTTCTAAAATGCTATTTTCTGTGTTACGAGTCATTTATCTCCCTGGATACCTATCTGAAATCGTTTAATGAAGTATCATTTTAAGGATTAAGATCTCCGCTTTAGTGACGTCATATATTAAGACAGAAATTTTTCGGAATTCGACCCGTAAAGGGCAAAAGTATCAATATTTTTGCAATGCGTTTTCGTGTCACGAGCGATTTATCTCCCTTAATATCTAACTAATATAGATAAATTAGGTATCATATTACAGACTGAGTCTCCGCTGTGGTAACATTATATTTTAACACAGGAATTTTTCGTAATTCTACCCTTAAAGCGCAAAAATGTCAATTTTTCTAAAATGCGTTTTTTGGATCTCAAGCCATTTATCTCTCTGGATATCTAACCAAAATCGATAAATACAGTAGGATTATGAGGAGTAATGTCTCAGCTTTGTGACATCATATTTTAAGATATAATGTTTTTGGAATTCAACCCTTAAAGGGAAAAGGTATAAATTTTTCTATAACGCATTTTTGTGTCACGAGCGATTTATCTCTCTTAATATCTAATCGATATAGATAAATGAGGTATCATATTAAAGAATAAGGTCTCCGCCATGGTAACATTATATTTTAAGAAAGGAATTTTTTGTAATTCGACCCTTAAAGTGCAAAAATGTTAATTTTTCTAAAATGCGTGTTTTGTGTCTCGAGCCATTTATCTCCCTGGATATCTAACCAAAATCGATAAATACAGTAGGATTATGAGGAATATTGTCTTATCTTTGGGGACAGCATATTTTAGGAAAGAAGTTTTTGGAATTCAACCCTTAAATGGAAAAGGTATAAATGGTTCTACAACGCATTTTTGTGTCACGAGCTATTTATCTCCCTTGATATCAAACCGATATAGATAAATGAGATATCATATTAAAGACTAAGGTCTCCGCCGTGGTAACATTATATTTTAAGAAAGGGATTTTTCGTACTTCGAACCTTAAAGGGCAAAAATGTCAATTTTTCTAAAATATGTTTTTTGTGTTTCGAGCCATTTATCCCCCTGGATATCTAACAAAAAACCAATAAATAAAGTCGGAGTATGAAGAGTAATGACTTAGCTTTGGAGACATCATATACTAAAAAAGATTTTTATTCTTCGATACCTAGCCGAAATTGCTAAATATCATATCGTCTTAAATTTAAGGTCTCCAGGTAGGTAAAATCTTAAATAAGAAAGCCGTGTCTAAATACCTCGCTGTTAAGAGACGTTAAGCAGTAAAAAAAAAAAAAAAAAAAAAAAAGAATTTGGTGCTTAAAGTGGTAGCGCGTATGAGAAAGTTCAGAGCCACGTCCCTAGATTGCAACAGCAGATTTCACAGAGATGTCAATCAACTTTTTTTTTTTTATTCCTTTCGGATATTTTTTTGTGTCATGGAAACACTTTCGTTTTTCTATACATGTCCAATGTAAACATTTTATTCGCGCAGCAACACATATCACAGAGATGTTGCTGTGCTGTGTGCATTTTGCTCTGGTTGGTTGTATTAGTTAAGGTCAGTGACAATTTGTCGTACATACAGAGTGTTTTAAATTTTCCTATTTGTTTCGTAATATGTTGTAAGTATTTTGATGCTATTACACTAAAAAAAATTACTATAAAAGTGTTGTTCTACTTTTCATTATATTCAGCCTCACTATTCATCACTTTTTATTCGCGAAATTTTCGCACGAGTCGTCTAGTACATATTATTTCTATAAGGTATTTTTTGTCACAAGCCCATATCTTCCTTCAAACTTAACCGAAATCAATGAATGAGGTGTCGTTATAAAGCATATGGTCTCCACTTTGGTCACATCATATTTTAAGAAAGAAAGTTTTCGGAATTCGACCCTTAAAGGGCAAAAATTTCAGTATGTCTATAATGCTGTTTTCTGTGTTATGAGTCATTTATCTTCCTGGATACCTATCTGAAATCTTTTAGTGAATTATCATTTTAAAGATTAAGATCTCCACTTTAGTGACGTCATATACTATGACAAAATTTTTTCGGAATTTGACGCTTCAAGGGCAAAAGTATCAATATTTTTGCAATGCTTTTTTGTGTCATTAGCCATTTATCTCACCTCATATCTAACCGATACAGATAAATGAGGTTGCATATTAAAGACTAAGGTCTCCGCCGTGGTAACATTATATTTTAAGAAAGGAAATTTTTGTAATTCGACCCTTAAAGGGCAAAAATGTCAATTTTTCTAAAATGCGTTTTTTGTGCCTCGAGCCATTTATCTCCATGGATATCTAACCAAAATCGATAAATGAAGGGATTACGAAGAGTAATGTCTCAGCTTTGGTGACATTATATTTTACGAAAGATGTTTTTTTGGAATTCAACCCTTAAAGGGAAAAAGTATAAATGGTTCTACAACGCATTTTTGTGTAATGAGCTATCTCCCTTGATATCTAACCGATATAGATAAATGCTGTATCATATTAAAGACTAAGGTCTCCGCCGTGGTAACATTATATTTTAAGACGGGAATTTTTTGTAATTTGACGCTTAAAGGGCTAAAATGTCAATTTTTCTAAAATGTGTTTTTTGTGTCTCGAACCATTTATATCCATGGATATCTAACCAAAATCGATAAATGAAGTAGGATTACGAAGAGTAATGTCTCGGATTTGCTGACATCATATATTAAGGAAGAATTCTTTTTTGAATTCAACCCTTAAAGGGAAAAAGTATCATTCGTTCTACAACGCATTTTTATGTCTCGAGCCATTTACCTCCCTTCATACCTAACCGATATAGATAAATGAGGTATCATGTTAAACATTAAGGCCTCCGCCGTGGTAACATTATATTTTAAGGAAGTTATTTTTCGTTATTTAAGCCTTAAAGGGTAAAAATGTCAATATTTTTTTTTGTGTCTCTAGTCATTTTTCTCCTGGATATCTAACCGAAATCGATAAATGAAGTTGGACTATGAATAGTAATGTCTCGGCTTTGGTAACATCATATATTAAGGAAGAATTTTTTTGGAATTCAGCCCTTAATGGGAAAAAGTGCTATTGGTTCTACAACGCATTTTTGTGCCACGAGCCATTTATCTCCATTAATATCTAACCGAAATAGATAAATGTGGTATCACATCAGATTTTAACAAATAATTTGTTCTGAATTGAACTCTTAAAGGTCTTAATTATCAGTATTTCTAAAATACGTTTTTTGTGTCTCGAGTCATTTATCTCGCTTGATAATTAAAGAAAATTGATAAGCGACAGGGGCGTAGCTACTATGGGGCTAGGCGGTGCAGTGCACCGGGGCCCTCACGCTCAGGGGGCCCCCAATCATACCTCAAGGGGCCCCTAAGCGCACCTCTAGGGGCCCTCAAGCGCTGTTTAGAGGGCCCACGAGCCTTCACGGCAAACTGGCAACATTTTTTTTTTTTTGCTCTACCGTCGTCTAAGGGGCACCTCACTAAGGGCCCTCGCTGCTTAGGGGTGGACCCAACCACTGCTCAGGGGCCCCTAAAGAACAATTCAAGGGCCCCCATCCTCAGTTCAGGGGGCCCCTACCAGCACACAAAGCAAAAAAAAGGTCGCCCGTCTGGCCTGAGGACCCAAAATAAATTTTTTGCACCGGGGCCCTTGTTGACCTAGCTACGCCACTGATAAGCGAGGTATCATTTTGAAGATTGAGGTTTTCGTATGGTCTTAGGTTCCGTTGCACCACATTTTAAGTAAGAAATTTTTCAAAATTCCAACCTTAGAGGGCAAAAGTATTAATATTTTTCTGTCACGAGCTATTTATTTCCCTTGATACCTAACCGAAATTAATAAAAGAGGTATCGTTTTAAATATTAAATTATCTGCTTTGGCCACATCATATTTTAAGAAAAATCTTTCTCCAAATTCAATCCTAAGGGACAAAAATATAATTTCTCGAACTTTTATTTTTTTTTAATTCGCTTGATAACTAACCGAAATCAATAAATGAGGTATCTTTTTTTAAAAGACCAAGGTGGCTGCTTTGGTCACAGAATATTTTATAAAAGAAATTTTTGCAATTCGACCCTTAAAGGGCAAAAGTATCAATTTTATTTTTACAGCAGTTTTTTTACTATTATTATTACAAACCATTTATCTTCTTCGATACCTAACCGAAATCGATAAATATCATATCGTTTTAAAGATTAAGGTCTCCTAGTTAGGTAAAATCATAAATTCAGAAAGAATTTTTCGGAATTTGGTGCTTAAAGTGGTAGTGCATATGAGAAAGTTCAGAGCCAAGTCTCTAGATTGCAGCAGCAGATATCACAGAGATGGCAATAAAAAAAAAATTATTCAATAAGTAGCTTTTCGGATATTATTTTTCTGTTATGGAAACACTTTCGTTTTGATATACAATTCCAATGTAAACATTTTATTCGCACAGCAACAAATATCACAGAGATGTTGATATGTTGTGTGAATTTTGTTCAGGTTGGTTGTATTCTGTTAAGGTCAGTGACAGTTTGTCGTAAATACACAGTGTTTTAAATTTTCCTAAATGTTTGGTAATATGTTTTAAGCATTTTGATGCGTATCTATTACACTAAAAAATAAACATTTGCTACAAAAGTACGGTTCTACTTTTCATTATATTACAAGCATTCAACCTCACTATTCATCGCATTTTATTCTCGAATTTTCGCACGGGTCGTCTAGTAAAAATATAGTATTTTAAGGGAAATTAAGATGATAAAAAAGTTGTTTTTTTATCTATTTATTTTTATAAAAACTTTATTTTTTTTCACTTCTTGCACTTTTTAACTTTTTTTGTATACAGCAAAGTGTCATATTCTTTATTGCATTCAAGTTTTAAATTAATGTATATCAAAAGCTCATTTTTCATTAATGAGATACTCGCTCCGTTTCTCTCTTCTCGCCATTTCAAAGTCATAATTGAAAATACCTTTTCTGTGAATGGGTCCCATGTGAGAATAATCTCGGGGATGTGGAACAGTACATACACTTATTTGTAATGTCAATATTACTATATAATTGATAATGTTATTATATATTGACAACAAGTTATCTACAACCCATTAGTATAACCAATATCTCCTGTTATCTACAAATACAATCCCGAGTTAATTAATACTTATTATGTGGAACAGTGTATACACTTGTTACCAGCATTTAATAATCAGTTATTTTCTTACAACCAGTAACCATGATAAGTTTCACTGTAATTTGCGACTACATATTATATCATGTTAGTTGTTATTTATGTGGAACAGTTCACACACTTATTAACAATATCAATTATATTACCAACAACTCATAAGCAGTCAATTACTTAACAACCTGTTAGTATGATAATTTTTCACAGCAGTTTTTGAATGCATGCTATCCCATGTTAGTTACTATATATTAGTGGAATTTTGTAAACACAATAATTACTTAAATTGTCAAAAGTTTCAACAGAAAGAAAAACCATATATCATTTTAGTAATTGTGGACAACTTTGTCACCTTCCCCTTCCATACACCATATATACTATTTTATCAGTCATTCTTAGTTACCAAATTCCAAGAAGAAAATTCTTTCACAGAGTAAAATGGGTTCTGAAGCAGAAACTCTTTCAGTTTGGACTTAAAGTAGTTGGGTTTTTGTAGGTAACATTTAATTTCTGTTGGTAAGACAATGAATAAGGAAGCTCCAGTAAATGTTAACCCTCTCTGTACAATTGACAGTGATTTGTAATCCTTGTGAATATTATATTTATTCCTAGTATTATGGCTATGTATGTCAGCATTAAGATTGAAGTGTTCAGGATTTTCCACTACAAATGATAATACAGAGTATACATACTGTGCTGGCATGGTTAGAACACCCAGGTTTTTAAACAGATTTCTGCACGACGTCCATGGGTTTGCTCCACAAATAGTTCTTATAGCACGCTTTTGTAATTTAAATACCCTTTGTGCTTGTGACGAGTTTCCCCAAAATGAGATGCCATAAGTGAGCAGGGAATGAAAATATGCAAAATATACTAACTTTCTGGTTTCTATATTGTGGCGGGAATAGAGGTCAGGACTGAATTAATCTTAATAAACCTTAAAATATGCTGTTACGTTTGGTCTGTAGCTCTGTCGGTAATGTCACTACAGTCTCTTATTTTTATCTAGTTTTCCTTTAATATTGTTATTTCAGAGTACAGTTCGTTCATTTTGATACTCTTTTTTTTTTTTTTGTAAATTTAGAACTTCTAATATTGTTTCACTGTCATCAAAATAATGAACCTCATGTTTTAAATTTAATTTTTGTATTTTGTATAACCAACTGCTTTCATTAAAAAATCATTTATTAAGATATGCTAGGCATTTATCAATGAATAACAGAAAATTATTTCTAATATTATCACTTTTTTTTACCCAAGAAACTATCTCTTTCACGTCGTTCTAGCACTGATTTTAAAGCTGACATAGTATTATACACATCTAAGACTGTTATTACCATCAAGTTGTTTAACACTTCTGTGAAAGTTAAATGAAAATGGCTCCCGAAATACAAAAGGAATTTAACTTTAGTGTTCCCATCAGTTTCATTCATCTTCAAAATATTTTGAATATGAGTAGGACAATCCTCTCTAAACTAATAAAACAATCGATCAGTAACTTCCAATTCAGTTGAAATTGACGAGCTTTCGTCATTGCTACCATTTTACTTAACAAATTTTATTTAATATCAGAAGGAAGATCAACTTCTAAGCGAAAACTGAAATGAAGCAAATACAACTGTACGAGCAATCACTTGTTCGACCTTTCCAATTTCGACATTAACATAACAGTTCGGAACGCAAGACGAAGGCGCGTTCGGAAACATGTACATCCCATCACTCAAAAGGTAATCATACAGTAATGTGCGTTCACAGATTTGACAATGTAGGGATTTGTTTGTTATTAGTTTGTTTTTCCAAAAAAGTTTGATCTACCCACCTGAAATATAGAATCTTCGGGTACCATAAATTTTTTTCAACCGTTTGCAGTACACAGGGCCTGCGCTAGGATTTTAAGGCCCGGGGTAACCAGTTGGGGGCCCTTGACGATTTCATCAGTAAGAGCCCTCTCTCAGACCAAATGGGCGACCCTTTTTATTTTTAGCTCTATAACTTGTCGAGTGGGGGGCCCCTACAGCCGGCGATCGGGCCCCCCCATCAGCCGTGCGGGCCCGGGTACAATTGACCCAATTACCTCCCCCCCCCCCACCCCTAACGCCGGCCTTGGCAGTACACAGACCCGAAATACAGTACAACTAGAAGACCCGTGCGAAAATTTCGCTAATAAAATACAATGAATATTAAGGTTGAATGCTTGTAATATAATGAAAAATAGAACCGCACTGTGTAGCAAATATTTATTTGTTTAGTGTAATAGGTACGCATGAAAACATATTACGAAACAGTTAGGAAAATTTAAAACCCACTGTATGAACGACAAACTGCCACTGGGTCTATCAGAATACAACCAACCCGAACAAAATGCACACAGAATATAAACATCTCTTTGATATGTGCTGCTGTGTGAGTAAAATGTTTACACTGGAATTGTATAGCAAATCATCAAACAGAAAAAAATATCCGAAAAGCTACTTATTGTATAAAAAACAGTTTATTGACATCTCAGTGATACTGCTGCTGCAATCTGAGGAAATGTCTCTGAACGGTTTGATACACGTGACCACTTTAAGCATAAAATTCCAAAAAATGTCTTTCTTAATTTATGATTTTACCTAACTGTAGTTCTTAATCTCTAAAATGATATGTCATTTATCTATTTCGGTTCGAAGAAGAGAAATGGCTCTTAATAAAAAAGTAAAGATATTAAGATGTAGGCATCAAGCGAAGCAAAAAAACAATACAAATAAAATTTTTTAGTACTGATGATATTTTTGCCCTTTAAGGGTTGCATTTAAAGAAAGTTCTTTCTTAAAATATGATCTGTTCAAAGCGGATACTGTAGTATTTTGAACGATACCCCGCTTATCGATTTTGGTTAGATATCAATGGAAATAAATGGCTCGTGTCGGAAAAATGCGTTTGTAGAATTATTAATATTTTTTCCCTTTAAGGGTAGAGTTCCATTCTTAAAATATGGTGTAACCAAACGAAGACTTTAAGAAGACCTCAGTATTTAAAATGACATCTCGTTTATCAATTTTGTTTAATTATTAAGGGAGATAAATGACTCGAGACACAAAAACGCATTTTAGAAATACTGATATTTTTGCCCTTTTAAGAGTTAAATTCAGGAAATTCCATTCTTAAAACATGATGTGACCATAGCGGAGACATTAATCTTTAGAATGATACTTCATTTATCTATCTCGGTTAAATATTAATGGAGATAAATGGCTCGTGACACAAAAATACGTTGAAAAACCATTAATACTTTTTCCATTTAAGGGTTCAATTAAAAAAAACTTTCTTAGTATATGAGGTCACCAAAGCTGAGACACTAATCTTCATAATCCTACTTCATTTATCGATTTCGGTTATATATACAAGAAGATAAATGGTTCGAGAATCAAAAAACGCATTTTAGAAATATTGACATTTTTGCCCTTTAAGGGTCGAATTATGAAAAATTAATTTCTTAAAATAAAATGTTACCACGGGGCAGACCTTACTCTTTAATATGATACCTCATTTATATATATCGGTTATGTATTAAGGGAGATAAATGGCTCGTTACACAAAAATGCGTTGAAGAATCGTGGATACTTTTTCCCTTTAAGGGTTCATTCTAAAAAAGATTTTTTCTTAGTACATGATGTCACCAAAGCTGAGACAGTAATCTTCATAATCCTACTTCACTTATCGATTTCGGTTAAATATCCAGGAAGATAAATGGCTCGAGACAGAAAAAACGCATTTTAGAAATATTGACATTTTTTGCCTTTAAGGGTCGAATTACGAACAATACCTTTCTTAAAATATAATGTTACCACGGTGGAGACCTTACTCTTTAATATGATACCTCATTTATCTATATCGGTTAGATATGAAGGGAGATAAATGCCTCACGACACAAATTCGCGTTGCAGAAATATTGATACTTTTGCCCTTTAAGGATCTAATTCCAAAAAGTTCTTGTATTAGTATATCTTAATCTTTAAAATGACACTTCATTAAACGATTTCAGATAGGTATCCAGGGAGATAAATGACTCGTAACACAGAAAACATTTCAGACACATTGACATTTTTGCCCATTACGGGTCGAATTCCGAAAACTTTCTTTCTTAAAATATGATGTGATCAAAGTGGAGACCATAAGCTTTAAAATGACACGTCATTCATTGATTTTGGTTAAGTATGAGGGAAGATACAGGCTTGCGACAAAAATTATCTTATACAGGGCGTTCGCCAGGAAACGCTACCCACTGTTAGTGCTACAAGGAAGAAACTGCTACCGGCGAGCGAGCGGTCAGCTTCCGGCATTGTTCGACCGTCGGCCGTGGACTATTTCATAATAATTACGCTTTATAAACTTGTATGTGCTAAGCATTTAAATGTGACGTCAGTTGCGGATCAACAGTGCCATCGTGGACACCCTGCAGGTACCAGTTGCAAAATCTAATCCTAGGCCCCTGGTCTATTTCTGTAATTGTTTTGTACGGCTTTAAGTGAACTAGCTTTGTTACTTTCCAAGCTGACGTCTTAGATACGCCTGCCTGCTGCCCTAACTGACTTAATGATTTTTTGGGTGACTGTTCTAGTAGAAAAGCGATATCGTCAGTTTTCTCCTCTGTGAGAATACGGTTGACCGACAGTCATGGGTGTATCCAGCGAGGGGCAGAGGGGGGCTGCTGCCCCCCCCCCTAGAAGAAAAATTAAGTTGCCTTCAGTACGCTTCGACGAGTGAAGAACTAGTTCAGGA
This sequence comes from Vandiemenella viatica, assembly GCA_031002005.1. Lineage (NCBI taxonomy): Eukaryota > Metazoa > Arthropoda > Insecta > Orthoptera > Morabidae > Vandiemenella > Vandiemenella viatica. The sequence goes on along the minus strand of JARYHS010013631.1, from coordinate 18,860,373 downwards.
GTACTTTGGGAGAGAAAGATTGACAGGATTGTGTCTGACGAGTGTGCATCGAAATTTCGTGAAAGAACACCATGAGATATTGACAAACAAAATTATTGAAATTTAAATTCCTAGACAATTAATGTTTACATAAAAAACTAACTGACTTACGATCTTAATTAACTACATAGTAGGTCCTTAGATTCAGTAGTTGGGTTACTATATTAATCAATGATAAAAATAGTTTTCTGAATAGGTTTGAGTTTGATTTTGTAATGTCATGTTTCAGTTCCCCACCCCACTTCCTCGAAACCAAAATGAGTTGCCCCCCCCCTAGTTCAAATCCTGCCCCCCTCTAGTTCTGATCCTGGATACGCCCTTGCCGACAGTCTCTTTTTGTTAAAAAATGAACCCGTTTCTCTTACTTTTTTAACCAGACGCAGAATTGTTGATTTAGCTGGCAGTAAAGCGGTAGGATATTCGCGACGAAATTTACTGCGACACTTTTTAAACGACTTCTTCTTCACATATGTATCGTAGAGAAATATTCTTTGTTGCAAACTGTAACATACCATAATTTTACTCACACTCAAACACGGCACAGATTAGTAAGAGTATGAAGCCCCAAACCAGCCAAACCGCAAAGAAACGTTTATTCACAACACTGTTGGGGCAGCGGAGGTGTTAAACAGTGCGGTGATTCACGGCACCGTGTGGCGGGAGTTGCTGGCCCTACTGTCCCAGCAAGTTGCCGACGGCAACAGACTGGGAGGGTAGCGTTTCCCGGCGAACGCCCTGTAGAAATAATTTATATGATCCTATAATATAAAACGCTAATCTGGAGTCTGGATACATCGTCTATAGCTACTATAGCTATTGGCTAGAGGACGGTCACGTGCAAGCCTTCACTCGCCAATCAACAGCAACCATATTACATTCATGCCATCTTCTTGCTTTTCATTCATTTACAGCTAGACGCAGAAATTCATGTAAAGAGAAGGAGATTCAATATTTACGCTATTTTATCTGTACCGGTTATAATGACTAGGTTAAACCATAACCTAAGAATTTTTTGGCTGACGGTAAGAAACAATGAATTTTATTAAAAACTCGGAAAAATGTAATGCGAAATGTATTTGTCAAATAAATAACAGTTATCCGTTTTCGAAATTATAGTCTCCATCACCTAAAGTGAAACGCATTTATTTATTTTAAAATCCTAACCAAATACTCTGATATTCTAACCAAAGTAACATATTCATATAACGAAAGATATCATTAAAGATGACATTCGTTTCTCCTTATAAGCTATTCCATAATAAATTCCTATTACCACCATAGGTGATACCCATCATTATTCATATGAGGGTAATAGAAGCTATGATTTTCGAACACAATATTAGTGGAGGTTGTGGTTAAGTTGACCAGAATCGCAACTGACACATTTTGTTACATAATTCACTCTGAAATGAGTTTTACAAACCAATTAAACTGCTTTCATAAGCGCCATGTTACTAAAAGTATTAATTAATGCGGGTGGAAGTAGTTCCATATTTAACGTGCTGAATTGTGCCTGGACCAGGAATAAAACTGATATTACATGGATAGCACAAGTTTTTGGGAATCCTAATTTGATTTAATTTCATTGGTTCTTTACTTCTGGCATCATTAATTCAGTAGAAGTTACTACTGTATGGCTATGTGAACTGGAAATGAAATATGTAGAACATTGCATAATCAAGGCCATTAGCATTATGTAATATCAATTCTGTATAATTAACCAACTGCAAAAAATGAACTGTCAGAATATTGCGTTCAAACTGTCATTTTTGATGGGCTCGAACCTAGCCTCGACCAACACGTGTACCGTCAATTTGGCATACATTACTCAATTCTTTGTAAAATAATTGATACTGAAGATGAGATGGAAATGCTTCTCTGGTTATTGAACCGAAGGTAGAACAGGACAAGAAAAACAGCCGACATCAGTGCTTCTGAATTCATTTTTCCCAAGTAAAATGAAAAATATGAGAACGCTAGTCATAAAAAAAAAGATTCCCCGTTCTTTGGAAACAATCAGACACTCAAACTGTATTTCATGTTTCAAAAGTACAGATTAAAATAAAGTTTTGGTGCTGCATCAACAGAAAAATATTAAATCTGGAAGTCTAAAAAGTGTATATGAAATAAGGAAATAATTTCAAGAAAATAAAAAAATTAAATTCGAATTTTCATTGTGTGTTTAATGTAATCACATACTAAGTGTTTTACATTTGAACACTATAGTGTAATGATACAAAAAGGAAAAAATCTCCATTTCTGATTCAATTTCTTCAGTTGGCTGTGTCGCCGAGCCGCCTCCACGCCGCTAGTTCAAAACAGACGAAGCAGCGCCGTGTGTAGGTCGCAGGGAAATCATGCGCCATTTAATTACATTGTACCTTGCGTCGACTCGACCGCCGTGCGGTGAAAAACACCTTGTCTGTTTTAGACCATATTGTTCCAGTCCAACAGTGATGGCTCCATACGTGTTGACAGACGATCAATTTGGTTTCCAGCATTTGAAACAGGCTAAATGAAATGTTGGAAACCAAGTTCTAAATATAAACTTTACGTCAATGTATGCGTCATCGGGTTTATTTGTTGGGTGTTTTCTATTACCGCTTTTCATTATTTTGAATATCTGTTTTTAAGTATTTTTGATAGAGACTAGTGTCCAATAGTTAAGCATAATCACTAAACGAGGACATACAGCCTTACCAGAATGTCAGAAGGATTGCTGAACAAACTAAAACTTAATCACACACCAAATGTCATACAACTAGTCTAAAAAAACAGTATTAGAAAGGTTCTGGCAGCTACGGAACACCTTATACGAACACTAACAAAACTGAGAATTGTCATCCACAACAAAAGAAGCTGTTAATAGGGTGTATGGTGACCCCTAACGGTCACAAATGCTTCGCAGTGACGTGACATGCTCTCTACCAAATGGTCTAAGAGCTCTATTGGCAATCGATCCCATTCCTCTCAATGGGCAAAGCGCAGGTCTTGGAGGGTCCTTGGCGGAGGCTGCTGTGATGAAATTCACCTCCTTAATGCATGTTTAATAGGATTCATATCCGCATACCTTGCTGGCCAGCCCATGCGATGAATATCTTCATCTTCAAGAAATTGATCCACCAGAGCAGCATGATGCGGACGGGCGTTATCGTCCATAAAGGGGAAATCTGGACCAATCGCACCTGTGAAGAATCGAACATGTTGTCGCAATACCTCATCCCTGTATCTCTGAGCAGTAACAGTGTTCCTCGGACCACCAAGGAAGATGTGCAGTTCCCTACGGTCATTCCACATGATGCCTCCTCACACCATGACGTTACCACCACCATACTGGTCCCTTTCCACGATGTTCCTGTGGATGTATCGGCTACCAGGTTCTCTCCAGATTAATATGCGACGGGAATCATTCTGTAAATTGAAGCGGGATTCATCTGTGAAGAGGACATGGCTCCATTCATTCATGGTCTAGTTTTGATTTTGCCGACTCCACTGTAAACGGGCTCGTCTCTGTGCTGGATTGAGCGGGACACACAATGCTGGACGTCTGGCAAACGGGCCTGCCATTCTGAGCCTCGGGTACACAGTTTGGCGGGAAACTGCAACCCCTGAGGCAGCTGCAGCCAATTGTCGTGCAGGTGCATTTCAGTTTCGTTGGGCAGTTAAGGCCAGATATCGGTCCTGCTGTTGTGTGGTTACTCTTGGTCGACCTGGTACTGGCCTACGACCAACATCTCCCGTGTCTCGGAATCGTCTCCAAAGCCTGGAAATGACACTTTGTGGCACATTCAAGGCTACTGAGACTTCAGTCTGTGTCTGGCCTGCTTCAAGGTGGCCGAGTATTACACCTTGCAGAATAGAGTCCAAATGGCGTCGTCGTGCCATTATGTTCCCCCGTTCACCACGAGGCTACACTCCACTCAAAGTAACAGTACAAACACGAGTCAGGAATTAGTGGTCTCAGGCACTGGCCTTGCTTACCCTGTAGTTACGCCGCTAGTCAAATCATGGAATACTCTTTTTCTATACAGAGAGATCACGTACAGTTCGTAGGTAAATGTTGAGTGCGATTATCGGCAATCGCTCACATTTCCTCCTTTCAATTTCCATTTTTCCTGATTATGCTTAACTTTTGGACACTAGTGTAGTAAAGCTTGGTTAGTGAAACATGAGAGAGCAGCATTGTAGTTTTTATTTTTTAGAGGGTTGTGTAAAGATAAAGAGCATCTGCACTCGCAAAGGAATGTTATCAAAACCATGTTCAGATTTCTCCTTAAAATTTAATGAATGAACTACACCCCTGTGCACCTGACGATTTCCAAAACAGTATTTATTTATTTCTCGTATGCACTTTACATATTGTTAACAACATTAATATATTAATATTCTTAACAAATAACTACCACAACTCCAGGGTGACATCAAGGGAGTCTATCCACTTGGTTATGCCTCCAGTAGCAGCATAAAGAGCAGACAGACCACTCCGTAAACTTCTGGTGGGACAATTTTCAACAACGTGTTCAACCGTCTGCTCCACATTGCAATCACAACAGGAGTTCCTAATCCCTGAATGCAGTTTAGGGAATTTCATGGGTGACTTACTTTCATATGGTGGAGCGATTTCAGTGAAGTATACCATTCTATGATGTAAATGCGGCTATCAAGCTTACATTTTTAAGTCACTCAATAAAACACTACAGAGCGAACGACTCCGTAAGCCTGTTAAAACCCATCCATACTTACCGCGTTAAAAGCATGATGCCAATTTAAAACATCTTTTAAAATATTAATAAAAACATAACCTGCAGTAAAGAATTTGTTATACCAATACAGTTCTAAGATTGTTCTGGACTTATTTAAAAGCCAGGAAGGAGATTTACTCCAACACTGGTGATAAAAAATGGATAACTCATATCCATATTCTTCCATAATAGCCCTCATATGGCACCTAACTGAAGTGCTGATAGCTCTACTAAATTAGAGTAAAGTATGGAGATAGAGGTTCATGTGTTAACTCTCAAGGAATTAGTTTGTTAGTTACTGGATATAAAACATGTGCAAAAGTAAATATCAGGCTCAAGATAATAACACATTCTCTTGTATTGCAAAAACAAAGTTGATTTATGAAAGAAAGTTCCTGTATGGAAAGCATTTTCTGTCTCAAACAGATACTGGATAAGAGGAGAGAATTTAACTAAAAGTACTTATATCACTTTTGTAAATTATGAAAATGCATTCAATAAAGTAAAGTGAGCAATTACAAAAAGGCAATTCAAAAGAATGGATAGCCAAAACATTTCACATACAAGATATGTTCAAAAAGTAAGGTCTGCTTCTGTACGACTGAGACCGACTAACTGAAACCACGAGTCTATATCACATCGCGCTCCCCGCTTCTCGAAGATTTCTGGCAACTCTGCTCTCTCATGAACCGTGTGAAAGGATTCTTTTCCTCAATCACATGGGTAGTTACTGGAAGGTTGATCAGATATCAAATCGCATGTCAGAAATATTTCATCATACAACTTTTGACCTTGACGACAAATATAATTCAATCACTCTGAAATTTTACAAATCGTCAGATCTTATAGCAAATGTTAACTTTAGTTATTATGAAAATCTCGTAACTTTAATAGTTAAGCTGAAAATAAATAATTTAGATACGAACTTTCAAAATATCGTTCCAGGCGAATGCTGAAGAATGTTGAAGAATGTTGAAATTGAAAATACTATCTTAAAAACTGTAAAACTGCTTTCTAACTTGAATTATCATAGAAACAGACTATAAAAGTGAAATAAAATACAATATTATCCAATCTAACTGACAGTTCTGAGAATAAAATTTTGTTACATTGTTTCAAAATTGATAGATACCTTACAACTTGTGATAAGCACTTTTTTTCGTATAACCTTGAGCTGTTTTAGCGATGCAGTCTTTATTTCCTCAATTTTTGCAAATATTCATCCTTTTATTCATCTCTTCAGTTTTGGGAACAGAAAATGGTTGTGGGGAGCCAACTCCAGTGAATATGGTGGCTGAGGCATGATTATGATGTTGTTTTTGGCCAAAAGAACATTTGCAAGCGATGATGAGTGAGCATGTGTATTGTTGTGATGCAAAACCCATGAATTCTTTTCACAAAAATCTGGACTTTTTTTCTTTTCATACTGCTTCTTGCAAACAGTGCATAACTTCAAGGTAATACACCTTATTGAATGTACGACCTTGTGGTAAAAGCTCCTGATGCACTACACTGCAGTAATTGAAGAAAACAGTGAGCAAACCCTTGACACTGGATTGAACTTCGCATGTTTGTTTCAGTCTTTGTTTTTCTGAGCTCTTCCACTGTACTAACATAGTATAGATCTTATATATACAAATTTCTTTACTTTCCTTTTAGCTGCCCTTTTAAATATACGAGGATGGGTTGATAAGTCTGTGACTTTGACATTAGTTAGCACAAGAATCACATGTTGCTAGTTGATCTGAAGTCATACATCTATTCTATGTATTCTCACTTGAATTAATTGTCATTTGTTTATTACAACATTTTTGAGAACATCTGATAAGGCAGTAGGTGTGTTGCTTAGTGAAAATGGAGAAAAGTGAACTTCAAGTTCTGATAAAGCACTACTTTTTGCATGTGAAAATGATTAAGGAAATGGAAATAAAAGCTGAGAAAGAATTATGGGGACACTGCTCTGTTGCATGGTATGGCACATAAGTGGTTCACAGAACGAGTGATTCCAAGCACTCAGGACAGCTGGTTAAGTTCACAACTGAAGAAATGGTGAACAAAACAGACAATATCATGCTGGAACACCGATGAGTTACAATCCGTGAGATAGCAGAGATCATAAATATCTCAAGTGAAAGGGTTAGTAACATTTTGAATGAACTTTGTGAATGAGAAAGTTCTCAGCAAGATGGGTGCCGTGACTGCTGACTGTTGACAAGTGGAATCGCATGACCATTTCAACAAGTTCAAGCACAATCCAAATACATTTTTGCAGCATGATATCACAGCTGATGTAATTTGGATCAACTACTTTTAACCTGAGACCAAACTAAAATCCAAGTGATGAAAGTCCTCCAAAGAAGGCAAAAATAGATACAGCGGCGGGAAAAGTCGTGGTAACCATTTTCTCTGATTCGCAATCTTCACTGATTATTTAGAAAAGAGTAAAATGATCACAGGTTCATACCATGCCACAATGGATCAATTTTATGTGGAATTGTTGAAAAAATGAACCCACTTGATGAATAAAAATATACTCTTTCACCAGGAAATTGCAATGACTAAATTCGTAGCATTATGCTACAAACTGCTTCATCATCCACCCTATTCTCCGAATTTGGCCCCGAGTAACTACTTTCTCTTCAGGAGCCGGAAGAATTGGATTGGTGGGAAGAACTTCATGTACAATGAAGACATCAAGGCAATAACAAACTTGTATTTTGCAGATTTCAAAAAATCTGCGTTTTCTGGAAAGCGTAAAAAAAAATCTGAGAACTGAGAAGAGTCTGTGTTATGAAATAAAGGTGATTTTTTTAAAAAAATTCTTCATTATATAGTCATGGACTTATCAAAAGACCCTCATATTTTCCTTATCATTCTGATATTTTTAATCTTGAATTTTTTAGAAGTATTGCTTCCGTTCCTATAAAAATATAATAAGATATTTTGCATCTTATTTTTATAATAAACAAATTATATTTATTTATTTTTTATGTACAGAAATAATATTTTTAAAGCAGTTCACTTTCTCACATATCACAACAACTTTAGTTCTGTCTTCATTTGGTAGAAGCTTTCACTGCTGTTCTACATTAAATCACTTGAACTTCCTAAGCTTGAGAAGATGGTTCCTTAAGGCAATCTGAAAACAAAAATATGTTCTTAAAATTTTTCTGTACTTGGCAATATTACTTTGGAAATTGGTTACCTGATAAATTGAATTATTTTGACAGTTTCCTTCAGACTCATTAAAATTTGAATTTTCGTAATGGTAGAAATTACTCCAAATATTTCAAGTATCCAAGTAACCTAATTAAATACTACTATTTTCATATAAAAGAAAAGGGATAAAAAGGTAATTAACATGGACGAAGTATTGAGTTTCATGACAGTATTTTTAAATGGCTTTAAGACAGGAAAAAATATTTTTTTGTGATATAATAATTCAAATAATAATGATTTTTTATTATATATTCATAGTAAATCAGTGTAAATAAAGAAGATATATTAGATATGTCTGAATGCCTGAAGTTTCACAGCATTAACTGGATTAAAGGGTTAATGTTTGCAAGACTATACTCTAAAGATAAATTGAGATTTGGGGTTGGAAGGCTCATCAATTTCTATACGCCCAGCAATATTTTACTATTTAACCAAAACATGGCGAGCAATAATGTGCTTGAATTTAGTTTTAAATTAACAAAATCTGAAAATATTGCTGACAAAACCCTGCAAGGAATCTGTTCATTCTTCTCTTCTCACTTTAAACATGGCTCACCAAGGCTCAACAACATGCTAAGTAAAAGTTTTTACGAACCATTTTGTATTTATTATATAAACACCAGGAACATAAGAGATTGGCTTCATGGTGAGATAGCAGCTTGTATTATAACAGAACACTGTACGAATAATCTTTACTCTAATGAAGCCTCAAAAAGCTAAATCCTCCAAATACTCTTCAGAACTTTTAATCTTGCATGGAACACCACTGACCCAATAATCAAAGTGTTAAATTCAAATGCATACTCTCAAATTTTTTCAAGTTTCCAGAAAAAAATAAAATAATGAAAGCATTTCACAAAAAAGAAAAACATATTTTAAGGTTTCCATCTCAGATCTTCCAAAATACTGAAAACCAGTGTAAATCATCTAATACAAATTTCTCTCCAAATAATAATATTATTGTTAATCTCAGTTTTTAATTCCATTCAGAATAACTAAAACAAGGAAAAATTAGAAGCATTACTTTACCTGTTTTTCTTTAAAGGATCGTTTTATTTTACCACGTGCTTTCTGCTTCAACATCATAAAATTTTTGTTTTTTCTCTTTTCACGGTTTGTTTTGCTTGAAAATGGATTTTGGCGGCGATCTTTAAATCCAAATTTCTCTCTGTCTTCCTGCCCTTTCTATAAAACAAGTTATTCTATTATTCATTTATTACAAATTAATTATGAAAAAATCAAAAACACATAAATAAGCACTTTAAAAAAAATTAATTTAACAATACTGTCAATGTGGTCAAGCATGTAAAAACACTGACATTTTGAACAATAGCCCACGTTCAAGCCTTTGGTTGGCCTATTGGTGTTACTAATAATTAGGTTTATAGAAAATTGCTAGGAAACCATTTGCCTGAAATACATTATATGTAACATAATAGATATTGACACTCAGAATTCTGCTCAAGGAGAGTGACAAGACTGTGTTAAAACTTGGTTGGTAAAGACAAATATGGTCTTCGAAACTAACAAATCCAGAGTAATAATAGCTTATAACTATTGTTGGAGCCCTGGAACATAGCGATGGAAAATAATATACAGAGTAAAATTACCTATTAAGACAATTAAAATAAAATTTATAACCAACTCAACTCAAAAAAACTTCCAAGAAGGAATTCAGCAATAATAATATAACAATGGCAATGAAGCAAATCACTCGCATTCACCTTTTTGCACCAATAATAAAATTTCTCTTTTTTTTTTTTATTCACTTCTCGAAGTTGTTTGTATTTTCACTTTAAAGTTTTGTTCATTGAATTACACAAATCTTTTTCTACCACAGTTTTTCTTTCACTGTTACCATATCAGATTATCAGATTTTATTTTTATATTTTTATTTGAAGACGTAGACGCTACAAAAATGTCAATTTCCTAGATAACAATGTTTTTGAGATAACGAAAATTGTACAAAACTGAAAACTTCAGACATTTATTTCTTTATTTTCCACAAAAAAGAAAAAAATTGACTATATACTGGTATATAAAAAAGGGATAGCGAAATGAACCACCACTTACCTTAGATGATGTTATCATGGGGTGAACAAATAAATAAGCACAAAACACAGGAAAAACAATGAATAGTTCAGCACTTGGCCCTTCGTCAACAGGAGAAAATCAGGAAGGTTGGGTGGTGTAGGAGACTGCTTCACAGAATGACTGTTAGTCAGGAACATGGTGGGGTTAAATTCAAACAGAGGACAGGGAGAAGGGACCAGTGAATTGGAGCTAGTACCTAAGCAATGCAAAGTGTTGCAAAAAGTGCAGAAAAAGTGATGAAGGACCAAGTCCCGAAATATTCATTGTTTTTCCTGTGTTTTCTGCTTAGTTATGTGTTCACCCCATGATACCATCATCTAAGGTAGGTGGTGGTTCATTTCGCTATCCCTTTTTTTTTTTGTAAATCCATTCACTAATTAGCTCCTACTGTTTCCTGGTAACTATATATATATTAAATAATAACAATGAGCAGTAAAATGCTTTAACACAACAAAACTAAGGAAGGATACGGAAATATAACCCAACACTTACCACAGATGAAGGCGGCTGGGAATGATAAACACAAAAAAGAACAAACACAAGAAATGCGCAATATTTTGGCGTATAGCCTTATTCTTGCAGAAGTAAGACACCAGGCGGAGCCAGATGTGTACACGACGATGGCCGTCTAGATTGCACTTCTGCAAGAATAAGGCTATACGCAGAAATATTTAGCATTTCTTGTGTTTGTTCTTTTTTGTGTTTGTTATTCCCAGCTACCTTCATCCGTGGTAAGTGTTGGGTCATATTTCCCTATCTTTCCTTAGTTTTACATATAGTAAATAATGAAATTAAAGGTGCTAAGTAGCGAAAAGGAATTAAAAATTATGTTGAACTGGCATGATGCTGGGGATTTGCTTACACACTTATTGAGCTAATGACCATGCCTAGATACTACATTTTAACGGCTGCCAAATTTTTGTTATTACTGCAAAGCTAAAGGTATTCCAAATGATTAAAACAGTACACTTGTTGCAGTTTTTATAGTTTGTATTCAAATAAAAGTTTTCATACACATTTCGGTACCATATTTTTTTATATTTTTTTTTATTTTTTTTTTTAAAGGCACTGAACAATCGGATCCATGAATTTTAAGATTGCAGATTAAGCACATTCATGGGAGGTGAACTTCCATTAAAAACCCTCTAACTAGGATGAAATCTTTTAAGTTCATATTTAAGAAAAACTTGGCTAACACCGATGCTACAAAAATACTTAAGATGTTATTCTAGCCAACATTGCGTCACTTCCTACCGCCCACTAGTCATACAGAAAAATCAACGAAAGACTGGACAAAATTGCAAGATGGCTAGACCTTAAATAAGAAATTTGAGGCATGTGACACCAGCTTGTAGCTTTTAAAATTAGTATCTATTTAACTACTTGATAATTAAATCATAACTCAAGTATGTTTCTTAGTGCAATTTGCTCTTAATTTTGAATCCTTACTTATTCCTCAATAGTGCACCTACAAAATTTTTATTTAATTTTGTGACGCTGATGTTCTAGCACAAACTGTCTACAATACCTTAATAATGAAAGTCAGAAACTCTCATTTTTCTCCTCGAAAATTTAACTTTTTCTGAATCTATTTTTGTTCTTCTATCTACTTTATTACAGATTTTGATTTTCTTTAAGTTATGAAAAAGCATATTTATAATTTATTTAATTATTCAAATTTGGGTTCAAGACTTGCCTATCCCTGCTGATATCACCTTGTGATATAAAAATCTAATGTAGCTCTTTGCATTAATTAGTAATTTCCAATTTTACCTTTCACTCTATTTAAGCATGTCTTAACATCACTAAAAATCTAAATATCTTTTAAACTAAACTTTTTAGAGCATACAAAGTACACCTTAGAAAGATCATTGTATTAAGCTCTGCTAGCAAAAATGAATGCAGCCAAATTCATTACAACTGAAAAAAAAACCGTATCCGAGTCTAATAGCTTTTATGAAAATTATTTAAAATCAAGCTAAAGAGAGATTCACTACTAAGAAAATGATCATAAAATCTCTTCCTACACTACTATGTATGATAGATTCCCTCTGAGCTGTTTTAGGGAAAGTTACTGGTATATTACAATAACGATAAGGAAATGAGCCACCACTTTTACCTTTAGATGATGGATGTGGGGTGTAAACACACAGAAAAGACAAAAGCACACATGATACAGTAATTTTCAGGTCTAGCCATTTATAAATAGGTGAACATTATGAGGGTTGTGTTTTTGTGTTTTCACGTCCCACAGCCATCATTTAAATGTAAGTGGTGGTTCAATTCCATATCCCAATTTGAAATTTATAGTAGATTTCTTTTTTTTTCTGATGTACTTTATTTGCAAGATTTTAAATATGATATTCGGTTTTGGGTGAAGGAAACACACATAATATGCAAATTCGAAGTCTGAAGTACATTTAATTTACAAGCTATAAGCCTGTGGTAGACGGACGATGGCGCAACAGCAGCAGGGCTCCATTTCTGTAGGGGAATGGAATCATACAAAGGAGAGAAGAAACCAAGAATCATATCTTGCACAAGGTATTCTGATGGTGAAGTGTTTCTTTTAGTGGATGTATCATAAACTGTTGTTCTGTATGTAACTTTTTTTGTGAGGATGTGATACATTTTCCAAAGCCTTTTAAATGAAGTTGGCTGTCAGAAGGAATTATACCTCATTTTGGCACAATTTAAACTGCTTTTAGTCACAATAATTCAGTTAGTTCTGCATATCTCACAAAGCTTGTGTGCTATAGAAACTTATATTTTGCCAGGAATGAGAAGAACATGGCAACCACTAAGTGTACAAGCACACTGTGTGAGTAACTAATAACATTTTCTAATTCTTCTATCATATTTGGGATGTCTCTCCTTTGACATGTGTTAAATGTTTTCAATTAATCTTAAAATCAGCTGAAGATAAAGAAAACTATACTGAAAATGAAGAAAAATATAATTTTTAAGAATTTAATTTTGACATTCACAATTAAAATGCAGAAGTTTTTAACTTCCAGTGTATTTCCCAAATCAGAATATTTATATCTTTTCTCTGAAATTGCAGAAATTCTAACTTTGGTATGTGGATTTTTTTTTTGCTTCCGGCTTTACGCCTTATGGACACTGAGGTCATTAGAAGTGGGAAAGGACTGTGGATAAGGAACAGGAAGGAATTAGGCCATGGTCTTCTGAAGGAACCATCCTGGTATTCACCTGGAATGTTCTGGCGAAACCATGGCACAAATCTGGACAGCCAGATGGCAATTCGAATCCGCGTTCTCCAGAATGCGAGAACAGAGCATTACTGCTCAACCACCACGCTCGTTGTGTGGAATCAACATTAGTATTAAATGAAGTTGAGAGCATCAGCTTTCACTTTTACAGTGCTTTTTCATAGTTGTAGATACACAAAAATGTCAGTTTGACTTATTACAACATTAAACTGTTGCTCTAAAATTACGATCTCTATTACTATTCCTGTCACTCTGCAATTCATTATAAAGTAGGTGGTGGAGGGTTGGTTTGTAATGATTCTAATATATAAAAGTATGTGCAAGGGTATGGTGGGTGTAATGGACCAAGGTTTTATGGGGATTTATTGGGAGGTATAGGATTTTTACAGAGAAATATTGAAAGCTAGGTCATATGTGACGGGGGCTGTAAACAGCTGAGCCAGAAAAGAATGTGTAAACTCGTGAGGCGATGAACTGCCTACTAGGCCAAGACATTTAGAAGTTTCATGCAAGCAATGACTGAATGAGGTCAGAGTGGCCGCATCACGGAGGCGCAGTATTGGATAGCCGTCATCGCCACCTGGAAAAATGTAGTGGGGAGAGATTAACAAAACTCAGGTGCATCGACAGAGCAGGAGTTGAACTGTGCAGCTGAAGCAGCAACAGCAATTGAGAATGATCGATCGGGGTGCTCGCAGCATAAGATAGGTGGTGACGGGCAGTGACATTGGTAGCGGCCTTTGCCGGACAGCACATCTCGTCATCGCAATAAAGATAGACGGAAATGAACCTGCTTACATGCCGATAGTTACTTGGGGGATGGTATAGCCTCATGTGAAGTTAAGGAAGATATGTTAGACTCTGACATTAGTCGCAAAGCTAAAACTGACCTAGCTGTAATAAGGGAATAGAAAGTCTAATGGGTTGCTAATGGTTATCATGTACATAAATGAATAAATGTAAATACTTGTACATAATCAGCTGGTTTATTATTTACAAATTCTACTGCTCACACGACAGCAGGTATTCCAAATTACATAGAAGTTGTCCGCTCTGTGGTGGCAGGGCAAAAAAATTAGTAGTTTCTGTAAAATAGTGAAAATTTGTAAAAAATAAAAATAAAAAAGGTATTCAGATAATTGACTTTCGGGTAATTGATTTTTGGATTAACAATGTTTTACTGCACTGTCATCTTACAATTGAGAAGTATGGTGAGTTTGCAACTTTAATTGCTGTTCTCAGTAGACATCATACCAGAAAATCATAAACATTACCTACAATTTATAATAAAATTTTAGAAGGGTTATTTATTTAAAAAAGAGTGATCAAACTTACATTATTAATGACAGAACCATAAAATTTGAAATTTTTGTGTCTGTCTCCCCATGCTAAAAAATAGTATACACTATGGCTGAATATACAGGATCGATACAAAGTCCAAAACAGTAAATTTTGAATTTTTTGTATATGTGTACACACATCACACAAATACTAATGAACAAATTTAACCAAACTGCACATAATCATAATTTAAGTCCCCAGGTAGCATCCAGACTAGTAACGTAAAAAATCAAGATCAGTAACGCAGTTCTTGATGATACAGAGGCCAAAACTGTAAACGTTTACATCTTTGGGTGGATTTGCACTCTTCATCTAAAAGCTAATGAATGGATTGCAGTAAAGCTGCACCTAATGACAGTTTATATCATCATTTAACTTTTTATCCCAACTAGTATCACATTTCATGCATAATATGCAGACCAAAAAGTGTACATTTTGAAATCTGTTTATGTATGTGAATTAATCAAACATAAAAACAATGATTACAACAAAATGTTGCATTAGTAATAGCTTCTGTAATGTTTTGAAGTGGCATTGGTGCACATAGATTTTTTTTTAAAAAAATGGTCCACTAATCTAATTTAAACAATTTAATTATGTCTGACACAAGCCTTCTCCCAGGGGAAATTTTTACCATAATTACCCCTATATATGCACACAGTGACTGTGTGTTTAAATTATACAAACTATAACAGGATGACTTTGTGATTCAATAAGGGCTTTCATATCATAGTTTATATACATACAAATAAAAAATACAAAATCTGTTCATACATATAGCGAGAATCACCACTTCAAATATTGTTTGCAGTCAGCTACATAAACAATACCGAAGTGTGTCTGAGAGTCATCCACAACCATAAAAAGTTTCAAGTTAGTGGCTGTTTCAAGGATGGTAGAAACAATGGTGTTTAAAACATTTGAATATGACTAAGTTAGAAGGAGAAGAAAATATCAATATATATAATAAGAGCTACTCTTCTGCTTTTTCCTACACGGCCAACATTGATCTGTAGTTTCTCTGCGAATCAACAGCACAAATCTCAAATTCTTTGTGGCCAAAGTTTTGGGCACAGTTATGAAGAATAAAGTAATATGGGAAGGACAGAAAATAAACTCAATTTCTTACCAAAGAGTACAAAGGAAAAAAATCGTATAATGAAGCAGTTGGCTAAGTAACATGTGCACACAGTAAATCTTACAATTTGAATGAAATGAATCTTCTGCTCCCAATTTGGTTTATGTACAGGTTTGTCCACCACAGAGTAGAATTAATAATGTTTAAATTGTAATAATGTAAACTGCCAAATACAGATCAATAAAAATATTTTTTAAAAAAGGTAATGATAATAAATTACAGTGGGATAAATTAATTAATAGTGGGATAAATAGTATTAATGGTACACTCATTGTCATAAAACTGATACACCTAGAATTAAAGATCTGAAAGGGATGAAAGTTTGTAGACAGTGCCATCACAGATAACATTGTAAAAGATTTTAGTCTGGCTACAATAGATGCATAGGCATAGAGCTGTTACCAGGGGGGACTACAATCCTTATAACATGAAATGCCATAGGACGAATGAATCTGTGTGCAGTATACTCAATAGTGCTTTTAAGGTGAGCACTACTGTATAGGTGGTACATTCCAGTTTTACACAAATTAGACTTTGAGAGTGAATGAATCGTTCATGCTCAAATAAACAGCCGATTTACTCTGTTGACCAGGTAATGTGTGTCAATGTATTTCCCATATGATTAAGGGGTTCCCAAACTATCGCATCATTTAGTTTGTATTGTGTTTTGTCGCCACAGTCCTCCTACCATTCCATGTTAGTTTTGCCTTACTGTAACTTTATTTCCTGGTCTGTTACTGTATGAGAAGCATACAATATAACTCACAAAATTGTGTTCACTATTATGGTGTTAAGATGTAATCTGAATAACAAAGGATAGGGAAAACAAAACCATCACTCACCAAAATTGAAGGCTGTGACAAGTGACCAAGACCTGAGACAAATACAAAATTTTGGTTTAAAAGTTTTCTCATGTAGTAGGGATGGGAATGAGCCATTTGGTTCAGTATGTGTGCACTCACCAAAGTCATGGGATAAACTTTGATTTGTGCCAAATGGTTCATTCTCTTCTCTACTACATGAATGAGGTTTTAAACTGAAATATTGCACATCTCCATTCACCTCCAGTGTTGTTCACTAATTGCAACCTTTAAATTTGGTGAGTGACCCTATCCTATGTTATTTACATTTCTTAAAAGCAGTTTCCTTTTTCCTTACTATCAACAGATATATTGGAAATCTTTATTGAATAAAGTACTTTTTCTAAATAGCAGAGAAAAAACAATTAGCTGACAAATGAAAGCTGTAAATTAAATCCTTTTTGAGGCACTCAGAACATAGCAGCATTAAATATGGTCTAATTCTTGCTTGTCATAGATACCATAGGATTTTTGTAGCTTTTATTTTGTGATTATGTTAATGTACTGTTCAAGCTTTCATAAAAATATGCAGTGCTACATTACACAAACTATACAACGTTTTGACAGTACAAGAATGGTATTAAAGAGTTGAAAAATAAATATGCAGAAATTAGTATGAAAAACAAAATAGTAGTTAAATAAGTACTCATAGTTATGAAATGAATCAAAAAAGCCATCAGTTAATTTGTGTTGACGAAAAAATGTTTCATAGCAAAAGTTTCTCAGTTTCATGAATACCCTTAACTTTTAAGCTTAAATAATTGTACTACTCTGACTGACAATACAAGTGTAGAACACATTAGAGAGGAGGAAATGAAATGAAATGAAACTTAGCGGGTTGAGAGTGTATGTGATATTATTTCAGTGATTATATAAAATCATCATAATCATCTTCATCCATCTCCAGTTTCCCAGGTACAATTTAAGAGCGCTCAATATCTTTGCCTGTCCAATTGTGTTTCCTCTTCTTGGATTCTAGACCAGGATTCACCTTTCTCCTGTAGGTCCAGTTTCACGAGATCAATCCATCTCCTTCTGGGCCGGCCTCTTGGTCTTTTACCCGTCAGTTCTTTTTCCAGCCATATCCTCGTTGTTCTTATTTGGTCCATCCACTTGACCCCAGTGATCACAATCTTGCTTTGGCAATTTTTTCTTGAAGGGTTTCATTGAGTGGGATCTGTTTACGAATCACTTCATTCCTGATCTTGTCTCTTTTGGTTTTCTGTACCATTGATCTCAGGAACTTCATCTTGGTCACCTGGAGTCTGCTTTCAACTCTGCTGGTAGTGGTACATACTCCAGGCTATATGTTGTAATCAACAGGAAGTATAAATAATACAGTGACATTTTAGCTGTAATTGGAATATGCCTGTCCACAGAAGGTGCCTAACTTAATTAGAGAACTGGGCTCCATTTTTTACCCTATTGGTAATTTTGTTCTGGGATTGACTGTCAGAGGTCACTTTAGTGATTACAAAATCAACTCAAATATTAAGAACTTCCCAATTTGAGCTCACATATCAGTATGACGTTCCACCCCCTACTGCCTGGAGGGATGCACTGATTTGGTTGAGAAGTGTGTCATAAAGCCGTTATTTTCCATCATGAGGCAAGCTGACCACAACTGTAGTAACTGGTCCTTCATATCCTGGATAGGGACAGAATTGACCTCCAAGCTGGTCCCACACATTCTATCAGGGACAGATGTGGGGATCTTACTGACCACGTGAACACCTCAACATCACATAGTTCATAGTGACACATGCAGTAAGCAGACAAGCATTATCCTGTTGAAAAATGGTAGCAAGATACTGTCACATATGAAGTAACACATGAGGAAGCAGGATGTTGATGACGTATCTTTGTGCCATGAGAGCTCCATTGAGCAATGGGTACATGTGAGACCTCAACTCGTGCAGTTATACTATTATGTCTTCAAAAGCCAAATCAATGAAAGAATAAAACTGTTGGTGTCCCTGGAACTAACTGCAATCGTGACGAGGCTAACTTTTGAAGAAGGATTACAAAAGACAAATATGAGTATTCATAAATCTAGCCCTCTTCAGGGTCTAGATAACTCTCTTCAGATGTTTCATTTTAATGCAGAGGAATTATTCACTTAGAAACTCTCCAAGCTGAGGTTCAGTAGCCATGTGGTAATACAACAGATTCACACTTTTGACTTGACACACCTCAAACAAAGAGGCCATGTCACTGTTTACATGTTGTATATCGTATTGCTCACCCACAATATGGCATAGCCACATATGCCTGAAACACACAATGGATATAGCCTTAATGGGCAAAGAGGACTCAAACAATGCAGAGATCTTGGTTGTACAGACATTTGAGTATAGCTAACATCAACCATGGAGGTAGGAATAGAGGGGAGACCAGGTGTCGCTTGAACTGTGAAGCAGCCGTCTCTGGAGCCGCCATCTTCGTGAGTTCAAAACATTGGTCTGTTTTTATTAGCTTCCTGGTGTGAACATTTGGGTTCGGATATTTCAAGGTGTTTTATAATGCCAAATTGTGTTGCCTATGGTTGCACAAACAGAACAAGTAAAAAATAACCTGGAATAACATTCCATAGGTAAGTCATGTTGAAATTATTGTTCTTGAAGTATTTGTAGTGCGGCGTCTGCAAGACATAATAGATGTCATTATAGATTTACAGTGCCTGTTAAAAAAGTTTATTCACAACTCTCAATAGGACGACGGTGTTATCAAATATTTGCTGATGCAGAGAACCATTTTATCTTACTATTTTTCACGTGTGGATCAAGTTTATATCGCAATGAAGCGAATACATTATTCTATGTGCTTTAGTCCAGTTGTACCTAATTTATGTTGAAAGTGTTTGATGAAAATAATTGTGATAATTTGTGATATGCGATCTAGTAATCGTAATGAAGTCCATTTTGTTGTTATCTGAAATGTAATTCGCAATACGTTTAAAGTGTTTGGTTGCATTTGCGTCGTTTAACTCTTTTGCGGCAACATTAAGTCAAATTGTGATTAGGTTGAAATGCAGCCTGTTGCAGAATATTCTTTTTCCAGCATAAGGAACAAAGTACCTGGGTGACCGATCTTCGCTCGGTATCTTTCGATTTCTGTTCAGTATCCAAGATTTCGAGTAAAGTTTGATTAAAGTATAAGGCTTGAAGGCTTCCTAGGCGTTTTGAGGTGCACAGTTAACCAAAGAGAAGCTTAACTAACATCAGTAGGCTTACTGGTACCTGAACCTTCTACGTAATGAGGTTCGAGCCGTTTTCGAGAAACCAAATACAAAAGTTGCTCCTTTTTTTTTTTTTTTTTTAAAAAAATCGTGTTAAAAACTTGAAAATCAAAACGTTATCTACATGTGAAATTTCATCCAAATCGCTAGATCCATTTGCGAAACGGCCTCATAAATTGCTTAAAAAAAAATAAAAAAAAAAAAAAATTCTATTAATATGTTAAACAGAAATTTTAATGCCAGTTTGGTATTAATTAATGGTGCGAGATTTGTGGTAATTCAAAGGATTCTACGATAACCCTTGATGATGGATTCTTATGTAACTCGACGAGAAAAATTGAAGGTAAAAAATATATTTTTTTAAATATTTCGCTTAGTTCTCGAGATATCGTATCTCAAAATTGGTTGGTTGAAATGCGACCTGAACCAGAAGACAAATTTCCCCATAGCCAAGTTTGATGAATTCGTATGAAACTCGTCGAGACAAATCGAAAATAAGGAATTTATTTTTCTGATATCTCACTTAGTTCTGGGGATATTATATCTCAAAAGTGAAGAGGTTAGGATTAGATCCGTCCTGGACCAGAAAAAAAATCCACCAAAAGCACTATGTCTATATGGTGGAAATGTACTTTCAATGTTTTATTTTGTACCTAGTGGTTTTTGTTAGGTTGAAATACGGCCTGGACCAAAAGAAATGTCGCCAAAAGCACAAGGAACTATACCTATAACTGATTTTTGACATGCTATATCTCGAAAACCAAGAAAATTTATTATTTATTTTCGATATATTTCATCGAGTACTATGAGAATTCAACATCAGGTTGTGACGTCAATAGAACATCATCTGTGCTATATTTATTCACTCCGATAAAACTATGCTCATACCTCGCAGTAATCTCACATCTTCTGATCAGCATTTCAAAATGATAATAAAACAATTCCCATAAGAAGTAACCTTCGTTATAAACAATAAAGCACAAGGTCAGACGATTCAAAAGGCAAGATTATATTTATCAGAACCCGTTTTTTTCGTATGTGCACTCGCAAGCGGCTTTTCAGGAATTTGTAGATGTATTAATATTTAATTATGCACTTTATTATCAAACTCTACTCGAAATCTTGTATATTGAACAGAAATCGAAAGATGTTTTATAATTAAGGTGGTAGTATTTAATGGCTAACTAACAACCACTATTTATAGTCAAAAAGTAAACGATGATTACTTTATAACTGGTACCGGTAATATTAATTTCAAAGAAGTTTCTGTAAAGTTATCACCTCTGATAAAACCATTGATAAATTTTTAATTATCTTTCTTTTTAAATGTTTTACAATTGAACTGGCAGTGCTAATATTTCCACGGGTCAGCCAGTATACAAGAACTGTTCGTTTACTTATTCTTTGGAATCAAAGAAAATCTATTTGTAGGCTTTCTGGTACCTGAATGTCTACGAGATGACGCTAGTGCTGTTTTCGATATACCAAGTGACAAAATTGTTCATATTTTGTAAACTCGCTTTTTAGTAGGGAAGACAACTATTCAGGTAATCTTAAAAGTCAAAACATTATCTAAATACCAAATTTCATCCAAATCGTCACAGCCGTTTCCGAAATCCGAAATATATATATATATATACAAGAATTGCTCGTTTAAAGATATAAGATTATTTATTTGTTATTAGTAATTTATTGAGCACGTTGTTAGTGACACAAGCTTGCGACTTTTGGTATATGGTAGCAAGATAATTGTACTGTCCAGTTCTATCATTACATTGGCGCCATAATCTGATGATGAATAATTATGTAACTTAACGAAACTCATTGAAACTAAAGAACACAATTTTTTGATATCTCACTTAGTTCTCTTTTCTCTCTTTTCCAAGCCACATTTCGACCTAACAACCTCATTTTTGAGACAGTATATCTCGAGAACTAAGCGAAATAAATATATATATATATATATAAGAATTCATCATCAGATTGTGGACCCACGGTAATGATAGATTCCCCTTGCACTGATGCTGCTGAAGAATTTAAATAGGTCTATCGGATACTAGTGCAATATCTTCTGAGTAAGCCATGAATTCTTTTGAAGGTTTCAGTTGTTTTAAAGTACTAACCATTCATCTAGGCTATTTTAATAATTTCATATAGGACTTGCTTCGGCTTGTAAATAGGTCTAGACCTATTTTTCTTGATTTTGTAATCTTTCTCATCAAAGATTTTGAAAAGATTAATATTACTGAAATGGAATGTGGTAATATAATCTATTTGAACAGCTATCCAATCTATTTGAAACAGCAATATTAAGCTTAGGTCTTGTTGTATTTTTTTGCGACTGTAGGGAGAAGAAAAGTTCTGTTTCGGCATACAAAATTCCTATCAAAAATTATTTAGCAGCTTGTTTTCCTTGAATTATAATGTTTATAGGTTATATCAATTACGGTATTTATAAATGTGACCCAATAGGCTTCATTTTTAGTAATGCGATGATTAAAAACAAAGAAATTCTTCCGTTCTGTATACATTCCTTGTGTTTCTTGACCCTACCAATATGGCGCCCTCGGCACCCCTCCGCTCTCCACTCGGTGTCACGTCGTTGTATGGAGAAGGTCCCTTACGTGGTCTCCTCTCTTTTCTTTGCTCCATGACATCAACAAGCCACTGATTATCTTCTGACTGATGTGCATGCTGCCTAATCTGCAGCACTGCGCAATGTATGTGGGAGGATTTTAATTCCCCCAGTCCTCACCGGGGAAATATAGAAGAAAATGAGAATCACAGATGATTGTGTTACTTATATAGGGATCAGAGTCCTATCCTTAACTGTGTTTTACAATGCTAATAAATGTATGAGTGTCCAACAAAACTGCTTCAAAACCATCCACATAGCCAACATAGTGCAATAGTCACATCATACAATCCCCATAAAAAAATCATTGGAACTTAAAAACTGGGGAGAGTGTACTACAATATTAGACAGACTCCCCAAAACTGTCACAATTTTCTTAACAGGTTACTACAAATTTAGAAATTTCTGAAACCTTTGGAGACAGAAGGACAACACAAATATATAGTGGTTACAGGTCCAACTGTATCTGTGGCTGGGATCTCAAGGGCACACAGTTGCTCAAGGTGTTCTAATGGAGTAGAGATCATACCTTGGCTATGAGGTTACTGGAGGCCATTATCTAATGTAGAAAGCAGCTCTGGAAAGAAAATACTGAGACTTTGTCTATTTTAGCAGAAAGTTATGGTTTTTAATATGAAAACTAGGTGACCCTTCCAACCAAGAAGAGGCAACAGGGACAGTGTCATAGCTAGTTACCAACTGAGAACTTCTAAGGTACCTGAAAACAGAGAAACCACTTCATGTGAATTCTGAAAATTCAAGAAGTCAATTCAACCAAATCTAGAGTATTTAAATCTCTTCATTTTGAGCAAACTAGAAGCTGCACATAATACACTAAACACCATTTCCCCCCGTTATGTCTTGCTGAGATTGAGGTCATTAGAGGTGGCAAAGAACAAAAGAGTTGGACACAAACATAACTCTAAATATCTGAGAGTTTGGATAAGAAACTACTTTTTGACTGCAGAAAAAGACCCATGTGTACCTTTTAAAGAAACTGGCTAGTATGTCATAGGTGCAGGTGTGGAAGCTCTTTGAGGAGCAGTACTTGGCCTCGTATTCTAAACAGAAGAATACTTTTGCTCTACCTGGCCTGCCATTGCTCAAGCTGCCAAAGTTGTCACCCATCTGCTATTAAAACAGTGAGTGATGTCATTAGATCTATGCCAGTTTTCAGAACTTTCAAAGTTTCTTCCACCAAATTAGTGGAGAAAAACCAATACTGCTTCAAGAGTGGAGAAGAATTCCATGATCGCTGTCAATAAAACCTTCAATGCCCTGAAATTTTTCATTACTATGAATGGAAAATTCAGGGGCAGTTGAACATACTGTTAATGACTTAATATCCTATGAAATACACAGTTAGAAGAAAATGTCCCAAAACAAAACTAATTGAATTTGAGAGTACCTGTTCAACAATACTAGACTCAGTTAGGTAATGAAAGAAAAAATAAACTGAGGCTGAGACAGTCTGACAGATTTGATGGAATTATAAAGGTTCCACATTTTTTAGTTTGTTTGTGGAATTGTGGTTGAATCTGGCCTTGGCATTTTGAAGAAACCATCCTAGTATTCACCTGGGGTGATTTGCAGAAACCATGAAAAACCCAAACCCGAATAGCCGTACGGGATTTCGAAGCTGCTTCCACCCAAATGCAAAGCCAGTGGAAACCCCAGAAATGGCCAACAGTTACAGGCAAATCAAACAGTTAACTCATCATTACATTATCAATAAAACTATTATTTTATTTCTACCTATCATAAAAGAGCTTACTGTAAGAATTAACTATTTACCAGTATTTCGAGTGATATACATAGGTTTTTAACATATTTTGTAGAAGGCTACTTTTGCATTTCTTTGGCATTTGACACACAAGTAGTTTATTAAAAAGTAAAAGTTTTTAAAGTTCCTTTGCTTGTAAATTCTTAAGTTGTTTTGAAAGTATCACAATGGATACAAAGTGTGGAAACTGCCGAAGGATAGTAAAAGAAGGAGTGACATGCCGGGACTGCGGGCGCTGGTTTCACTGGGGGGTGCAGCGATGTATCTAACAGTGACTCTTGTGTCAGTATTTCCTGGAACTGTCACTCCTGCAGAATTAGTGATCAGGAGCAGCGGATTCTGAAACTCCAGTCAGATTTGGCATCTGCAGAGAGGGATTTGAAGGCCCTGAAGGCAGAAAACTCTGTTCTTAGGCATAGGCGGAACAGTGAATGGAAGGTAGTCAGCTCTGGCAGGAGAGGTAGGAGACGCTGTCTGTCTGATGGTTTTCAGCTGGAGACATCCAATGTGTTTCGGCCATTGGAGGATCTAGATGGTGACTCTGAGGACCGTCAGGTTGGACTGAACGATCTGGGTTCTTGCAAAGTAAAAGGGAAAAGTTTTCAGGGTGTATCTAAAAGTAAACGCAGGAAGGTACTGTTACTTGGGAGCAGTCACGGGAGGGGAATCAGTGAGATGGTTCAGTCTGACTTGGGGCCAGATTATGAAGTCTGCAGTATTTTCAAACCAAATGCAGATCTTGGAAGTGTGGTAGCAAATGTGAAAGACCTAGTTAAAGATTTTTCAGATGAGGATTGTGTTGTAATTGTTGGGGGACCAGGAAATAGCCTTGATAAAGACCTCAATTATTCAATTGAGGGAGACATTGCCCACATTTCCAGGAACACACGTCAGACAAGTGTGAGATTTGTTGGTTTGCTTGAGCGTTACGATAAACCCTGGATGTGGCATAACATCAGGCGTACAAATGCATCCTTGGAAAGGGTTCTCTGGCAGCCGGCTAATTCACACATTGGTTTGATTGATGTGGCCTGCATTGGTAGGGACAGTTATACTCGCCATGGACTCCATCTGAATGTCAGAGGTAAGAGGAAGCTTTCGCTTCTTATTGCTGATGAGGTCAGAGATGCCAGGTGAGTGAAAGAGGTATTCCTGTGATAAATGGTGTTAAGTCGCGGCCTTTTTTAGGGTAAATAAAATAGATTTATTAAGATGTCTAAAGGAAATTAATGTCTCTGATGATCATAATTTGTTGAAATTAAAAATTCCAACTGATATACCAGTATGTAATAATAAAATAAACAATTCAAAGTCATTGCGTCAAAGTGTTCAGACCAGTATTTTCCACCAAAATATAAGAGGAATATTTAGTAAAACTGATGACATTACCTTAAGCCTAGAAGAGATTCAAAATTCCAGAAATTTTAATGTAGACGTTTTGTGTCTATCTGAGCATCATTTGTCTGATACAGGAATATCTCAGCTGTCCATCCCAAATTATAAATTAAGCTCTCATTTCTGCAGATGTAAAATGGAGAAAGGGGGAGTTGCCATTTTTGTTAAAAATAATATTGAATGCAGTAGTGTAGTTGTAAGTAAGTATTGTATAGAACAACACTTTGAATGTTGTGTTACTAAACTAGAATATGATAAGGAAGAGCTGATAGTGATAGCAATTTACAGGGCCCCCTCAGGTAATTTCAGACTGTTTTTATCTCATTTAGAGTCTTTGCTACTAAGTTTTACAAATAGCAAACAAATAGTATTATGTGGAGATTTCAATGTTGACTTTCTGAATCACAGCAATGATAGATTAGATATGGAAGCCTTGATGTTGTCTTTTAACTTAACAGCACTTGTAAATTTTCCTACGAGAATACAAAATAATAGCAGGACTGCAATTGATAATTTTTTTATGGATATTTCTCAGTGCAGTAATTACAGCATACATCCAGTAATAAATGGTATCTCAGATCATGATGCCCAGCTATTATGTATCGAGTCCAGGAACACCGTTAAACAGATAAAGAAAAGCTGGGTTTATAGAAGAAATATTAGTGAAAATAATATAAAACACTTCATAGATACCTTAAACAATGAAAACTGGTTAGAAGTATATAATGCACAGGGTGTTAATGCGAAATTTGATTCCTTTCTGAATATATTTCTAACACTTTTTGAAGGTAGTTTCAAAAAAAGGAAAATTCTCAACACTCCAAACAATGAACTGGGCATGGGATGGATAACAGAGGGTATTAGAATCTCTAGTAAAACAAAGAGGGACCTTTATTTAAAAATGAGAGAATCGGATAGCTATGCGCTGAAAGTTCACTATAAACTTTATTCTAAAATACTAAGAAATGTAATAAGGAAGGCCAAGAACAGGTACATATCGGCGAAAATAGAAAATTCAGATAATAAAATGAGAACAATATGGAATATATAAAGACTGAAACAGGAAAAACTGTAAATCACTCTAAAGACATAAAAATAGAACAAAATGGATATGTGTATAGCGAAGTAGGGGAAGTTTGTGAAATATTTAACAAACATTTTACGTCAGTAGTAGATAAATTAGGCATAGAAAAGCAATCCCCACATAGTGCTCTAAGGCTTCTTGAGACTGCTTTCCCAAATAGCTTTGTGGAGATGAAATTGCCACCAGTAACAGTCTCAGAAATAAATAAACTCATTAAACAATTAAAACCTAAAATTCTTCCAGCTATGACAATATTTCTAGTAAATTACTGAAAAGATGTTCAGGACTGTATCAGTCATGTACTTGCTCACATTTGTAATGAATCCTTAATACAAGGTGTTTTTTCCCGATAGACTAAAATATGCTGTTGTAAAACCATTATTTAAAAAGGGAGAAGTAACATGTGTAGACAACTATCGTCCCATTTCATTACTTTCAACATTCTCAAAGGTTTTTGAAAAAGTCATGTATAGAAGAGTAATAAAACATGTTACACACTATAATATCCTAACTAATTCACAATTTGGGTTCAAAAAGGATCATCCATAGAAATGGCTATATATTCATTTTTAAATAACACATTTGAGGAACTGAATAATAAAATGAATCCTGTAGGAATATTTTGTGATCTTGCAAAAGCATTTGACTGTGTAAATCATGAATTACTTTTTGAAAAAAAATGGAATACTATGGTATTTTTGGGACCGCAGGTAAATGGTTTAAATCATACATTGAAAGCCGAATGCAAAAAGTTTCAATTTTGATTCTAAAATAAGTAAAGATGCTTCATCAGACTGGGAGAAAATAAAACATGGAATTCCACAAGGCTCGGTCTTAGGTCCCCTCCTCTTTCTGTTATACATCAATGACCTTCCTGGAAATTTATCCGACAAAGTTAAGAGTGTTTTATTTGCAGATGACACTAACCTGACTGTGCGGTAAAACACCAAACAGTACTATAGAATTTAATGTAAATGAAGTACTTAGAGTAGTAGCAAATTGGTTTAAGGCAAATTCATTAAAATTAAATTTTGAAAAAACACATTATATTAGGTTTAAAACAAAAAACTATGCACAGCCAGATATATGTATAAACTATAAAAACAACACAATCTTAGAAACAGAGAGTATAAAATTTCTTGGTATTAAAATAGATCAGAAAACTCTGTTGGCATGATCATATCACTACACTACTGGCAAAGTTAAGTAGTGCCACCTTTGCAATACGAACACTTTCTCTAACAGCAGATCTAGAATTAATGAAACAGGTGTACTACTCATATTTTCATTCAGTAATGTCATATGGCATAATTTTTTGGGGAAACTCTTCACAAAGTAAAAAAGTTTTCATAGCACAGAAAAGAGCTATTAGGTTTCTGTGTAGGGTAAAACCAAGAACTTCTTGCAGACAACTCTTTAAGAAACTCAATATTCTTACAATGTATTCTCAGTATATATATTCTCTCATGAGCTTTGTCATAGAAAATTTTAACCTGTTTACACCTAATTCACAGGTACACAGTTTCAATACAAGAAACAGAAATAACTTGCATAAAACACAAACATCTCTGTCATTAGTACAAAGAGGAGTTAATTATTCTGGGATACATCTGTTTAATAAACTACCTAATCGTATAAAACAGCTTTCAGATAATAAAGATGTATTCAAACAAAAACTTAGAGATTATCTTATTGGCAACTCCTTCTACTCCATTCAAGAATTTGAAGAAAATAATTAATTGTACTCATTATGACGTTTGCAAAACTCAGTTGCAAAAATGTATGTTTATTATTATTTCTTGTATTTGTAAAATATGTATATATTTACTATGATATGACTCATATTATGTGTATATGTATCAACAATGACATGTTTCACATCCCAGAGGTATTTCCTCAGCAGGGATCCATGGAACAAGATTGATAAATAAATAAATAAAAATAAACACTTAGGTTAAATGGCCACTTTTCAAGTGGAAAGAAGCATTAACAGAAATAGATAATATAAAATTTCTTTGAGTTTGATTTTTTTTAAATAAGTGAATGTATATCTACTGGGTTCATATTGTTACAAAGTTTGATGTGGATTCTCATAGTACTGCCAAGTTATAAATCAAAGTTCTACAACACAAGCGATTTCAAATTAGGCTTTAGAATTATCTGGGAAAACAGAAATCTGTTCAAACTGAGAGTAATATCTAGAGACTGGATTATATGCATTTGCATGTTTGCATATGCATTTTAAGCCAATTTTCACCAGTTATTGCATATTTTACCTAAAACCTAGTGATGATGCATATTTTTTATATATTTACAATATTTTTCGATAGTGTACGTAGTTAATAAATAAAATCGTACGTTGTAGCCGGCAAAACCTACTATCAGCACGGCTCTTAGTCTACGACGACTCGCTGACGACCTATGACCGACGTTTGGGAATGTATACAACTTGATTTCCTCAAAAAAGAAAGCGTTTCTTAAGTCTTGTTCTCGTAATAATGAGTAAAAAATTTTCCAAATGTGCCTTTACCTCCGGAACCAGAGGTAACTCGATGGGCGACGTGGGTTGAAAACTGTACTGTTTTACAGTGAACATTTCGAGGCCATTAAAGGTGTCATAAATATAGTGGAGAGACTATGATAGTTTGTAAGTACAAGGAAGCTGTCAGGCAGCAAGGCTGCACGGGGATTAAGCAACACCTTCACCTGAACTGTGAACAATTAAGTTCATGACCATGTGTAGCCTTCTGGTACCTATGATATTAAATAACCTGGTTGCCATGCATTCGTATTAAACCCCCAAATGCGAAGGGTAATTTAAATAAAGTCACTTAACACAGTTTGAGAATAACAAAATACTTATATTCCTGATAATAGTTCACTCGTACATTGTCGGTACCAGATACGTGAATAAAGCATCGAACAACAGTTTCTTTGAAGATTGCAGGTTAAGTACAATTCTACAAGAAGACAAAAACTCACAAAGTCCCCCTAACATTAGTGAGTACTACAGCATGTTGGAATTTGCCTAAACCGCTACCGCATGGAACAATTTGCTCCTCTAGCTGCGCGATCACTTCCCGGCGTAAGAATGAGACTAGAAAGAGGCTACATATTACGAAGTTACTTCTTTGAAAATCTAGCATGGAGTGACACAATGTGAGCTTGCTGCAAGATCTTTTATTGACTTCTCAGAGCCTATGACATCAGCAACTTTTTCTTTAATTGATATCTCCAAAAGTACTAAATAGTTTAACTTGAAATTTTTACAGGGACTTTCTATCGTCATGTTCTATCTATTTGAATTTAATCGGAGATTCAAAATGGTTTCTATAATCTTAAAATTGAAGTCATCACATGACCAACTTGGTGGAATTTTTACACGCTCCATCAACAATCCGTGACAATCTATCTTTAAAAACTTAATTATTCTCACAAATGCTTAAACTTTTTACCAAAACCATTATATATTCGTTATCACCTTAGTTTGGGCTATCTACTGATATAAATTTCAAATTAATATTCCTTTTAGTTAAAAAGTTC
Organism: Vandiemenella viatica; assembly: GCA_031002005.1. Classification (NCBI taxonomy): domain Eukaryota; kingdom Metazoa; phylum Arthropoda; class Insecta; order Orthoptera; family Morabidae; genus Vandiemenella; species Vandiemenella viatica. The sequence goes on along the minus strand of JARYHS010013631.1, from coordinate 18,830,029 downwards.
ATTTTTTCTTTTAATTAAAACTGCTAATTAAACTTTGCCAAATTAGTTAATTATGCTATCAAAATAGCCGGAACAATGCTGACTATACCTGGTGATAAAAGTTTAGCTATAGCTTTACTCGATTCCAAGATATTTCAAATCTTAGATTTTTACTTTTCTAATCGCGTGTTTCAAAACGTGAACAAACCGCAATATCTCTTAAAATAAATGTTTCGCGATATGATAAATACACTTTAAAATGATTTTTATGATTAGTTTTAACTGTGCCTGTGTGTTTTAAAAAGCTTGATACTTAAAGTTTGATGGTGACTGAATATAATCTGCACTGCCAGATGTATTCCTGTGCAAACTTAAAGTGAAGTTTGAAAATATTTTGAAAAATAACCCAGGTTTTTAATGTTTGTATCAAATTGGTAGTTTTACTAATGGGACGGGTGATCTTATTTCAAAATCAATGACACCAAACTTCAAATAATGTCCAATTACATCAGTGAATGTGGAATGGTCCATAACCACTTATAAAAATATTTTGAGAAATCAAAGAAACAATCTTACTACTAAATATTTGGAACAGTACCCGATTATTTACGTTTACAAAAGTAAAAGAAAGAAGTTATATTATTGTTAATTATCGACTTTATAAATATGTTATTGCATGCTGATTTTGAAACAGAAAAACTAAAAATTACTAATTTTATATTATCTAATATTGTATATTTTGACACTTTTTGATTTCATGCATATTTTGAGCATTTTTCATGCATATTTCTAGCTTTTTGTGTTCCATATAATCCGGTCTCTAGTAATATCTGTGAACAGTTAATATGATGTTGACCACACAACCTCCAATGTAATGTCTTGGTCAGGATACACAGAGCTGTAACTTGGTACTCATGCCTAAAAATCAATTATGATTTGGATATGGGGCCCTTTTATTACTGCAAACAAATAACAACAAAAACCTGACAAGATAAATAATCTGAGTCATGAGTAGACTTCTCTAAACAAAAAATGCATTTTTTTAATTCTCAAAAAAGCATTGACATAGAAAAAAAAAAGATTTTTCCTGCTCCTGATCAGAAATGGAGATACTGTTTTTTGACCTTGCAAATTACTCATCCTTTGCAGATTCTCTCTGGCTAACAACACGCCTTTAATGATAAGTTTACCACAGTGAGATGATATAGTTTTCTAGTGTCTAAAAGCTGTCAAACCTTATCTGCAACCATAGTATAGGTTTTTTAAACTCAACACAAAGGGAAACAAACCTTTACAGTTTCCAGTCGAGCGATTTTATCGTGGCGGCGTTTCTTGTATATATTTTCAATGTCTCCTAAAGTAACAAGTTCTCCTCTGAAAAGAAAATTATGTATGTATTAAAACAATCACATTTGGCAATGAAGCATTCCATCTAGAATGTGCTATGCATATTTCACTAGGAAAGAGTAGAATCTACTGTGTGTGTGATGAGAACAATAAATCACGTATAGACAAGATTGAAAAAGAGTAGGCCAATCTTAAAAATTTAGAATGGAAAAGAAGTTTAATTAAAATAAGACAGTGAATATCAATATGAAATAATTTTTAAAAATTAAAAATGGTTTGTACATTTTAAAAAAATATTCAAAATTGTTATTACAATACTAGCACAATTTTTCTTCATTATTTAACAGTAAAGAATAAACAACAGCTATAACATTTTAAGTAATAACTAAAATTCTGTGTAGAAAGTGAGATGTGAATAATGAAATAAAGCCAATACTGAGCAAAAATTTATAGCTTTTGTAAGTAATGTTTATCCTTCTTCACAAGTTACTAACCACTTGCCACAGCTGAAGGCAGAATGGCACCAAAACATGGACAGACTAGTACACATGCTGAGTTCTACAATTTTTGGGTTTATCTAGCTTCATCAAAACATGGAGTGAAGTAACTTCATGATGGTGCTGCCCAGCCACAAAAATGAAGCTATCTTACTCTTTTGTTGATACATGGAAATCAATCAATGAATTTCAATGCTCAAGGTGTGTACTTGTCTGTCCATGTTTTGAATCCCATCCTGTCTTCAACTGTGGCGAGGGATAGTTATTCTACTATCCAAATCTTTTATTTGCCCTGATGTTTAGCATATACTGTAATCCAACAATTTATATGTTATTATTAGTTTTGAACTATTTTGGTGCTAACTTAAATCTTCACCTTTTACAAGGGTGGTTAGAAATGATTTCATCCTTGATCAGAAATTAGTTTACACTACATTAATATCATTATAAAAGATGAAGTATACCCACCATTTACCAAAGTTGAAGGAAGTAGGGCTGTACCAATGAAAAACAATATATAAACATAAAAAACACAAAGTTTTGTCTATATCCTTATTTATAAAGTAAATCCAACCACATGAGACATAGTTTTTGACCATTACATTAAGAGTGGAGGTAGTAGAAGGTTTAGAACTGTTAAAAATGGGAAAGAAATTAATCTCAGAAGATAATAGAAAGCGAAAAAATACTTCTAATAATAAAATTTTAAAAAATGTGAACAATTATCAAAAATATATAAATTAAATAATTGAAAAACTATTAATAAAAAATGGAAAAACGTATGAGGCAAGTTATGGGTATACATGGTGAGAAGGTAAAGAGAAAGGTGTGAATTACCTGAGATTAAGGCTGGTGGGTGGTGGGGGAGGTATCTAGTGCCTAGAATGAGTTGATAGACCAATTTCCACATATGATTTGGTTTTAGGGTGTACTCTGATGGTTCTGACTGGAATAAATGTGGGTATGCTGGATATGGCACAGGCAGCAACAGTGTGGTCTAGACTTTGGTTGTGAAGTGTCTATTAAGGCACGTTTCCACTGAGGCAACAACAAGCAACTTGTAGCATGCTACATGAGTTATTTTGTTGCTACATGTCGTCATGTGTCATCATACTTTGTCGAAAGTCAAATGTCGCCCAAGAATCTGTTGCTTGTAGCATGCGGCAAAAGCATTTCACGTTATGCGGCCAGTAGTGTGCGACATGGCATCAGAAGCAGTGGCAGCTGCTGCTTATTTGATCATCACCAATGGCAATAAAAGAAGAAAACGGAAAAATCCTAGGTGGTGGATCAGAGATTTATTTGTTAAAAGTAGTACGAATCGCCAGGAATTTTTCGAAAAACTTATTTCAAATGATGGGAGTCTGTTCAAAAATTTCACACTTATGAGCAGACATGATTTTGACTACCTAGTCGAAAAGGTCACTCTTTTGGTGAAAAAAGCAGACACCAATTGTCGTGAAGCAATACCAGTTCAAGTGCGAGTATTGTTGACATTGAGGTACCTAACTACTGGAGATAGTTATGCATCACTTATGTATCTCTTCAGAATTTCAATTCCAAGTATTTGTCGCATAATACCAGAAGTATGCAGAGCTTTTATCAACGTTCTGCGAGATTTTGTAAAGGTAAGCTCATAAAACTTGTATCTATATAAATAATGTTATTATATTTACAGAGTTGGAGTTGGTGAATAGAATAATGTAGCTTGTCGCTTATATATTCAAAGAAATAACATAGTACATACTAAATCTTAATTGACAAATTCTTAGCCACATAGCAAACTTTTGATTTGTTTATTAACCTCACAAAATTCTGCAAGTACTGTAAATTCAGAACCAACTGGTTGTTCTTCACAGTCACTTGTATCTCTGGAAGATGGAGATTGTATAGAAAGTGGACGAGATAAATAACTGCTTGTACTCGAGGAAGCAGTCCTCATATTCCCCTGATATGAAGTGGATGACCCATCATTATTGTATTTTCCCATAGCTGCTTCAAACAGTATATTGTTGATAAGGTGTTTTACAATGGTCCTTGCTCTAGGCTGAAGATCACGCAGTTCATTAGCAACATGTTCACCATAAGTTGTGGATTCATCCTTCTTCATTGCTTGTTGTAAAACAGCATAAGCTTCTTCTTCTCGTTTAGAATGTGGTGATGCGGGTTTACTCCTTTTAGCTCTCTTTTTGGGTGAAACAAATTGCTTAACACTCCCTTCACTGCTTGAAAAATTCGTTGCATTATCAGATTTTAATTGTTGGCTGGGAGTTGGTTGTATAGTATGCTGACTCTCAGATGTATCAGACGCCAAATCGTCTTCTTCCTACAAAAGGAAGAAATTCAAAATAGAGCTAATTCGCTTCCGTAAAATGTTTGTTACAGATTCCACAAACTGAAGATGAATGGAAGGTAATAGCTAATGACTTTGAGAATACCTGGAACTACCCACACTGTATCGGAGCCGTGGATGGAAAACACATAGTGCTTCAGAGTCCGAAGAACAGTGGCAGCTTGTTCTTTAATTACAAGGGTTCATTCAGCATTGTTCTAATGGGGATTGCAGATGCTAACTATTGTTTCTTATATGCCAACATTGGTTGTCAAGGAAGGATTTCAGACGGAGGAGTGCTTCGCCAAACTTCATTTTACCAAAAACTAGTGAAAAATGAACTCGCGTTACCGACTTCGCAATCTCTCCCTGGAAGTGATGTGTTATCTCCCTACGTTTTAGTGGCAGATGACGCATTTCCCCTACAAATACACATAATGAAGCCTTATCCAGGACATCAGGAAAAAGGTTCTAAGAAAAGAATATATAATTACCGACAAGCACGTGCACGAAGAGTAGTAGAAAATACTTTCGGACTATTATCATCAGTATTTTGTGTGGTTCGAAAACCTTTAATGGTAAATGTTAAAAATGCAGAAACCATCACATCTGCGTGTGTATATCTACACAATTTTTTAAGAAAAAGCAATACTTCAAGAACACTTTATGCACCTTATGGAACCTTAGACATAGATACACGAGATGGAACTGTTATTCCAGGATCATGGAGGACGGTGGTAGAAGATGACACAGGCATGGTGAATTTACAACGCAAACCACGAAAATCAGGTGAAGATGCAAAAGACGTTCGGGATGAATTTGCAAGGTATTTTGTTTCAAAAGAATGAAAAGTATCTTGGCAAGACAAATACTAAGACAAAAACAAACTATGTATTCGTACGTAAATTAATGTATTTAGTTACGTTATCATTATGTGACAATTTACCCCTCTCATACACAACTGTAAGAGTGAAAAGTCGATTCAAGAAAAAAATTTTACTATTATTTACCACAATCTAAATTTGGAAACACTTTTCTACAAAAGCTGTAAATACAGCCTATCTTAATTATATGTAAGTCCTTTTGTAAAGTTTTAATTACGACAATTTTTAAAATATATATATATTTTTTAAACCCACCAAAAAACTACTTTTATTTTCTCGTATAACTAAAAAGATTGTATATCCCCTATTCCGTCTCTGGATCTGTCATTGGTAAATTATTCTGTCAAAAATAATTAGTTACATATATTAATTAACGTACCTCATAATTTTCTGCTGTTGAAAAAGTTTGTCTTGGAATGTCAACATCTAACAAAAATGTTAGGAGTTTATAAGCAAACCATTTATCTTCTTTAGGAGATGAGCCGCTCTTTGGTTTAGTAATCCTTTTATGTTCACGATGAAAAGCAGACCTCAAATTCTTGATTTTCTTTTTTATTTCACCTAATGAACATTCGTACTTGTTAGCAAGTAGTACTAATTTGTCACTTTTAACTTTCCTGTCTTTATATGAAGCACTTTTGTTATTCCACAACTACAGTGAAGTATGGTAATCTTCAATAAATAAGGTTGTTTTCTGCACATTCCACTCCATGTCGCCCGTTTTCTGTCGCACTCATCCACCACCGCTTGGATACTGGCGACACCGTGCGACACGCTATATTTTTTGTCGCACAGTGGCCCATATGACCGGCGACAAGGCCCAACCTGTAGCATGTGTCATTGTTGCTTACTACATGTCGCAGCGTGTCGCTTCGCTTGAAATACTCCTTGTCGCATGCGTCAGTGCCGCATGCCACATGTTGCCCAGAAGTTGCCTCAGTGGAAACGCACCTTTATATCTTTCCTTCCCTTATTAATACTGCCTCATGACATTTCTACCTATTGAACTGTTATTTACTAAATAACCCTAACCGTTTATGACAAGTGCACTGTATATATCCTGACAAGCTTCTCATGCCCACAGTGGTATAGCCATGTAAACAACCTTCTTACTAATAAAAGACCCAGAGATTTTACTTTCTCTATCATGATGTATTATGTTTCTATTCCACTAGATGTGGTGTTTATCTGCCCTTAACAAAATAAAGTTACACAGTAGCAATATGAAAATAAATGGTGAAGCAAATTTTCATACTTAAATAAAGTCTGTGGAAAGAGCTATTGTTTATCATGAATGATGATAGGATGGTGCGGAGATATACAGAGGAATGATGTTTCCAGGTGTAAACACATCATTAGCAGAGAAAATTCACGAGACAAACTGACACTTTCAATTGCTTCGTATTTAAAATAACAAGAGTTTACTCTAAAATGAATTAATGTCTGGAATATAGTAATGCACAAACCTTTCCTTTAAAGTTTCATCCACAACTGGTCTCTTGCGTTTCTTTGTTGGTCCTGAAATCTGCTTACGTAATAAAGCAGTATCTATCTGCTTGAAGTCTTCATCAGTCAAAATGCGTGTTGAACTAATTTCCTTTGCTAGTTGTACCTTGTCAACCTATACAACATTTTTCCATATTTAAATTAAGTATACTAACTAAACAATAGAAATAAATGACACATTTTATTAATAACCATATTTCAAACGGCAACTATGTCAGAAATAAGCTTACAAGAAAGCTAATTTAAAACGAAGTCATAATATAATAAGAGGAAATAAATAATACCTTAAAATGATCGAAAAGAGATTTAAGATGATGAGCCTTGAATGACACAACACAGTTCAATAACAAAATTACAAATTAATGATGTTTTAAAAGCAAGACAATAGCAAATAGAAAGAACATAAAAATTAAGGAAGAATAGTGAAAACACCATTAAAACATGTTTAAATAAGAAAGATAAAAATTTAAGAATGGAGGCTTTCCTGGGTATAAATGCAATGAAATCTTGATGGGTGTATCATCGGATTGTATTGTGAACACATGATATTTTGATGACAGGGCTAGTCATCAAGATATTGTGAGACAATGACACAATAGAACATTTTTAAATACATCATCTAAATAAAAATAACAACAGATCTAAGCCTTACACCAAATGAAACTAAAAATTAAAAGGAATCGTTTGATTTGTATACTTTGCAAGAAGATAAGTACTTTAGAAATTATGGACAGATAAGCAATATTTTCATCCTTCCAACTTTGATAATTAATAACATTTAAATGAGCATGGATACAAGAAATGTCAACATAGGTAAAAGTGTTTAGAATTTATCAATCTATAAACTGTCAAAGTTTCAGACAGTCAGGACAAAAGGGGATTTTTGCATTTCGCAGGAGAGAGGTTTTTACTGTGGGGAAATCACTAATATTCTACACGTTTATTGAACAAAGCTTAGTAGAGGTAAGCAAAGTGCTACCTCATGTTAAGTTGTGGAACAGATTTCGAATGTGAAACCTTAACATATGTCACTTGGCATAATGGTGTATGGGACCTAGAAAATTTGACATATCTCGAACGTTAGGTGATAGACAATTTTCAGTAACAAACTCAACTTAAAACAATTTTAGGATCAAATATTTCTTCCAAGCTCACTAGGTTTGCAAATGCAATTAACATTGCAGAAGTGAATGCTGTATGTTGTTGTTGTTTTTCGGGCTTTATGGCGCGTCAACATCGAGGTACTTAGCGCCCTAAAAAATGCCAGGCGTGACAACGTGGCAAAATTGCCGTCTGTGTGGCCGACTGTAAAGGGGTCGGCCACAGAGACAGCACAATAAAATACTAACATACTAACTAAAATACCGTCTGCGTGGCCGACTGTAAAGAGATCGACCACACAGCCGACAAAGTAAAATATAAAATTGAGACTATTGCTCTGAATGGGCAATAAAATATAAAATACGTACATTAACTGGTTGGCTGTAAAAGGACCAACCAGTTTAAAAAACGAATTAGCTGGCTGGCTGTAAAATGGCCAGCCATATAAGCAATGTCAAAAGTAAAATCAGTACTTGGATTGGTGGTTGTAAAAGGCCGCCAAACCAATCTAAAACCTAGGCCGGTCTGCCCAAAATTTTTGGAACAAGACCGGCCAAGCTACAAAACTTTAAAACCTTAGCCACGTTGTCACCGTCATCGTTTAAAATAAGGGACAGATCATTGGGTAAACCAACATCTGCCCTTAAATCTGAAAGCAGCACAAATTCTGTTAAAGTGTGTGGCGTACCGTCAAAGGTACGCCACATGCATTACACTCCGGAGGGTCCTCTCGGCGGAGAAGGAAACCATGTGTCAGAGGACAGTGCCCTATACGGAGGCGAGTAAGGAGAACCTCATCCCTCCTCGCCCGCTGGAAGGAGCTGCTCCACGGCTGAACGGTCGGTTTGACCTGCCGGAGCTTATTATGCTCAACTTCCAGCCACTGCCTCTGCCAAACATCAAAACAAATCTCTTCGCCGCCGAGGCAAGGTCTGACTTTGGGACCGGATCAAAGTCGATTCGGACCTTGTCACAGGCTAACTTGGCAGCTTCATCAGCTGCCTCGTTCCCCCTGATTCCCACATGACCTGGTACCCAGCAGAATACGACCTCCTTCCCACAGGACTGGAGGGAAAGGAGGGCGTCCTGGATGTCCTGGACTAGACGGTCTGCTGGGTACATAGTTGCTAATGCCTGAATACAACTAAGGGAATCACAGCATATGAGGTACTTCTTGTCGCGGCGTGCCTTCATATGCTGGAGCGACTTTAGCAGGGCATAGCACTCCGCAGTGTAAACACTGCACCTGCTATCCATCTTGTATTTGTAAGTCGCTCGAGGGAACACTACTGAACAGCCTACAGTGTTAGCCTGCTAAGACCCATCCGTATACACCGGGGCGAAAAGTGTGATATTGATTTAAAATATCAGTAAAAATATTAATAAAAACGCTATCAGCCGTTAACAGTTTGTTATGCCGGGACAGTTCTAAAATTAATCTGGCCCTCTTTAAAAGCCAGGGAGGGGATTTACTCCAACCCTGCCGATAAAAAGAGGGAAGCTCAAATCCGTATTGTTCTAAAATGGCCTTTGTACGGTAGCTGAACGGTTTAGTGGCTCTATGCCGGTTGGTATAGAGCCGCTCGTAGCTGGGATGTAAAACTATGTCGTACACGGGACTGCCAGGTGTTATGGCAATATGCATATAGTGTCGCACCATGAGGAGGTGCTGGCGGATGGTAAGCGGTGGCTTGCCCGAGTCAGCACAAATGCTGACAATAGGGCTGGTGCGATATGCACCCGTGGCGAGACGAATTCCTGCATGGTGGACACTATCTAGTATCCGAAGATAACTGTCCCATGCCGAACCATATACGATACAACCATACTCGAGACGCGACCGTACAAAGGCTCGATAAAACTGTAGCAGGCAGGAGCGATCAGCGCCCCACGACCTGCCGCACAGACATTTTAAAAGATTAAGAACTTTTAAGGCCCTGGCTTTCACATCTTTTAGATGCGGAAGCCAGTTGAGCCTTGTGTCTAAAATGAGGCCCAGAAATAGAACAGTATCAGTAAAACTTAAAACGGTGTTTCTCAAGGTTAGGTGAGGCTCTGGTATAAGGCTTCTGCTGCGAGTAAAAAGTACACACCGGGTTTTCTCAGCGGAGAAACGAAAACGGTGTGCACTGACCATTCATCCAGCCTGTTCAGCGTGAGTTGCAGCTGCCGCTCAGCGCTTCTCAGGCTGGACGATGCAATAAAAATTAAAAAGTCGTCCACATATAAGGAGTACCGTATGGGACTCCTTATAATGGCTCCAATTCTATTAATAGCAATGGCGAAAAGCGTAACACTTAAAACTGACCAATGAGGGACACCGTTTTCCTGAATAAAAAGATCAGACACTTCACTGCCGACTCGGTACCGGAAGCAACGACCCGATAAAAATGATTTTAAAAAACATGGAAGGTTACCCCTAAAACCCCATTCGTGTAACTGTTTTAAAATAAAATGTCGCCAGCTAGTATCGTAGGCCTTCTCAATGTCAAAAAAGACACCCACAAGGTGTTGGCTGCGGATGAAAGCATCCTGAATGGCCGCTTCCAGCAGGATCAAGTTGTCCAGGGTGGAACGGGACTTCCTGAACCCACACTGAAAGCGGCTCAGAAGATTACGGGATTCAAGACACCAGACGAGGCGGCGATTCACCATCCTCTCCAGTGTCTTCCCCACGCAGCTAGTCAAGGCAATACTACGATAACTACCTGGCAACAATTTGTCTTTTACAGGTTTTAAAATAGGGATGAGCGTTGCTTCTTTCCACGAGTCAGGGAAGTGTCCACCGGTCCAAATTTCATTAAAAATATCCAGAAGGTACTCTTTAGCATCTTTACTAAGATGCCTCAGCATCTGGTACTGGATCAGATCCGGCCCTGGAGCTGTGTCATTTGCGCTGTTTAACGCTGACTCCAGCTCCCAAGATGTAAATGGGCAGTTGTAGGCCTCTGTATTCGACGAATCGAAGCACAGCACACGCCTCTCGGCCACAACTCTTCGTCGGTGGAACCGAGGGTCACAGTTGGCGGTCGAAGTGACGGCGGCGAAGTTCTCCGCCATCATCTGCGCTATGCTTCGTTCATCGGTAATTACACGTCCATGATCCAGTAATCCAGATACTGGTGGGTGGGAGTACCTTCCAGATATACGGCAGATGGACTCCCATACTTTTGACGAAGGTGTGGAACGATTAATAGTGCTCACAAAGTTCTCCCATGACCTATTCTTGCTGTCTTTAACAACTCCACGTGCCTTAGCTCTAGCAATACGAAACGCTGCTAGGTTGTCAGTTGTTGCGCACAACCTAAAACGACGTAGCGCCCGTCTACGACCCTGGATGGCGGAATGACAATCATCATTCCACCAGGGGATGGGCGTCCTTTGCAGCGTTCCGGAGCTTTTTGGCATGGAGACGTCAGCTGCAAGGTGAATCACTTCTGTGACGTGATTCACCTTCTCCTGTATACTGCCACAGGGTTGCAGTAGTACAGAACGGCAGAAGAGCTGCCAATCTGCACCACTGACGTTCCATTTACGCCGGTTATTACCTCCTCCACGCTTGCACTCAACATGCATCCAAATAGGGAAGTGGTCGCTTCCATGTAGTCCGCGATTGAGGAAGAACACAAAGAAAGGTCAATGGCATAAGACATACCGGAAGCAGTGGTGAAATGAGTCATTTGCCCTGTATTCAGGATACAAATTTCCTCCTGCTCTATCAATCTACTAACCACTCGGCCCCGGGGGCAATTGGTGGTGTAACCCCACAATGCACTGTGTGCGTTGGAACTTCCCAAAAGGAGAAAGGGCCGAGTGAATTGTCGTATAACGCCAACCAGGTCGTCGTAGTCGACGGACAAACTGGGTGGCAGATAGACAGAGCATACGGTCAGTTGGATTGGACAGTGTATTTTCACCGCTTCTGCTTGTAATGGGGAGGTGAGAGCAACGGGTTCGGAATGGACGGTGTTTAAGACAAACCCGCCACTCCCCCTTTCGCTCGATCACCCTCGGTATCGTCTTTCCTGTACAGGCCTTAGCCTCTTAGCACAGGTTGGTGTGTCAGTCTAAAGTGTGTCTCTTGCAGACACAAACACAAGGGTTTAGACCGTGCTAAGACTTTTACTTCCTCTTTGTGAGCCTGAAAACCATTCAGGTTCCACTGCATTATGGGAGCCATCTCACCTATTCAGCCCCACCCGCCCCGGGTCGGGAAGATCAGAGTCCAGTGTCTGCTGAGGAACGGGACCAAGATCGTCCACCAGCATTATGTTGTCTTCAGGGTCCGAAGACGATACTCGTTGGAAGGCCTCGGAGTCATGCGGACATTTCTTCCGCCGAGGCCTTCTCCCCTTCTTCCTGATGGCGTTGTTACAGCTTCATCTTTTGCGAGTATTGTAGCCAACGACACCACGGCTGTGGCTACTGTAGCGGAAGGCTGTGCCTCTGCTGGTGGGACTGCTGGACCTGCTGTCTTGCTGGTCGAGGTTGCAGACGCGTTGCTACCGACGTTCGCGGTCTTAGGTGTTATGACCTTTGTGGCTTTGGCGCCACAATTGCATTGACATGAGCACGTTGTACTTATGCCCATGTCTGCAAAGGACGTCTGTATAGCAACACATTCTTTTCTGATGGGAGTTGAAAACGTTTTGGCGAAGCTTGTGGCGAAGACCAGTGATGCAAGGGCCTTAAACCTCTTCTTCGCTTCGCCATAAGGTAGTCGTTCCCTGGTCTTTAACTCCTGTATCTTCTTTTCATCGAGATACAACCGACACTCCCTGCTCCAGGCTGGATGTGACCCGGAGCAGTTGACATACACGTGCGGGAGGGTACAACTACTACCTGGCTCGTGTGCAGCCTTTCCACATTTCCCACAGGTGGAGTTGCCCTTACACGTCATTGTCGTATGCCCGAACCGTTGGCACTTAAAACAGCGCATAGGGTCCAGGACATACTGACGGATATTTAGATTTAAATAGCCGGCCTTGATGGCTTTGGAATGTCGAACGTCAGGACGAAGGTGGCAGTCTTCTCAAGATTGCCACTAACCCTTCGTTTGATCTGCCTTATCTTGACCACATGATCTGTTGACCACTCCTTAAGGAGTTCCTCGGGCTCAATATCGATAAGGTAGCGGCATGTGACCACGCCTTTACTCGAATTAAGAGTTTTGTTGAGTTCGCACTTAACTGCGAACTCCCCGAGCTTCTCAGACTTAAGGAGAAGGACTGCCTGCTTATGGGTAAATGTTTCCAAAAGCAGAGTCCCGTTCCTCAGCTTCTTGACCGATTTAAGGGTCCCGGCCAGACCCTCCAACCCTTTTTGTATGTAAAAGGGGGACACCTTCTCGAAGAATCCCTCCTTCCTTGGCATAATTATGAAGGCATTGTCTATTACAATGTCCTTCCTGTTACTGCATCCATTTTCTGGGGGAGGGCTGTCAACCCTCGCCCGCTTGTTAGAACTGGGTGTATTTTTATTAGCCTGTGATGCACCCGGGCCGCAGGGGTTTTTGTTTTGTTTGTGAGAAGGAATTTTTGGTCCCACGAGCAAAACAAGTTTATATAGAAATGCTGATACAACAGGGGTGCGCAGGTGCCCCTGAGGTCGCACGTTAGCGGGTTGTTTGCCTCACCACTCATCCACCTCCTTGGCACGTGTCCGACCTTGAGGTTGAGGGTTTTTTTTATAGAGGTTTGTTCCGTCCTTGCGATCCGGGCGATGAAGCCAAGATCCCCGTTCTCCTAGGCACACAACGTTCCACCGCCACGCCCTACGGTGGTCGTTGAAGCATGGTAGGAGTTTACGGTGTGGGAAACTTGCGGCGCTCACAAGTTTCCAGCTCAGGAACCGCGGGTTTGCCAAACCCGTACCTGGCACTTGCGTACCAGGCCCCTGCGGGGGTGAATGCTGTAATTCAAGTATATGTATGTTCGAAGAATAACTTGTAATCTTCAATTAATGGTTCGAAATCTGATTTATGTTGATATTAGAAATGTATTGCCTGCCTGACACTAACATTATCTTCAACAATTTGTGAAAATATATATGAATTTCAAGTTTGTTTCTTCGATAGAATATTGCCACCCAAGATCCATAGCAATGTGTTTGATTCAAATGAATACAAGGAGATTGATGGCCATTTTAAGATAGAACCATGCATGCACATATTTATAATAGATATCAGGGAAAGCATACATTCATGTTCAAAGTTAATGACTGAATCTTTATACCCCAAGAGACATTAAATCATTACAAACTGTGAACAAATAAATTGCCAGAGCACTGCATTAAACTAATCATTTCTGACAGGCTTTGAAGCTAGTTAGTATGCAATCACCATTTTACTTTTTCCAGCTGTAACTTCTCATACATTGACAAAATTATGGCTAGAAACATTGAACGTCATACTGTTTCTTTTAGTTATAAAGTACATTAATTTTTGTTATCTTAAATAGAACACCTCATTGAATATGTTATAACATTCTTGCTTTGATGTTTAAAGAGCAGTGTATTCGATTTCTATAAAACACAATGAGTAAAGGTGGCAGTAAAGGCTACAAAGTAGAAGGTACAATGGCGTTTTTTTTTTTTTTTTTTTTTTTTTTTTAACTGTTTTACGTCTCTCAACAACGAGGTCTTTAGAGACGGGAAAGGATGGGGGGCAAGGAATGGGAAGGAATTCGGCCATGGTCTTTTGAAGGAAGCATCCCGGCATTCGCCTGGAGTGATTTGGGAAACCATGGAAAACCCAAATCTGGATACCCGGACGGGGATTCGAACCGCCGTCCTCCCGAATGCAAGGCGAGAACGCTAACCGTTACACCGCCACGCTCGGTATTGCGTTTGTAAAATGTGAATTGATGATAAAATTCCTAAATGAATTATTTGTTTTAATATTCTTATTACATTTGATTTACATGTTCTGTTTATTTTAATGAACAAAATTGAAGAACTAAATAAGCAAAGTCAAAAAAAAAAAAAAACAGATTTCAAAGAGTTGTATTGTGATATTTTGTCAGGGTCTCTTGAAAGGAATGCTCATCTTAAATGCACAGTGATCTGTGAGCCACATTTGTTCCATGTGGAAATGATTTTAATTTTTTGCTCCGTTCCTCAGTAAATGTAAGTCATAAGCTATTTTTGCAGATTTTAATCTGGACCACAACTCTAAAACTTCAAAACACCATTCACATTTCTACAGTAATTTTGTGTTACACCATTGGAAACTCTCAGAACCAAGCAGCTTGCTTCCAGATTTATAACAGAATAGAAAAGATATATTTTACTATGTGCAAACTGACCCTATCAGATCACACAAAGCCACGATTCTTATCATGGTTTGTAATTAAGAATTTGTCCAATGTTAGAACCAGAGATTGTCAGTTCCTGGAGCAATGGGGGAAGCTTAAGTGTTGCCATTTATCTGTGTAACTTTGTTTTCTCTGTGATCAGTGTCGGATCTATGGGTGAAAGGGAGGGAGGCAACTGGGCAGCAAAATAATGTTTCCAGTGGCAACAAATGGAAAATTCATGTGGCAACAACCATTTTTTGTTCAAGTTTTTGGCAATGAGTAGTTTATAAAGTGGAGATTCACCTAAGCGATTGCAGAAAACTGCCTATAAGGTTTTATTAAACAAATATAACATTTCATTATTTGTACTTTTTCTCAAACATTTATATGTATACTAAATTGATGTACATCTCACTCCTTAACATGCTGTTTCTCCCTCCAAAGTCTACCACACATCACAGGTTGAGAAGCCATGTTCTAAACCATTTTCCAAATCAGGGCAAAAAATTGCGATTACCTCCCCTCACTTCCAACATTTGAGAACAATTATTTTATTTAAATAAGCAAAAAATAAAAAGAAATAATAGGTGGGTAGAAACAAAAAACTGATGACTTCTTGTGGTGGACTTTTAAACAACAGAAAGAGTGAATAAAGAGTAATAAATACCAACACCATTTGACAGAATGTATTAGAAACCTTCAGAACACACAACTTATAATTAAACTTCTTTCAACTGAGGAAGAGCTACAGTTTCTCACCTATATGTATATATTGAAACACTATCCTATCCTTGACGTGGGGAGCATCAAAACCCAAGACGCGTCTGTAATGAAATCTGCCAGCGGCTTGGTCAGTGTCTGCTCACTGTGTGGGTGCAGCTGCCATGTCTGTTCCAGGAACTGACACTCTCTGGTTCTAACTTCCTAGTAGAAACATTGGATGAATATCTTAATTACAAGTTATGATGATTCGTGAGAACAATGACAAAACTACCCCAGGTGGTAACTAATACACCCATCGACTGACAGCAACCAGATATTCAGATTTTGGGGAAGCAGAACGCAGAGAAAGTCTGAGCTATTTGGTAGACTTACATAGAAAACCCCTAGGTACATTGGTGCCCTAAACATCAACATCCTCCTTCAGCCTGGGAAACTACACACTCTAGTATCAGAGATAGATCAACAAAAAATCAAAATACTAGCACTGCAACAAAAATGACTCACTGATGAAAACACAATGAACTATGGTAACTACCACATCTTCAAGAGTAAAACAGGCAAATGAGAGGTTAATGGCACCCCACAACTGGGTATGGCCTTTATGGCACACAAAAGAATAACCAGTTAAATTAGGGAAGTCTCTCCCATAAACAACCATACCACGACCGCGCAAATACAAGTGCCAACAAAAAGTACACCCTGATAAACATCCGTGCACCAATGAATATAGATAACAAAAAGAAACAACAAGGAACTGAAAAATTCTGGGCCAAAATCGACAAAGTAAAGGAACAAATCCCTATAGAGAATGCGGTTTTAATGCGCAACTCAGAAAAGAATACCAAAAAACTGTAGGTAAATATCCTGTCCACAGATTCACAAACAAGAATGGCATAAGACTTATTTAAATATGCCTACACAGCAACTTAAAAATTATGTCAACCTCATTGAGGAAGTAACATCGAAAACAAAAAAACTGGAGATCCCTCATACCAGAACTTGTTGAATATCGGATTGATCACGTTACCATTTTGTATCCTCCATAGAAAGAAGACTATTATGTTCAAGTCCACAGAGGGGCAAACAGACTGAGACCACTATTTAACAAAAATAAAAATAAAAGTCACCCTGAAGAAAATACACCAGAAAAGAAACCACTCCTACAGAAATTTGACAAGGAATATCAGAGAAACTAACCTGAAAGAAGAATGGGAGAAAGAAAAAGCAGTCACGCAGGAAAAATTCCACACCAAAGTTACACAAAAGGCGAACATACTAATACCTTTGAAAAATAATACATGACGTCCCTGGTGGGATTCAGAATATGAAAACGCACTAGTGTAATACTAAGAAGCTTTACCTAAATATAACAGTAAAAAATCAATGGAAAACTTACAGCACTCTCATGAAATCAGAAAACAAGTAACAAAAATCATCAGGCAAACCAAGCGGAAGAACCTGGAGGAACAATTGGATTCCATCGAAGAAAATTTCCACAGCTATAACACCCGAGACTTCTATAGAACTTTCACAGGAACAGTCTGAGAATACACTCCTCAAAACTTAGGCTTCAGGAAATCGGACAGAAAGCTCATACTAACTAATCAGAAAATTATTGAGAACTGTCAAAATATTTTTTCAAACTCCACAACTGCCCTGAACCACCATCAAGATTCCCAAAGGAAAGCCCCACCTATACCTATCTGGAATCCCCACCACTGTCACAAGAAGAAATCCACAGACATATCCTCAAACTCAAAAACAACAAAGCATTTGGAGAGAATGGTATCACTGCAGAATTGTTGAAAAATCTTGGACCGAATTAACTTAAAGAACTCACACAAATTATTACAGAGATCTGACAGACAGAAAAATTACCCGAAGAATTGAAATGCACCCTCGTTCACAGACTACACAAGGAGATAAAACGGACATCAACAACTATCGAGGAATCTCCCTTCTTAAAAATGCAAACAAAATTCTTTCAGCCTATCTTCTGAAAAGAGTGCAGGAGCAACTCGACCAAAAAAATTGGCGAATACCAAGCTGGCTTCCACGCTGGTCGGAGCTGTATAGAACAAATATTCAACTTAAAAACCACACTAAAATATAAAGCACCAGCAATTTGCTCCTTTGTAGATTTCAAAAAGGCATATGATTCAATTAACTGGCAATCCTCTTCAACATCCTCGAAGAGCAAGTGCTCGATCCAAAAATCCTAAAACTCATCAAACACTCACTGACACAACCTCCAAAGTGAAATTCATGGGTGAGATGTGAGATATCTAAACCATTTCAGATCAATGCCAGTGTTTGAGAGGGCAATTGTCTGTCCCCAATACTCTTCAACCTTGTTCTGGACAAAGTCATCTCAGAATGGCAGAATGAATTTAAAGACCAGAACTATTGGAAACCTATACAACTCATACCACCCAAGAATGATATTAAAGTTTCAAGTTTAGCCTTCACAGGTGATTTAGCCATACTAGCAGATAATGAGATCACAGCAATTAAACAGATATAAACTCTCAAAGAATGCGCTGAAAGAGTAGGTTCACAAATATCTTTCCAAAAATCCAAGTTCATCTGCTTAAAACTCCATACTCAAAATCTTATCACAAAATATTGACAAATTGAGGGAGTACCATTCTTCAAGTATTTGGGAGAAATCCTCGAACCCACAGGAGGAGAGAAAACAGCATAGAAAGTTCACATGCAAAAACTTAGGAGAGCCTACAGTATAACCTACAACAATAATAATAATAATAATAATAATAATATACCGACACTCCCTAAGAGAATGGAGGGAAGAAAGTACACATGCAGGAATACAGATGAGTAGGAATGTGACATTAAATACTCTTGTATTCGAAGGTGATCTTGTTTTATTGAGGAGGAGAAGGATAAACTACAGTATGCTCTTCACAAGATCAACTAAATATGCTCGAAGTACCATAGACAAATTTACAGTCAGAAGGCAAAGGTAATGCTGACCGTTTTCCAATGCAAGAGCAGGCAACATACAACTGTCCACGAGAGAAGCATGGGTTTTAAATCGATAAATAAAGTGATCACTGTGAAATACGTTTTATTTGTATATTTTCTCTATTGGACTAAGACAGGCCAATAACTTTTGACAGAAAGAAGTCTGTTGTGGCAGATAGTGGTGAATAAAAACATTATCTTACTATAAAAATAATTGAAACCTAAAGATTAGATTTTTACCTATTGTTTTGTACTTATAGAGCAGGGTAGTCCTTGGTCTTTTCATCGACCTAGAAATTTACCAACTTTTGGAATGAGTTACATGATGAATCAACAGTGTAAATAGTACTTAGTTATTTTTTTTTTGGCATAGATTCCTCATAACAGAACACATTATTGATCTTGATAAAAATATTGTGTCCAACTGCATTTTATCAACAATTTGTATCATGTTAATTCTGTGGTGGCCCCCAGGGTTCTTTTAGGTGGGTTAGAATCAGTTATGATTTTGTACAATGAAACTAGGAGCAGGTCAGTTGGAACAAAAAGAATAAACACTTGAAGACATTTGAATTTGACGATGTACCTGTAGGAGCCAACAGCCAACCGAGTAGCTCAGATAGTCAGCAAGAAAAAGATGAACAATGACATCATTTGGCAAAGGATGGGAGAGTCTTGGAGGCAGCTATTGGTCAATAAGCCTCCCTACTATATGCAAATAGTGGGGGAAAGAGGATCAAAACTAGCGTGCACGGAGAAGAGAGGTTGCTCTTGGCTATTTTCTTTTAGGTCGATTTGGAGATCGGCCATGGCAGACTCAAGACGGGCAGTTGGCTGCTGGCATCTGCAGTGACGGAAGCAGCCTAACAACATATGCCACCATCTTCAATACAACAGGTGGGACGAAACCACTTTGGGGAAATGGAGTTGGGATATATCAGTCATTATGAAGCTAAAGCGAAAACTACTCAGGCATTAGAAGAAAGAAATAACTGACCTGAACATATAAAGGGCTCAGGGAGTCAATGGAAGGATTAACTGTCTATGATGTAAAGTTGTTAATAAATGTAAATATACTTTGCTGGAGCCTATCATTTATGGTTCTACCATTCAAAACCGTGCAAAATCCTACGAAGAATACTTATCCGACTGAGACAGGCCTAGAGAAATGATAGAGAATTCATTTGGTGTCATGGTGTGGCATCATCCAACACGAAAAAGCGTTGGGTGTGAGGTTAGAAATACTCCAGTAAGTTGCATTTAATAGGATTAATGGAGAATTAAAGTAAGAAGAATTGTAAGATGGAAAATACCTCTCAATAAAACAGTTATACAGAATTCAGCGATGCTGTTAACACAGCAGTAAGCAGTATCGGTGAGGGGATTCAGAAGAATGTGGCGCAACAGTTGCAGAATCGGGTACAGCAGCAAAAGGTCGCTGTTCAGCACTTCAGCAACTCGGCGAAAGAATGAGTAAGCAAGATTTGCAGCCATGCCAAACAGTGCAGGAAGCAGTGATTCCACGAAAAGTGAGGATGTAGCAAAAAGAGAGAAATCGAGAGTGAGCTTAGCAGAAGCTTTAAAATTAATTCCTTTTGTGGTGGGAAAGGAGCATTAGATGAGTTTCTTGATAATTGTGATATGGTATTCAGCATTATTGATGAGGGAGAAAACGAGATTTTGTTGAAGTTTATTAAATCATGCATCGGAGGCCAAACCAGACGAAGTATTCTAGTATGAGAGAAGGTAAAGGAGTGGGAAGCTATATTAGTAGCACATTACCGTCCTAAACACACTTGTAAACGACATCTGCTTGCTTGGGGTTGTAGCATACAGCAGCTTGTCTTAACTGTGATCGTGTCTGGTACCCTTACAGATTCTATTTAACGGTCGCCAATCCCTCGTAATTACTTCAAGGGATAAAGGTATGTTCTCAAAATACAACTTCAGACTTCCTGATTAATTCCAAATTATATATTTTGCAAAATTTCCTACATAAACTCGGTACCAGCATAGGCCTAATAGAAAAGAATCAGACTTCTATGTGAAATAAATGATTATAGGTCCAACCATACAGTAAGAAACTTCCTCCTAACCCCTAGCTGAAAGTTAAAAGTTCATCTCGAAGGAAGATTGAACCTGCACCACTGTTTCGTCACTACTAAAATTTTCTACATCCCCCTTACGAACCAACACGCCGCCCTCGGTGCTCAATTTCTGCTGAATTACTGCTGCCCGCCTAGGCTAGCGGTGCCTCCTTATATTCATACTGGGCCAGCTGACTCAGCATATGCATGACTTGACAAAGGGGAAACCTTATTTTTATTCTGATCATTCTGAAATGTTGTGAAGCATATTTTAAATGTCAATTTCAGTTATGAGAGTTTTTCTCCTAGGATTTGTGGATTTCGAGTTAAAGCTTTAATCTGTCATCATTCATACAATTCTTCAGTCTGTGAAATGATTCTGTTATCAAAATATTCTATAAAAAATTTCCTCAACTTTTGACATATAAATGGTCCAGATCCCAAATGTATTTGATAGTGAAAATCGACTTTGACTATAAGTACAAAGTCAGCTTAAAAAATTTGATGTCGATTATCTCCAAATATAGGAGTACTACCGATCTGTAATATATCTCAAACTTTGCTAAATTTGATTCTCTATCTGATCGTAATATTATCTCCTCATTATCAATTTCCCTTAATGTCAATCCTTTGTTTCCAAAATGATGCTTTTTAGCTTTGTAAACCTTAATTTCCCTTTTACGTCTTGTATATTGTCAGAATCTTTACAAAAATCACTCCATGTGTTCAGTGGGAACTACTCTTTAATCTAAATTTCTATGCCCCCAGACCCGTATGTCCGCAGAAATGCTGAATTGCAAAGTCGATGAAATCTCTTATTTTGTCTAAACAAACACACTTTCCCGTTAGTTATTGGCTCTATCTTTTTATATGTTGCATATTATTTTATGCTGAACATTTTGAGATAAGAATCTTGACTTGAAAATCAAGTGAAAACTGTTTGTGCGATCTTTTCCACGAGCTTGCAAAATCATCATGTTCACGATATCTCTTTAAAACAATTTGCTAAAATGCAAGTGTTAGAGCTAATATGAATTGTCATCTCGTTTTACACCTCTGAAAATGATGTGGCCAAAAGGCTTCTAAAAAATTCTAATTTTTTTATAGTACATTTGAAAACTTATTAAATAACTCAAACTCTCCTTACTAACATGTTTTCTGACTCTCAAACTATTGTAAAATGCTTCTAAAATGATTTACTGTTTGGTTTTAAGTGTTTCGAGGACCCTTTAAACTGTTTTTGAAAGTATACTGACATAAGTAATGTTAGTGACACACTGTGGATCATTATGCTATCAGTATGTTTGCAAGTCGGCAGAGGGTTGGAGAAACGGTGGTGGAATGGGTTAGTAGGTTGGTTGGAATTGTAAATGAATTTTGAGAAGCCATGAAGAGAGATTTAAAAGGAAGTGAGTTAACAGGAGAATTGAAGTTTTTTTTTTAACTGCTTTGCGTCTCTCAACAGCGAGGTCTTTAGAGACGGGAAAGGATGGGGATAAGGAATGTGAAGGAATTCAGGCATGGCCTTTTTAAGGAAGCATCCCGGCATTTGCCTGTAGTGATTTGGGAAACCATGGAAAACCCAAATCTGGTTGCCCGGACGGGGATTCGAACCGCCGTCCTCCCGAATGCGAGGCCAGAACGCTAGGTGGAATATTCAGAATACTACGTTGGAACTAAACCAAACGGTCTGGTGATTTTCAAAGATGGAAAAAAGTGATGGAAGCCATTGTAGCAAAACAGGAATTGGTAACAGGTGTATTAATTCCGGAGCACTTGTAGCAGTGGGACGCGGCAAATGTATTTTGACAGAATTAAATGTGACAGAAGAGGAGGTCACATTGACTAATTTGAAAGTTACGGCAGAGAAATATGTGGAGCAGAAGAAAGAAAGAAAGAATAGTGCGCATCATGGCAGACTGTGCAGAAGCGAGAGAGAATTAAAAGAATTGTAGAAGGTTTGAGTTTAACACATTTGGAGGAGCTGGAGAAGCAAGCTATAAAGGAACTGTGTGTAGTGAATCATGACATCTTCCATTTGGAAGGAGATATCCTGCCATACACAGACACAGTATAGCATGAAATATGGATAAAGCCAGAACCAGTAGGGAAGATAATTAATGAGGGGCAGTATAGGATACCCGAGAGTCAGGAGAAGGTTCTGAAGAAAGAAATTGAACGATTGTTAAAGGAAGATATAATAGAAGACAGCCAAAGCGTGTTGAATTCTCCTGTTCTACTAATTTAAAAAAAAAAAAAAACAGGGAGGACCAGACGGTCAGAGAAGATACCAAATCATCAAAGATTATCGCAAATTAAATGAGATGACAATTAATAGTACATTTCCACTGCTGTTCATAGTAGATATAGTGGATCGCTTAGGGAATGTGAGATACTTTTCAACATTGGATTTAGCCAAGGGCTATCACCAGATTAAGATGGCAGAGGCAGATAGAGAGAAGACTGCATTTAGCACACCTGATGGCCATTTTCATTTCACCCGATTACCGATGGGGTTAATTGACGGTCCATCTTCATTTCAGCGCATCTTGAAGATTGTTTTGATGGGCTTTGAAGAGAAGAAGAACATAATAGTATTTAGTTCAATGCTAGAAGAATATATAGAAAATTTGGTAGCGGTATGTGAGAGGCTGAGAGAGCACAAATTAAGATTACAATCACGTAAATGTGTGTTGTTACGACCAGAGGTGGCATACCTAGGACAGATTTTGACAGACCAAGGAGTGAGACCTGGGCAAGGTCAAAGCAGTAAAGGTATACCCGAGACCCACAACAGTGAGGCAACTATGAGGATATCTAGGGCTCGCAGGATACTATAGAATGTTCATTCAAGGGTTAAGTTGAATTACAAAGCCGCTATATGATTTACTGAAGAAAGAAAAGAAGTACGCATGGGGAGAGCAGGAGGAAGAAATGTTTTGTGAACTGAAAGAAGCACTATGTTAAGCACCAGTGTGACATCACACTAATTTTGAAAAGAAATTCTACATTACATAAGATGCGAGTGATTATGCAGTCAGATCAGTACTTAGTCAGCAGATCAATGGGAGAGTCGTACCAATTGCATTCGTTTCGAGAATGCTGACAAAAGCAGAAAAGTCATGTTCAACAATTGAGAAGGAGATGTTATAAATCTGGTGGGCAATAAAGCAATAATGTGTGAATGGAAAGGAGTTCTGCATTCGGACGGACCATAAACCACTGGTTTGGGCAGAATCGATAAAGGACGCGTCTCCACATTTAATGAAATTCAGACTAAGATTGGAACCATATCAATATAACCATCCAATATAAGTCAGGCAAAGATAATCACGTAGCAGATGCATTATTGCACATTTGTCAGATTGAGGAGGAACATGGCAAGGAAGTAAAGAAAACCCAGCAAAACTTTGGAGTGAGTAAGGGGAGACAGACAGACAAGGCAAATGAGAAATGCTGCGTCACAGAAGCAGAGGAAAATGGAACGAAATTTATGAGCACAGAAAAGAAGGAAATTCTGTATAAAGCGCATATTCAGAGTTGGGTGGTCATCAAGGAAGGAACACTTGAGAGAATCAGGCAATGCATCACATGGCCAGGAATGTGAAAGGACATTGCAAAATACATAAAAAGGTATAAACAGTATCACGTGAATAAACGACGGGTACCAAACGTTAGGATGCCTCTAAAAATCACTGACACTCAGGATCATGTGTTCGAGAGATGCAATATCAATATCATAGGACCATTAAATGTTACATCACCAGGAAACAAGTATATTCTGACATTTCAGGATGCTTCACGCAAATATCTTATTGTAATACCCATCGCACGACATGATATGGGGATTGTTAGTCGAGCATTCGTGGAGGAGATCGTTTTGCATCATGGAATACCATCTAAAATTTTGGCATATAATGGGAAATGCTTCAAGGGAGAATTGCTGAAGAAAGTAAGCAAAATCTTAGAGGTAAAACGAGTATTTACCATGCCCTTCAGACTGACAAGCCATGGAGGTTTGGAGAGAGCACATAAGATGTTAGCAGACTATTTACATCATTGTGTGGATGAAACGCAAGAGAATTGGGATGAGACATTAAGATATGTAACATTTGTTTGTAATAGTACACCTCAAACAGTGACGAATATTTGCCACATTTGCTATTTTTTGGACGAGAGGTGAATATACTAGGAGCTATGCAGAGAAGGCCAGAAGAACCTGTTTACAATTACGATAACTATGCGCAGGTGTCAAAAAATCAAATTCAGGCATTTCATGACAGTACTAAGCAGTTTATTTGAGAGAGGAAAGAAAACAACAAGCAGTGGTATGACAAGATGGAAAATCCGGAAGAGTTTAAACCTGGAGACAAGTCGTTACTTGAGAATTTTGCACTAAAAAGAGGAAGATCGAAAAAGCTTGTCACAATTCGAGGGTTCGTGTTTGGTGGTACAATCGGAATATCCAAATCTTGTTCTGCGAGGAAAGAATTTTTATTTTTTTTATTTTTTTATCTGCTTAACGTCTCTTTAAAAGCGAGGTCTTTTAGAGACGGGAAAGGATGGAGGCAAGTAATGGGAAGGAATTCGGCCATGGCCTTTTGAAGGAAGCATCCCGGAATTTGCCTGGAGCGATTTGGGAAACCATGGAAAACTCAAATCTGGATGCCTGGACAGGGATTCAAACCGCTGTCCTCCCAATTGCGAGACCAGAACGCTAGCCGTTACACCACCACGCTCGGTGCGAGGAAAGAAGAACCAGCTTAAAACAGTTCACATGAATCAAGTGAAGCGATTCTATTAGCGAGGAATGAACGCGCAGACTTCGAGAATGACAGCCAAGTAACAGTGAGAGTACGAGAATGATGAACTCAGCAAGTGTGACACGCATGTTCAGCGGTACAGCAAAGAACATGGATTGTGAAAACATATAGAGCAAGTGATACGAGAAGTTAATTAAGAAACATTATTGAGCATAATAAATGTGTGTAAATCACATGTTAGCAGAAGAGAAAGTCAATTGAGAAACAAAGTAGTGAAGTAAGAAATATTTAAGTGTTAAGTACGTGGAGACTATGGCAATGAATATGAATATCTTGAAACAATTAATGTGAAGAATGACGACGTGTTATTGTTACGATAAGAGGAAAACAGTTCGTGACATATAGAAACAACTGTAGGACGTGATTTCGATTAAAGACGATGTATGGAACAATCATGGGAGACAAACAAGATGGAAATGATGAGATAAATGTCAAGTGTAGATATCCAATGTGTTAGTGTTAACTGCAAAGAAGAAAGACAGGGACAAGAAGTGTGGATGCTAGGAAGTGAATGTTATTAAATTAGAGCAATGATTTATTAGTACAGGTAGTGAGAAATCGATTCATGGAAAAAATAAGTGCTTAGAGGAACAGCAGGAGAAGCGTGAGTGTTAATGTCAAAATAAGAGTTACAAGCAGGAAGTGTTAATGCTAAATGTGAAGAATAGAAACGATATTAGAATGTATCAACATGAAAAGAAAACCAAGCATAAAGAAAACATGTTGCAACTCAAAGCAACGGAAGAAATGAATTTGCATATTTAATGTGTGGAAATGTGATTCTGATCAAAACTTTGAAATAAGTGGTTCAGAAGGTCGGAGTATGCAGTGGAGAAGAAGCATCACCAAGGAAACAGAAGGAGGAAAAATTTGTGATGAAGTCAAGGCAATAGTATGTCATAGGTAGCAAGAGGACATTACGCAGTGTGTGGTCACAGATTTCAGTATGTCCACAGAAATGATTGAGACAGCGAATAAATGTGGCTATGTTGGTGAATCAGCAGTCATAAGCGTTAAGTGCAGCGAGACCTTGTTGACAGCGAGCAATCGACAACGGACAGCAGACGAGCATGGCACATTTCACAAGGTGACCTTGGAGTGGGTGTGGTGCTTACTTCAGCGGCCTGCTGACGCAAGCAGCAGCAGGCAAACACGTTATGCAAACTACAAGACATCAGCAGTGGAGACACCCGGAGAAGCAGACAGTGGAAGAAGACGATCATTGAAACCACACAAACACAATGAATATTGTATTCAAATAACATGCAGCTTCACGCATATAATTGTAGGGGGGGGGGGGGGGGATCAGAGGAAAAAATAATTGATTGTAAGAGTAAGGTAGGTAGAAGCCTGAGTAGAACAATCTTATTTTATGGGATGCACAGGTTTGGTGGCCCGCAGGGTTCTTTTAGATGGGTTAGAATAAGTTATGATTTCATCCAACAAAACCATGAGCAGGTCAGTTGCAACAGAAAAAATAAGCACTTGCAGACATCGGAACGAAACGATGTAGGAACCAACACTCAGCGGGGGAAAGAGGATCAAAATCAGCATGCACAGAGCAGAGAGGTCACTCTTTGCTATTGTCTATGATGTAATGTTGTAAATAAATATAAATGTTGTATACACCTAGTGTTCCTCTTGGGAGGTGGAAGTGCGAGAGAAAAAAAAAAAGATTCACCCAACCACCACAATTCTTCTGTATCAAACAATAAATTCATTTACTAGTCAAAGTCACCGACTTTGATATACTATAGCCACCTGTCAGGTTTAGAGATTGAAACTTATAGAAAGAGCCAATAAACAGCATTACAATGGTGTCACATTTTGTGGTAGTGTTCTGATCAGATACCAATTTTCTGCTCTATCCACATGATGTGATGAAGGGCACATCAAATTTTCAACCAGACACTACGCTATCAAACTTTAGAAACCCCATAAAAATCAGTTTTCAAGTTATACAAGATTATACGTAAAAACTTTGTGTTTACAGCATATTTTAATTTCCTGGTCTGGTGCTAGTAGGTATAATGTAATTATGTATAACTCAGGTTTTAAATCAAATGCCAAAGCATTTAAATTGTTTAAACATGTTCCGTAACTTTTACCTGATCTCTCATTTTACCAATGAAGACAACATTTAGCACTAAGATGTTTACTTCAAATAATATATCATAATAATCTATGATGTAGTGATTTGATTAAGATATTTATTTTATTTTAATGCATTACATTTTAAAAAAAAAATCGATGAAAGAAACAACAAAAGTCAGGAAACTATATTAACAGAATCCAAAGAGTAGTTCAGTAGTGTAATCTTTGGTGTCTCATCAAACACAAAGATGTTTATGTAAATTAAATAAATAAACAAAGAAAAAAAAAAAAATTGAATCCAAACAATAGTACAGTAATTTTTTGCAAACATTCCTTGTAAAGAGTGTTCAACTAATCAGTATGATCTGTACCATCTTGAAATTACCATCAATTCTTACTCTATTCCCTTGTCACATGGAAACATAAGATTTTCTGCAGTTTTTAAGCTATACAACAGGATTTAAACTGTGAAAACCCAATCCAAATTAGTGCAGTAGTTTTTGCATGATGGTCTAGCAAATCCTCAGACACATTCAGTTCACCTACAGATTAGTGTTAGTATAGATATGCAAGTGAATAACCAGCAAGATCAATATTTTATTGTTATTATTTTTCAAAAAAGTTTTTACCGTTTCATCCTCTCTCTTGTTGCTATTGCAATCCTCTTTACATGATCCCTCATTAGCACTATCACCATCATTAGAGTTATCATCACTGGATTCTTCCTCATTCTCTGGTCCATCTTCATCAGAAGAATGAGAAACATCAATCCACTCATCACTGCTGGTTTCATTACCTTCGCTGTCTACAGTTCCACTGTCACCAACATTCTATGGAGAATAAGACATAACTTAATGAGTATTATAATATTCCACAAATATTGTGGAAGATGCTTACGGAAAGAAGAGACAGGCTGGTAGGTCATATTTTGAGACATGCTGGATTAGTTAATTTGCTGCTGGTGGGAACAGTCGAAGGTAAGAACTGTAGAGGAAGACAGAGATTAGAATATATGAAGCAGATAATTGAGGATGTTGGTTGTAAGGGGTATGTAGAGATGAAGAGGTTAGCACAGGATAGGAAGGGATGGAGGATTGCATCAAACCAGTCAAAAGACAGATGACAGCAAAAAAAAAAAAAAAGTTAATGTAATATTTCCAAATAAATAATACTTTCACTTACATCAGAATCATGTTCAGCTAGGATTTCTGCACCTGGCACATAATCCTTGGCATCTACTTCCCCATACTTCTTAACTTTCAGTTCAATAGTTGCTTCAGTTGGTCTACCCTGCAACATAACAATGGATCTGTCTTTTCCATTGAATATAAATTCTCTAAAGTGTAGAAAATAACAACACCAGTAACAATTACATAGTAACGGTGAAATGAAAATGCTGTTAGTAATAATAATAATAATAAGGAAGTATAGAGAAAATAAATCACAAAGGCAGGAGAGCCGCAAGAAACACATCTGAACCCTTTTCATATGTCTCACCTCAAACATGACTAAGGTTTTTACGAATATATTGTAAATTGTACTCATATTTTTATGTCTGTCACAGCCCTCGTGCCTTTATATGAGATGAGTGATGAGTTTACTTTTCTTATCGTTCCTTATTACAATTAAATTGTAGAGATGTTACATAGTTATAGATTTTTTAAATAACTATGATAACTATAAGACAATTATAGGAATAGTTTTATTTTTATTTGCACACTTAATTCACTAAACTACTCATTATATTTGTTGTTGCTGATTTGTTAATACCTATGGTACTGAACACTATAACCATATTTATATCAAATGAAGAGTTCATAAATGATGAAATAACATATATGTCAAAATTTGATGCTAAGTAACACAACTGGAAATTCAGGAGGATTAAAAGTGAACAACTGTTGACAATAGATCAACTATGTTCACATTTATGACTCTGTATAAAATGTCTGGCAATATTCTATGAGTGTACAAATCACAATGTACAAGTCACAAAATTAATAAAAAGAACCAAGAAATATTTACTAAATACAAGTATAAAGTATTGCAAACAGTAGAATTGAATTTACCGCTACAAGATACTACTCTGACAAAAGAAATACACAATGGCCTTGAAAAACTAGCATTCATTGAAAAGATTTAACCATGAAACATTTAAATTACATACATTTCTTTGAAACACCAGTGTTTGAGCTTGTAAACTCTCGATAGAAGAGGACGTAAAAACTATTCTGGAAAGAGTAATTGCCCACAATTTTTTTCATATACATAGTAACCAAGAAATTATAGGTGCTAAGTAGCAAATATGAATTACAAAATACGATGGCGAAATGAACCACCACTTACCTCAGATGATGGTTGCATTGTGTGAACACACAAAGAAAGACAAGAACACAAATAACATTGAATATTTGGGGTCTTGACCCTTTGTCAACAGGAGAACATTATGGAGGTGGGTGCTGTAGGGATAGTCCCCAGAGCAGTGGTCTGCAACCTTTTCCATCTCGCAGCACACCATAAGGTTATCCATAAATCTTGCGGCACACCTTACCGGACGGATGGTTGAGCAAAAAAAAGGTGCTCACAACACAAAATTTGTTTGCGTATACAGCCTCCTAACACGTAAAAATTATAGCTACTAACAGCGGTTGCATAAAGTTAATAATCAGGCAGTTTTATATTACTATTAAAATAAATAATTGTACACATACTTTCAATGTGCACACAGGTGGCTGATTCGTGGAGAAATCGTTGACAATGCAAGCCTTATTTGTTCATCGACGGACTCGAGTCTTTGCCTCTTGGATGTTTTAATCTCAGTCAACGTTGAGAAGTTCAATTCACATAAATATATAGTTGAAAATGGCAATGAAACATTAACTGCCATGTCAGAGATAGCTGGATATTCATTCCTTATTGTTAGCCAAAAAGTATCTAAAGGAACTTCGAGAAGCTTTAATTTCAAATTCTGTCTGCTTTTAAATCTGCTTCCTCTCGAATATTAATTGGAAGATGTTCCGAATTTTCAACAAATAGATCACGAACCCAGTCGAAATCTTCAACACTTTCTCCAAAGTACTTTTTGAATCTCTGCTGCAAGACTTCTACATGTTCCTTAATTAAGTCCATCACCATTTTATTACGGTCATTAAGTGATCATACAGTTTGGAACATCTCACACGATCTATTTTAAATCCTCTGTAACCACAAATTCAGCTTGTTCTCAAATCCTTTAATCTTATCCATACTAGTAAGAATATTTTCGTTTCTACCTTGCATTTTGATGTTCAGCTCATTCAAGAGTACAAAAATGTCGGAAAGATATGCCAACAGACATACCCATCTGTGAATAAATCCATGTACTTGTGTCTTTAAATAGTCAAAAATGCCTAGACCTCTTCTCCAAGTTCAAATATTCGCGCTAACACCTTTCCTCATGACAGCCAACGTACTTCTGCATGTAGCAGGAGTGTAGTGCATTCTGAACCCATTTCCTGACATAAAACGGAAAATAGTCTCGAATTTAGGGGCCGCAATTTTATGAAATTCACGACTTTTATTACTTCATCCAGCACATCCCTTCTTCCATGATGTCAGCCAGAAGTTGTGCATGGAGACTAATATCTGTGGATTCGTCGGTCTGAAGTGAAAGCTTCTGATTGTTATTGATTTTCTCCTACACAATGTCTTCAGTATCACGAGACATATCAATAACTCGGCAACTGATTGTGTCAGCAGAAAGAGGAATTTATAAAATTTCACTAGCAGATTCTAAACCCAGAACTATTCTCATCATCTCTTTAAAAACAGGCTTTAACAGTGTTTCACCTATTGTATGTGGTTTCTTGGCCTTAACGATAAGTTCGGCTGCATTATAACTAGCTTCCCGTACTTTTTCCGAAACACGTACTGTAGCGGTTATGAAAGTTCATTGTTTTTTCTTATTCTCCAACAACCTACGAAAATAATTGACATCTTTGATTGACAGAGAAGAATGTTTTGTTGACAAATGTTTAAATTTACTGGGAACCATTGCAGCGTTGCTGAGTTTTTCACCACAAACGATACACTTGGAGATTGGGCACATTTTTTCACCACACCAAGAAAACCCATAGGATTAGTAATTATCACTATATTTCCACTGCATTAACCTTTATTTCTTTCTTTCTGACTCAACACTTTCATCAGTTGCACTCATAGAAGGAAAACTCCGTTCAACGAATCATCCATTTTGAAGAATTTTTTTTTAAAAAAAACTGCTTAGCGTCTCTTAACAGCGAGGTCTTTAGGGGATTCGAACCACTGTCCTCCCAAATGCGAGGTCAGAACGCTAACCTTGAAGAAATAAAAGTCTGCCAATGGTAATAGAAAATATCAAGAAGAACTACTAACACAGTTTTCGGACCACTTCAGCGCACAGCTATGATAGAACAGTAGTAATTGTAAGAAGCGGGATTTATACACTTCAAAGAAGTCACATATACGGTGCCGATTTTGTCTAACAAAGCGCAAGCAAAACTAATAGCATGTGTGAATAAATAAATAACATATAATTTCTTAAAATACAACTATATGTAACAATTCGTGGCACATGAAACTAAAATGTAATTAATAAAAAATTTGGCAATTAATTCCTTATAATTGGTAAAATTTTGCAGCACATCTTTCACCTTGCCGCGGAACACCGGTTGCGGACCAATGCCCTAGAGCATGTGTCACTGGAGATGGCATGGACAGCTACTGGGTGCTTTGATTTCAATGTGAATACTGTCTGCTGGTGGCCATTAATTTTTATGAATAATGGACTTGTGGTCAAACCTATTTATGAAGCCAGGCAGTGTTTGCATGTTGATTGATTATTACATGGGAGGTCAAAGAAGCGATCAAAATTCAATTGTCTATGTCTTAGAGAGACATGGAAACCAGCCTTGGCAAAACTCGGCAGAGAACATGGTACCATTGTACAGCTGCCACTACAGATGGCTCCATATTAGGGACGGTGCGCTGCAATGAAGATTTACAGGCATGCCCACTAGCAGCTAACTGCCAGGCACAGGACGCCGACAGAGCTGTAGGGTAAATAAAGAGGCGCAGTCTGAGTATCTGTAGGACAGCCAACCTGTACACGTTTCCAAACCTGAGGAAGACGTCGGAGCTAGTCGTCGAAATATCGTATTTTTATAGCATAAACTGGTGTTATACGCTTGAAAGTTTCATTACAGGTGTAGGATCTTCAGTGAAGTAATTGTAAGAGATGGTGCCTGATAACTGACGATGACTGTAATTCATAACTACTGAGGTTGAGCCCTTGTCCATGGGAAGGATGATAAGATCTGGGTTGATAGAAAATTATGTCTTTGGCACAGGTTTCATTTGGGCTAAGATTGCTGGTGTTCGCCAAGGATTTCAGGAAATTAGACGAAAACAAACTAGTAGATAAGAAGTCCTCGATAATTTAGAGGGGATAGTTCTGAGGAAGAAGTCATGGGTCAAATGTGGATAATGGTTTGAATTTCTGGATACTGGGATCCAGGTAGTCCCGAGGTCCAAATTCACAGACATGAGTGGCAAAGTGGTACTGCCAGTGGAGAGTTCGGCAGACTAGGTTGGTGTGGTCAAATGTAGGAGTATGTGAAAAGGTAAGTTCTTTAAAAAGTATGGACAGTTGGAATTCAGATAGTGGTGAAAAGAACAGGTTCACAACTGACTGTTTAAGTTTGGGTGTAGGCAGTGAGATGCGGGTTTTAAAGGGAGGCTGATGTATGTTGAAGTGTATGGCAGTAGAATCATGGGAGGCTGCAGTTTCGATTGGTGGATGAGTGGCTGGCAGGGAAGAAACTGCCTCACTGCAAGATGGGACTTCAGCAATGTTGACAGATTATGCAAATGGTCCTGGGCATGCCTGCTGCTGGAATTGCTGTAAAATCTGCTGCATAAGTGGAATTACTTGTGGGAATGAGAGCACGAGTATTTTGTTAAGTGATATGAGGTGCCTGGAATGTTAGTTTGTCAGATTAGTATACTGTTGCAGGACAAGGTGAATAAGGGGCAGAGACTGTTTGTAGCAGAAGGTATGTAGGACAGGATGAACTTGCTGGGGATAACCAAATTGTCAGTTTATTGTGAAACCATTTGGTGGAATGTTTAAGGAAAGACATGCTTTTAAGAAAAATATACGAGGTTGAAGATTTTTGAGTTTAAAAGCTTGGTATCTGTCTGCAGACAAGTATTTATCAATGATTTAAGTGTCTGCCCGGAGATCGAGAGGTCCACAGTTCAAATCCTGGTATTATTGCAATTATTACAGGTTCTCATACTGAAGTTGAATAAAGGCAAAGCTATCTTTGTGTCGAGTATGTCATAGTGAAATTTTGTTAGAATTGTTTATTAAAAGCTATAGGTCCTCTTTACAATGCAGAATTACCAGGTAAGGTCAAATGACAACTGAGATGGAATTGTAACATATCAAATCACTATTGCCTTAAAGGCTACTTAAGATGTCTTTCTTTCTTTTGTTAGTAATATAATAAATATAGGCCTATTAAAGACTTTTGTGAAGTTCCCTCCCTCTTTTAGATATAAAATTACACTTCATCACCAAACCTAACCAATGAAATAATCATATTCAAATTAAGACGCACAGCAAAGCAACTAAGGTTATTTCAACCTTAAAGAATTATGTATTTTTGTTTTCTGACAATGTAAATATCAGCAGTGTACACCTGCAAGAACGAATGCTAGATGCTGACAGGTTCTTAAATATGTTACTGCACTTTTAGTAACCTGCCTACACCTGACACAGGTATGAACCTGTTTTCTTGTGTCCGTTATAGAAAGGATTGACACACTTTTCTCATTAGTGAGTCAGCCAAGCTATCATGATTTTTTGGTGATTTTAAGAGTAGCAAAGTGTGTGATGGCTCATTCAATCAGTGAACAGCTGTTACCTGCAGCAAGAAAGATGGTTGCTATTATGTTGGGTGAACCATCAGGCAAATAAGTTGATATGATACCACTATTGAATGATACCATGTCACAGGATTAAAAGCATGCCATTAAACATTACTAAATCATTCCAGTCAAAAATAGCAATTTTTTTCTCTCCATACAACTGAATGAGAGCAAGAACAACTATGCTTAAGGTATGCAGTATGTTCTTCAAACTACAGAGGGTTATTTATTTTGTGAGATGCTATCAACACGGACTACCACCCATGAATCATTCAAGAAACTGAATTCCTTTTTCATACAAAATGAACCAGAAGCATGTGTTGTTTTATCTTCTGATGGTTCTCATACTATGACAGAAAAATACATTAGTACTGCTATCAAAGTAAATTAACTCCATGCCTAATAACTTCTAAAATAACAGTTTTGTAATACTTCTACAAATAAATATCCCCATTTCAGGATGCTTCACAGAAGAGCCTCCTCCCATTTCCACCCTCAGCGTCTTTTCAAAAGATTTCAGTTTAGTTATGTGGTTCATCAGTATTATTATCTCTTATACAGTAGAACCTCGATAACTCAAACCTCGGTAACTTAAAAACCTCTATAACTTCAAAAAATAATATGTTCCCTTCCCATCAGAGCCCAAAACCTCTATAACTTAAAATACGCAACCTCTATAACTTAAATAAGTAATCTCTATATTGGCCCTCAGTAACTTAAAGAAATGTTTCCACATCTATAACATAACATTATTTGTCAATGAGTCATTTTGAAAGAGTGTGCAAAACAAAAGGTTTCGGTGTTTATTGCTTGCACCTGTTCACTAGTTAAATTGTTAACGGAAACAATGTACAGTACATATGTCACCTATTGTTTGCTTCTTCAAAATTCTTTAAAGCTTTGCGGCGGTTAGCCTTAAGACAACGGCTTACTTGGATCATAAGTTTTTGATCATTGTCCTGGAAACATCGCTTTACCTACTGTGTGATAAAACTGGCTTAAAAAGAGTTCAAAAAGAAATCTAACAACACTCACATACGCTGATAAATTAAAAGCTACAGAAGCAGTGAAAAATGGATTGAAAAGGAAAGAAGTTGCGGCTCAGTTTGGGATACATGAGAGTACATTATCAATCATCATTAAAAAAAGAAGCTGAAATCTTGAAGAAACAAGAATCAGGAGAAAGTCTTCAATGTAAAAGACGAAAAATTGCCGAATTCCCTAATTTAGAACAATGTTTGTTTACGTGGTTCAAACAGTGTCGAAACAAAAACATCAGTGTTAGTGGACCCATACTCACAGAAAAAGCTGAAGAGTTCGCTAATTCACTGAAAATCAAAAATTTTAAAGCCAGCAATGGCTGGTTACAGAATTTTAAGAAACTACATGATTTAGCCTTTAAAAAATTGTGCGGCGAAAGTGCGAGCGTAAGCAAATCAGTCTGCCAAGAATGGAAATCTGAATTACATAATTTAGTGAATGATTATGATCCCAATGATGTTTTTAACGATGACGAAATGGGTCTATTTTTCAAATGTCTTCCCGACAAAACATTAACATTCAAAAATGAAAAATGTCATGGAGGAAAGCACAGCAAAGAACGACTTATGATTCTGCTTTGTGCAAATTCTACGGGCACAGAAAAACTGAAACCTTCAATATTATAGGCAAGTCAACAAAACCTTGGTGCTTTGCAGGCCAAAAATCACTACCCATGGATTATGAAGCCAATAAAAAAGCATGGATGACAGCCGAACTTTTTAAAAAATGGCTGATTAACATAGATAAGCAAATGGTAACTTCAAATAGAAAAATTATTCTGTTTATCGACAACTTCACAGCACACATGGACATACCCAGGGGCGTAGCTACTATGGGGCTAGGCGGTGCAGTGCACCGGGGCCCCTACACTCAGGGGGCCTCCAAGCATACCTCAAGGGGCCCCCAAGCGCAGTTTAGAGGGCCCACGAGCCCTCTCGGCAAACTGGCGACCTTTTTTTTTAGCTCTACCGTCGTCTAAAGGGGTCCCTGAAACACAGGAAGACCCCCACTAAGGGCCCTCGCTGCTCAGGGGGCCCCCAACCACTACTCACGGGGCCCCTACGGGCAACTCAAGGGCCCCCTTCCTCAGCTCAGGGGGCCTATACCAGCACACGAAGCAAAAAAAAAGGTCGCGTCTGGCCTGAGGGCCCAAAATAATTTTTTTGCACCGGGGCCCTTGTTGACCTAGCTACGCCACTGGACATACCACCATTAAAGGCAGTCAAAGTACAATTTCTTCCACCAAACACAACATCACAGCTTCAACCTTTGGATCAGGGTATAATTAAAAATTTTAAAACATTATACAGAAAAGAGGTTGTTAGAAAAATGATAGCTGATATGGAGCAAAATACGATTTCTTCTATCAATGTTCTTCAAGCAATGAGGATGGTGGACAAAGCTTGACGAAACGTAAAACCCCTTGCAGTAAAAAACTGCTTTAGAACCTGTGGTTTTTCTTCAGATCCTCAAGAAATCATTGAAGAGGAAGATAATAATGTGCCTGAAGAATGAAATAAGCACATGTCTGGGTCAAACATTGCTTTTGAAGACTTCGTTACTTGCGATGATGAAGTAGTCACAGCAGGGACATTAACAGAGGAAGAAATATTTGAATCAGTAAACAACTGCATTGAAAGTGATAAAGGCGATGATTTTAACGACGAGCCAGAAACTTCATCTATGAGCGTATCAATCAACGAAGCAAAAAGAGCTTTAACAACTGTACGATAATTTATAGAGCAGTGTAGCAACATAAAAGATAATGTATTCTCCTCTCTATTTGTCATTGAAAATCAAATCGATTTAGAAACTGTGAATTGTTTGAAACAAAAGAAAATCTCAGACTTTTTTTAAGTAGACTAAACCTTTAATTGTTGTTTTATTTTATGTAACATGTGCAATGTGAATAAATAAATATGATTATTTAAATTTCTGTATTTTATTGAACCAATCCTTCTGACGCATTCGAGTAAAAATAGGAACAAGAGTACATACATACATATGTACATACCTACCTCTATATTAACCTATCCCTAACTAAGACCCTTGATAACTTAAAACCTCTATAACTTAAAATATTTTGTGTTTCCCTTGGACTTTAACTTATCGAGGTTCTACTGTATTCCCTTCATTATTGGACACAATCCACCAAGATGATGATACATACGAAGTAAAATACTACTTTTCTTCATATTGGCTATGTGTAAAATCACTATTCTGTCAATTCTACCATTTAATTTTATTATTCAGGACGTCTATAAAATATCAATCATGAATCAGTAAATTTGTTAACAATCCATTCATTTTAAAAATCATGCAATATTTAATATGTTCAATAGCATGTAACTAA
This sequence comes from Vandiemenella viatica, assembly GCA_031002005.1. NCBI lineage: Eukaryota > Metazoa > Arthropoda > Insecta > Orthoptera > Morabidae > Vandiemenella > Vandiemenella viatica. Next base: position 18,792,031 of record JARYHS010013631.1, on the reverse strand, counting down.
AAAACTATAAGAGCTATAGGGTTAAAGTTACTTTTGTTTTTAAGCTTTGGAAATGGAGTTTAACATAGAATTCAAGAATTAAGCACAAAACAATTAAAATTAACCAAAATAATTACACATTTAATTGGAAAAATTGAGACTTTTTGTAATTTTGCGAATTTTCCCTCGAACAAAAAGAAGTAGGATCATTTTGTTAACAATGGCAGTTTATACACCTCTAAAATTTATTTCTAGCCAATGATGAATTTGGCCCATACAAAACCTTGTTAAAATATCTCAAAATGCCAAAATTTCACATTTTCAAGGACATAACTAAAAAAAAACATTTTTAAAAAATCCAAAAATATGTTCAAATAATATCCTAATAACATATGTTTAAGTCATGGAGCCAGATTGGTGGATTTTTTCTTGTATAGATACTGCACATTTTTTTAGAAAAAAATGGGACAGTATTCAATATGCAGAAGTCTTTATTGCATCAAGTTATTATGAATTTATGTTATTTTTGGGCAGAAAATACTACTTATGGGTAGTCACAGAGACCGGAAGAGATGCTAAATCTGTTTCAGTTCATTTTCAACAAAGGGCATAGCGTTGTGCAGATATCAACATGAAGTGGAATATCTTTAGCAAAACAAATTTTACAGGCACTGGAAATTCATCTTTTTTCCATATATTCTTCCGGCCACTAAAATCCCTTTGCCAACTCATAAGATTGCATAAATGATTCTGTGATATTATGTTCTTAGACAATGCTTGTGATATATACAATCTACCAGTTATCACCAATACATGCTTCCTAGAAACTCACCTACACTAACAGAAAATGTGTGGTTTTTCAAAGTCTACATTAGTACTTACATTTTCTAAACACTGTGCTTAACTGCCATAGATGCTTCATTTCTCTGAACTTGCCAATAATGCTGCTCTCATATACAAATTACCAGTTTTGTATTAGCTCTTTTTTTTTCTTCTTTATATCATTGGAAAACCTGAACATTTTCAGTTAAGTAGTAATAGTGTGGGAGTTTTTAATATACTGCAGACTGATTCAACAAATGAGGCCACATATCTAAGAGCAAGTGCTTGTTCTTTCTGAAGGTTAAATTTTGTGCCATAATGTTTCCATAATTCACCCATATGATCATATGAACTCATCCCATGTCCAGTTTCTGCATAAATCCATTTTGTCTCTTTATGTAGTCCTCACACTCCACCATCCCATAACAATAAGACCTGACATAATCATTGCATAAATATGAAAGACAGATTTTTCAATCTTCACACTTCCAAATACAAAAGTAGATTAAACCGATCCAAAGTTCCGGGAAGCAAAGTGTCCTCATTATCTGAGCTCTACTTAACAACAATGATGAAACAAATAACTTTGAACATGTTGACATATGTATCACCATAATGCAACATATCCAGGGTCAAGTAGTTTTATTGTAAGGAAGTACAATTCATTCAAATATGAAAAGGTTTATGCTTCCACAACAGATACTTATTTAATATTATTAGCTAGTAGAAATATTATTAAAATTTTATAGTTTTTACTAACTATTATCCATACATAAATAAAATATTGCTACTGTGAAAATAGAAGGACTGAAATTGCTTTTTTAAGCTATTTATATTTAAGAGATTGTATTTTATGTATTAACTTTGATAATTTTACATGCAATATGGAAAATACCATCAATAACATACTCTAGTTAAAATGAAAAATAGTGGCTATTCAATAGTTTTCTTATTGGAAATAATTTTAATTTATTATAGCTTGATGCAATAAAGATTATTAAGTACTGAATATTTTTCCATTAAAAAAATTAGTAGCAATACAAAGCAAAAATTCTCTTATATGGTTATGTGACTAAATTACAAGCTATTAGGACATTATTTGACTAGATTTTCAGATTTTTAAAAAAGGGGATTTTGTGTTACGGCTCCCCAAAAATGTGAAATAATAACTGAGCAAAACTTTTTTTTTTTGCAAAATCCTTTTGTGTTATTTCATAACTCTAATATTTTTAACTACTGCAATTTCTTGAAAAAAACTGCAGTTGGTCACTGACACTTTTGTGTAGAGATTTTCTTCTTTGAGATGGAAAGGGTCAAGGTATAAGAAAAAAGGATTTAAATAGGAGGAGAATAAACCTGAGCTTACCAAAGGTAAATGAAAATAGGTACATTATTAGTACAGTCAGTACAAAAAAAAAAGTAACTAATGAAAATTTTTGTGGACATCTCAGGGATATTAGACGATCTATGGTGGCCCACAGTTGAGACTAGTCTACATTTTAAAGGGCAATTGCAGATTTCTAACTACATGATGAGATGCCAGAACTCATTAATTACAAAGACCCTGACTAAACGGTGCACACAAGGTTTGGTTTGTGGGCCCTTCTTCTGAGACATAGGGATGGAACCAGAGATCAACTACAGAGTGAGTCAGTGTTACCTGACATTTTTGGTAGGAGTGATAGTGAGTGGTATGGTTGATTTCCCTAGAGCAGCAATTTAGTTACAATGGAGAGGTGGTCTGCCCAACACCGTGTGTTTGTAATAGAGACGTTATTTAAAAACGCAGAATCTGTGATCACCAGTCAGAGGAAGTTCTGTCTCCAATTCAACACTGCACGCAATGGTGCAATTACAACCCTCAATATCATTCTGCTATGGGTTCAGAACTTTTGTAAGACCAGTTCTGCACTACAAAAATAAAAGTAAAAAATGGGAGGCAGTTCTATGATGGTCACATCACCTGAAAACACTGAACATGTGCATCATGCAATTCATCAGAGCCCCAGCCGACCTGCAAGTCGGCACACTCAGTCTCTAGGGTTATCAAATTCTTTCTGACAATTTTTCTGACATTATGAGTGAGATGTTGGACAAAGAACCTGCAATTGTGATTTTAATGACAGATGATGATCATTTTCACATGAATGGTTGTGTTAATAAACAAAACTGTCATTATTGGTCCATAAATATCCCTCACCAACTGCACCAGCATCCACTGCATTATGAAAGAGTTACAGCATGGGCTACATTGGATAATTTTGGTGTTATAAGTACTTATTTTTTCGAAGAAAATTGGAAAGCTTGTCACATTACAGAATCAAAATCCACCAATCTTTTGATTAATTGTGACATTTCTTATCTTCTAAGTATGAGTGAAAGCAATATTGATAGTAGCAGATCAATGTATGTGTATACTGCCTTGGATCATGATAGGAGAGTCTTTGCCGGGCCATGGTGCGGAGTGTATGTGATTGTAGCAGGAACTGTTTTGTACTAAGTAGTGCACTGATAAGGTATTGTAATGGAGCAGTGTGTGTACTTACAAGTATAAACTTTAATTTAATGACAGCCATCTGTGTCGTGTCGATTAAGTAGAAACTGTGAGTGGTGTGAAGAGAAAATGATTATCACATGTAATGAACTCTAATGTCTTGACTGTGTCGATCTGTTGCAAGCTGATTAATTTGCAGAACTGAAGTAAATGTGTTTAATTCATGTGTATAATTATCATTTGGTTAAAGAATCTATAGTCTTTGGATACCTCCAAGAATTTGGAATGTGCCAGAAGCTACTATAAATATCAGTCGGTGGATGGAATATGTTTTGTGTTTGACTTACTGAATAAAACTTTTATAACCACTAGACTGAGGCGACAATGTTCTTTTTTTTTTTTTTTTTTTACTAAGTACCGATTGCTCATATGCAGCACTAACATAGCTAAGTAACTTTGAATGTGTGATCGTAAAATTTCAGTATGGCTTCATCTGCAGAACTGTTGCCTATTAGAATATTCTAATTAATTTTACATAACATTCTGACATGTCGACTGTATGTCAGGATTTACAAGAGTAATCAGTGGTTAAAATAAGAAACAAAATGGTTAAAATAATAAGAAATACCAAATGATAAATAGTGAAAGTAATAAAGAAACTGTGAAACAATTGAAGGAACAACAAGGAGCATAGCAGGACAAAGATTGCGTATAAGAGTACATGCACAACATAAAGTGAAGTTGGCACAAATTATAATAGCAGAAGTTTCCAGAACAACCAAAGACAAAAGGTGAAATTTTCAGTGCAGTTCTATGGAACTACTTTGGTCAGCGCAGTGCTACGGAGTTACTTTGGACAACTGATGGCAAGTCCGGAAGGATACAACAGCAGGCAGGCAAGATAACATTAGCAGAATCTTGGCACAAGGGGCTATGGAGCAGCTAAGAACACATCGAACAGGTAAAACCAATATAGAAACAACCACGAAATTCTGACTAAAGCAAACCGAATTGAAACAAAATAGTAAAAGAGTGAACTCAGTTTGGTCATATATCGCACTGGTCATTATCCAACAGAGCTTCTATTTAAAAGATAATAGTAAATATACACCTTCCAATAATTTTCCTTAATTACAAATTAACAGAAAACCCATTCTGAATATTTTCTTCTTTAGCTGACAGTAAACAATTTTAAATTTTGGCAATATTTCCTTTTTAATTTTTTTCATGGAGTAAATGATTCACATTACTGGAACGTGATTTTTTTTTTCCTTTCCATATAGAATACAATTCTATACATGCTAATTATAGTTTACAGGACAACTGAACAGATGTGACGGAGTGACCTGAATGACAAGGTCAATAACAACCAGCAGAATTGATCACTATTTCATTACTGTACTGTCAATCAGTGTTCTATTTCCAGGCATTGGTTTGGAGGAGACACCAGCTGCAGGTATCTTTAAAATTACATTGTTTTATGTCTGGTGAATTTGTTTTGATGATGGAAATTTATTCTCATTGTTGAATGCTCGGCAGCGTTGCTCATTTTCCAGCTGACTAAGTATCGGCTTGTCGTTGTTGTTTTGGTTCAAACCTTGAGCAGAAGGGTCAGTAACTGTGTACAATCAAGTCTTCTTCTCGTGTTGGTGGCAGCATCAAATATGAGGTAGTTTTTCTGCCATTGTGATGGCTTTATCAGTAGCTGATTGGAGGTCAAATTGGGATACATTCATTCTGATTTATGGACAAGACAACAGATGAACCATAGTTTCTCTCTCTCCCCACATGAACATGTGGTATCTGGCTGTTCTCCCAGGTGTCCCCATGAGGCATGAGTCTTTGGAATGGCCAACTCCCAACTCAAAGCCTATTTAGTGACTTCCATATGGGCGATGGCTGTTCAGAACCAGGTGGTAGAGCTTCTTTTGGCTCAATCCACTCATTATGTTGCACTCTCTTCTCTCAAGCCAATATTCTTTCATTGCTTGATGTTCCATTTAGTGGCTTTGAAATCTGCAGGAAGCTTGAATGGAACTTTAGTCTCAAAGATGCTGGTGTATAGCCATGTAGAGAGTGTCGGGTGTCTTCGTTCACTCTAAGCCTTGCCACACTAGTGGCAACTTCCTGGCATATGTCTCCAGGGGCAATGCCAGCTAATACCTCCACTTTCCCCACAAGTGATGGTCTAAGGAAACCTGTGATGAGACGGCATGTTCTGTGGAGCACAACATCTACTGTCTTAGCATTACTTGATTTTTGACACACAGGACATACATATTCTGCTGTGGAGTAGAATAATGTTAAGGCAGAGGTGCTGATGAAACTTGGATTAGCTTCCCAACTAGATGCGGTCAACTTGCTTAAGACATTGTTGCTTATTGATATTTTCATCTTAACATTGCCGCAATGGCTTTTAAAAGAGAGACCTCAAAACTTATGCCAAGTAGTCCAGTCAATACGTGCTAAAAGAGGCTCCTAGCTGGAAAGTTGTGGGGTAGTTATGATTTCTTCCATTATATATGTTTTTTGGGGTGCTGAACCCGAATCTGAGGTTTGCTAACAAAATTTCGTAACAGAACAATTAAAAAATGAAAAAAGGTAAAAAAATCTCATTTTTGGAGGTTTTTTGCTTATAACTCTAAATCTATCAACTTTTTGTAAACAGCCTCCACTTTTTTTTTTTTTTTTTTTTTTGCTGTCATCAGTCTTTCGACTGGTTTGATGCAATCCTCCATCCCTTCCTATCTTGTGCTAACCTCATCATCTCTACATATCCCCTACAACACATGTCCTCAATTATCTGCTTCATATATTCTAATCTCTGTCTACCTCTACAGTTCTTACCTTCAACTGTTCCCTCCACCAACAAATTAACTAATCCAGCATGTCTCAAAATATGACCTACCAGCCTGTCTCTTCTTTCTGTAAGCTTCTTCCACAAACTTCTTTCCTCACCCATCTATTTCCAAAACTCATTCATTTCTTATTTCCACTTAATTTTCAGCATTCTTCTGTAACACCACATTTCAAATGCTTCAATTTTCCTTCTTTCCGGTATTCCTATAGTCCATGTTTCACTACCGTAAAGTGCTGTGCTCCACACATAGAGTTTTAACAAGTTATTTTTTCTAACTCCTAGATCAATATTTGAAACTAAAAGATTTCTCTTTTTCACTAAGGTTCATTTTGCTGGTGCTATTCTGCTTTTAACATCATTCTTGCTTCGGCCATCAGTTGTAATTTTGCTTCCTAAGTAACAGATTTCACTTACTTCTCCAATTGCATCCGATCCTATTTTTATATTTAATCTACTAGTATTGGTATCATTTCTGCTACATTTCATCACTTTGGTCTTGCTTTGATTTATATTCAGTCCCAAATCTTCCTTCAGTATTTTGTTCATTCCATTCAGTAATGTCCTCTGCCCTTTCTGCTAACAAGACAATGTCATCAGAAAATCGTAGCGTACTCATTTTTTCTCCCTGACACTTATGCCACATGGAAATTTTTCATTGACTTTCTTTATTGCTTTCTATACATACAAGTTGAATATTAACGGGGATAGACTACAACCTTGTCTCACACCCTTTTTGACTGATGCTTGTCTCTCATGAAACTCTACTTTTATTACAGCCACTTGATTCTTCTATAGTTTATAAAGTATTCATCTATCTCGATACTTTAAACCTGACTTCTTTAAAATTTTGAACATCTTGTCCCACCTAACATTATTAAAAGCTAAATCAACAAATTCAATAAAAGTATCTTTGTTTTTCTTGATCCACCCTTCAAGTATTAATCTTAAAGCCAGAAATGCTTCCCTTGTAGCACGATTTTTCCTAAACCCAAACTGATCTTCACCTACTATCTCTTCTACTAACCTTTCCATTCTTCTGTATATTATTCTGGTCAGTAATTTTGAAGCATGTGATGTTCGACTAATGGTGCGATAATTCTCACATTTGTCAGCTTGTGATTTCTTCGGAGGTTTAAAGATGATATTTTTATTAATATCAGTTGGAATTTCTCCCGTTTCATAACTTTTTGATATCAGTTTGAATAATCTTTCGATTCCTTCTTCTCCTAGGGATTTAAGAAGTTCTGCAGGGATCTCATCAATTCCAACTGCTTTATTTGCTTTTAAGTCATTCAGAGCTCTATTAAATTCTGTCCTCAAAACAGGATCTCCTAAGTCATCAATGTTGACATCACCTTTCTTTACCATTATGCTATTGTTCAGCTCGTCCCCATCATACAGCATCTCAATGTATTCCTTCCATCGGTTAGCTCTATCGTCTGAGCTTAGAAGAGGTTTCCCATCGGTAGCTTTAATGTTCACACCTCTTTTCTTCAGTTCTCCAAAATTCTGTTTGATTTTCCTATATGCAACATCTACTTTACCTACGACCATTTCCTTTTCTAATTGTTCACACTTTTCTTGTAGCCATTTTTCTTTTGCTTTTTTGCATTTCCTGTTTATTTGATTTCTAAACTGCCTATAACCTCCATATTAAAAATGAAAGCACATAAAATTTCCTACAAATTTCAACATTAATGTTTTTTTATCTTGGAAGAAGCATTCGGGCTCAAGCTCTAGGTGAAAATTGGTAAATTTTGTCTATCTCCACAAAAACCCACTTATTCCACTACAAAACTCAAATTTATTATCAAAGGCTGCCAATAATAGTGTCTTCCTCCTAGTTTTAAGTTTAATAAAATGTATCATAATTTTAATTTTTTCTAAACATCATTTTTTTTAATGGGGGTTGTCGATGTTTATGGGTTCGATTCTGATGCCTAATTGTGGGGCTGTAACCATCTATTCTACTATTAACCCTACATCTAATGTGTTTATTCAATATCTTGACCTTCTTACATAACATATGACACCTTTATACTTTCTATAAGTTATCACAGAATAATTCATTCATTATTATTTAATAGTGTAAATGAGTCAGTACTGATGAGCAGGGATGTGCGCAGGCGGCTGAGAAGGGCTCATGATGGGTCTTCCCCACTCATCTACCTCTCTCCATCTGTATGCCAAATGCAGCCATTTTTACCTCCAGGACATGCATACTTACTATTATTATTACTCCGCGATTCACTAAATGTGTGTGGCGGAGGGTGCATTGCACCTATCGAAAAGGGTGATAGTTTGGAAGGGATATACGGGATATGGCAGTATATGGGCTATTGTGAGGAACCATCCCAGCATTCGCCTGGGGTGATCCGGGAAAACCATGGAAAACCCTAATCAGGATGGCCGGAGTGCTTTATCGATAGCTACTCCTGTTGGATTTTAAGTTTACTTGCCCGGTAAATCCTTTCTATTCCATTCCCTAATCGCTCGTGGAAAAAATCAGTACAGAAATGAATCGGTTCTGGCCCTGATTTTTCTTATCTTATTTTCGCGGTCATTCCGAGATATGAATGTAGCTGGTAGCAATATTTACTGGCTGTCATTCCAATACGTCAGTCGTGAATTTTTCAATTAGCTTCCATCGAAAGCAACGCCTTCGGTGTTCCAGGTCTTCCCAACTCCTTCAACATCGCACTTACACTTTCCCTCCAACTGAATAGCGGAACGACATTCGTCATTCCACCAGGGGACAGGCGTCCTTCGCAGCGTGCCGGAGCATTTTGGCATGGAGACGTTAGCTGCCTGGTGAATTGCTTCTGTGAAATGATTCACCCTCTGCTGTCTGCTGTTATGCGGTTGCAGAACAACAGAATGGTGAAAGAGCTGCCAGTCCATATTTCTGACATTCCATTTGTGTCATGTGTTCCCTCCTCCACGCTCAACTACTACATGCATCCATATAGGGAAGTGGTCGCTTCCATGGAGGTCGCGAGCCATCTCCCAATGCACAGAGTCCGCAAATGAAGGAGAGCACAGTGAAAGGTCAATGGCAGAGGACGGACCGGAAGCAGTGGTGAAATGAGTCATTTGTCCTGTATTCAGGATACAAATGTAATCCTGCTCTATTAATCTACCCACCACTTGGCCCCTGGGGAAATCGGTGTTCGAGCCCCCACAGCGCACAATGTGCATTGAAATCTCCCAACAGAAGAAAGGGCCCAGCGAGTTGCCGTATAATGCCAGCCAGGTTGTCGTAGTCTACAGACATACTGGGTTACAGATAAATAGAGCATACAGTCAGTTGGATTGGACTGTGTATTTTCACTGCTACTGCTTGTAAAGAAGAGGTGAGAGCAACGGGTTCAGAATGGACCATGTTCAGTACAAACACAGCCACCCCTCCCTTCGCTCGATCACCCTCGGTATCGTCCTTTCTATAAATGATGTATCCTCTTAACACTCGATGGTGGTTTGGTCTAAAATGAGTCTCCTGTAGACACAAACACAAAGGTTTAGACCGTGCTAAGCGTTCTACTTCATCTTTGTGTGCCTGTAGTATGGGAGCCATCTCAGTCCTGTGGCTGCTGAAGGACGGGACCAGGTTCGTTCACCAGCATTTCGGTGTCTTCAGTCTCTGAAGACACTTCGGATTCGATAAAGGCCTCAGAAGCACATGGATTCTTCTTCCGCCGAGGCCTTTCCCCCCTATTCTCCCAAATACTTTGTGACATGGAGGCAATGAAGAAGGGGATTTAATGAAACCTGTAGGGTCCGAGTGCCGACACTTCAGACCTCGGACCTTCTGTTCTTTCTGCCTTCCACTCGATTCTGCCATTTCTGCTGATACTGTAGCGGGTGATGTTACTACTGCAGAAGATGATGTATTTGTAATAGCAGTAGTTGCAACGGATGACTGTGTAGCTGATGCTGGTGCAACGTTTGAACTTGTTGAAGTGGTCAGGTTTGCAGACATGCTGCTACAGACGTCCATGGTCTTGGGTGTTATGGATGACCTTGGTGGCTTTTACGCCACAATTGCATTGACATGAGCACGTGGAACTTGTGCCCATGTGTGCAAAGGACGTCTGTGTAGCAACACACTCTTTTCTGATGGGAGTTGATAACGTTTTGGCAAAGCTTGTGGCGAAGACCAGTGATGCAAGCGCCTTAAACTATTTCTTCGCTTCGCCATTAGATAGTCGTTCCTATGTTTTCAACTCCTGTACCTTCTTTTCATCAAGGTACACTCGACACTCCCTGCTCCAGGCTGGATGAGACCCGGAGCAGTTTACACACACCTGTGGGAGGGTACAACTTGTACCTAGCTCATGTGCAGCCTTTTCTCATATTTCCCACAGGTGGCGTTGCTTTTGCAGGTCGCCGTCGTATGACCGAACCTCTGCCACTTAAAACAGCGCATCGGGTCCGATACATACGGGCATACATTAAGATTCACCCTGATTTGATATCTTTCGGCAATTTCGGAGTGTCGAATGTCAGGAGGCAGTCTTTTCAAGACTGCCGTTAACTCTTCGCGTGATCTCACAAACCTCAACCACGTGCTCTGATGCCCACTCCTTAAGGAGTTCCTCGGTCTCTACATCAACTAGATTGAAGCAGGTGACAAGCCTTTGCTTGAATTTAGAGTTTTGTGTAATTTGCACTTTACTGCGAACCCCCCGAACTTCTCACACTTAAGGAGTAGGACAGACTGCTTGTAGGTAGATGTTTTGAGCAGCAATGTCCCATTCCTCAGCTTTGTTTACTGATTTTAGGGTTCCTGCGATACCTTTTTTAATGTAAAATGGAGAGATCTTTTCGAAAGATCCCTCCACCCGTGTCATTATAACGAAGGCATTCTCTATCAAGTAATCATTCCTGTTACAGTTTCCATTGTCAGGAGGAAGGCTGTCGACCCTCGCCCGCTTGCCACCTCTTTGGGTGTTAGAGATTGAATTCCCATGCAGTGTGCCTAAGCCGCAGGTAGAGGGGGAATTTTTGGAATTTTTTGGTATTTTGTCCCACGAGTTCAGAGGAAAGGATGTAGAGTGACATGGAGCCCCCACATCACACCACCAAGCCCGATACAACAGGGGTGCGGCAGGTGCCCCTGAGGTTGTACGCTAGTGGGTGGTTTGCCTCACCACCCATCCACCTCCTCGGCACGATACTCACCTTGAGGTTGAGGTTTTTTTTATAGAGGTTTGTTCCATCCTCGCGATCCAGGCGATTAAGCCAAGATCCCCATTCTCCTAGGCACACAACGTTCCACCACCATGCCCTACGGTGGTCGCTGAAGCATGGTAGGATTTACGGTGTGAGAAACTTGCGGCGCTCACAAGTTTCCAGCTAGGGCACCGCGGGTTTGCCAAACCCATACCTGGCACTTATGTACCAGGCCCCTGTGGGGGTTGAAGGTATCTGAATCAAATCGTTTGTCTGTGGCTTCCCATTTGGCCAGATACCTGGAAGGGGTTGTCACATTTCAGTACCAAGATCCACCAATCTTTTGATTAATTGTGACATTTCTTATCTCCAAGTATGAATGAAAGCAATACCGATAATAGCAGATTGATGTACGCGCATACCGACTTGAATTGTGATAGAGTCTAACTACGTTTTGTGTTTGACTTACTGAATAAAACTGTTTTACAACCACTAGACTGAGGTGACCATATTCTTATTTTACTCAGTACTGATTGCTCAAAGGCAGCACTAAAAAAGCTAAGTAACTTTAAATGTGGGATCGTAAGATTTCAATATGGTTTCATCTGCAAAACTGCTACCTATCAGCATATTCTAACTACCACTACCTAGCACAAATCACCGGTCTTTGTGTGTGGAAGTAGCATGGAGTTTACTGTCATGCACAACGTTGGCCAAATGTTGATAGCTGTGGGGATGTGATGGTTAAAAGTGGTCGATACACGGCATTTTCATATTTCAACCAAAGACACGTGTTTCCGTATATGTAACTCTGCTGCCACAACTACATCGCACAGACCATTGGTGTTTGTGTATGGCAGTGGTATCATGTCCCCTATGGTGGTTAGATGTCGGTAGCTATGGGGGTGTGGGCGATATGGTAGTTGAAAGTGTTCGACCTGCGGCACTTTCATATTTCTACCTAAAACGTATGTGTCATGGTGTATCACTTTTCAGCCAAAACTACCTAGCGCAGATCACTGGTGTTTGTGTGTGGTAGTAGCACAGAGTCACCAGTCGATCACAACATTGGCCGAATTTCAGTAACTGTGGTAGTGTGGGAGATATGGTGGTTTGTAATTGGTCAGCCAAGAATATTTTTGCATTTCAGCCAAAGACATGTGTATCCGTATATTTTACTTTGCTGCCTGAACTACATAGCGCAGATGACTGGCGTTTGTGTGTGGTAATAGCATGAAGTCTACCCTCGTGCACTATGGTGGTTAGATGACAGTAGTTGTATATACAAATTCTTTACAAACACGAACGTAGTCGTGGGTACCAGCTAGTTTTACATAATATTCAGTCAAGCTGTCACTGTGAACTCTGAGCATTATTTGACCATGTTGCATGAATTTCTCCTTCCAGAACTTCATCGCCATTGCATAAATCGTCGAAATGTGTGGTTTTAACAAGATGGCATGACAGCTCACACTTCATATGTGTGAATGGTTGAGGTAAGGTGGTGGTTTCCAGGGAAAGTGATATCCAACAGAGGAGATGTTGACTGGCCACCAAGCCCTCCTGATCATTGTCAATATGACTTTTTCTTGTAGGGCTACCTTAAAAGCAAAGTGTACATCAATAAGCCAAGTAATGTGCATGAATTAAACAATGGCATTGAGCAAGAGATTCGTACGAAGAGATGAAATGGATATCCGGCAACTATCTGGTATCCGGCCTATCCGGCCAATGTTTACTATCTGACCGGATAGTAGGTTAATATTAGGCTTATATCCGGAGGTTATCCAACTAGCAATAAATTATGATAATGTAACAAAATTTTCTTTAAATTCTTAAATGCCAAGTATATAATGAGTCCAAACACAAATAAAAACAATGTCTTCAAATCAAAATACCGTTTAGCATTGTTTATAATATAACAAATAGTTCTTGTACTGAATGAACACCAATTTCTCTATAATAACAAGTAATAATCAGTTTTTCTTGTCCTCTTAAACAAGCCCAGGTTCAAAGAACAGCCTTTCGTTGTATACTCTACTGCAAGGCGCTGAGAAGTAAATTAGAGCAAATTTTGTCAAATCCAGGTACGCATTAGCTGACCACCAAATATATGGGTCATGCTTCGGATCAAATCGAGATGACTATAAATAAAAGTCAATCTTGCTAGTAATCACATTTTTTTATTGATCGTCATACTAGCTATTTGTTAACAATTCCGAAAAGTGTCTTGAGCTTCTTGAACCACAATCGATTCCGTTTCGTCCCTTCTACTCCTTTTAACAGCCGCCGAGGATGAACTGCTGCTGGTGGAAGATTTCTCACAAGACATTTTTATAAATTCTAATAGAATCTTCTGACAAGCTTCAGCAAACCCCAAATAGTTTGTCTTGAATCTTGGCTCTAAGGAGGTCACAATCAATTGGGTTGAATCATTACTTAAGAAGCCGAAACGACTTATTTAATTTAGTTTCTAAAGAGGCTCTTGTGTATGGTAAGTCAGGAGTTTTTTGTGCTTTCTCATCATTATCTAACGATTCTGATATAGGCAACTGCTTTTCTTTCAATGTGGAAGACGAATTTGTCTCAGGAATGGCTAAAGGCAGTATAGGAATGATAGCGGCTTTAGCTTTCCCCATTTAATAAAAGTTTACTGGATGTTTCATTTTCAAGTGGTTTGTCATGGCAGAGGTATCTGGTCAAAGGCATAAAAAAAATAAGTCATTGTATTTTTGTTAATTCCACAAAGAGAAAAAGGAAATGATTGAAATTTCGCATCAAAATGGGCCTCATGAAAAGTAACTCAAATTAGAAAACTTATTGTCATTATTTATATCAAAATATTCCCAAATAGGCGATCCATCATTTACTGATGACATTTTTATTTTTCCTAACCTCAAATAACAATGTTCAGCCGGATATTCGACTGCCAAATATTCAGCTACCCGGCTTATAGGATGGCCAGAAAACCGGTATCCGGCCAAACATCTACATGGCGAAAAGAGTGATGACAAGCTTTGCACAGAGGGTTCACGACTCTGCTGAAAAACAGGGTAAGCACTTACAGAACATCACTTTTCATAACCAATTAATTTCTGTAAGAGTAACATATGAGGCATAAACTGATATTCATTGATTCTACTTTAAAATTAAAAGGTTGCTATATTTTAAAATTTCACAGTGTAACATAATTTCAAAAACCATCAGGTAACGCTGATTCATGCTTTACTACAAAGAACACCTGAACTGCTCGGTCCAACTGCTTTCGTGGATGACCTTTTGTTCTTCTTGACGGAACTACAGGAGCAGAAATTGAGAACAACAGTAATGTAGTACAGTAGAACTCCAATTATCTGAATCAACGGGGACCGGGACCCATGCAGATAATCAAAAATTTGGATAATTGGATTTTTTCCGAAAATTGGTCTATTTTAATTAATAAATGTATGTACGTTGAAAATGAGAGGAAAAAAAATTATTTTTTTTTAAGAAAAGGGGCTTTAAATTAATTAAATGAAAAGGCAGCACTTTTACTTGTTAAGTGTACTTACAAGTGCTGTACATTAGTACATATGTACATTCCGTATTGTAATTAAAAGTCGTTGCATGTTGAACATCTTGGTCAAAGGAAGCCATTTTTTAACTGTATTCATCCATTTTTGGGCAGCCAAGTCACGCATCCGCTGACAGTGAGGAGTTGCATGTGGTCACACTCAGGCTGACATTCCATTCACTTCGACGCAGTGTCAAGGCTGGTAAATGCTTGACTAGCTGATGGTCCCACATCTGCTTCAACTTTGACATTAAGGTCATCTTCTTCCTTGACACTTTCTTCTCTCACATTTTCAATAAGTTCATCATTATTTAGAATTTCATACCCAGGGTCTGACAAATCACACACCACCCTCTCTCCTATATCTTCAGCACTAACTTCTGAACCTCCAGGAATTTTCAAAAGAATGTTTCTGAATTCTTCAAGTGACATGTTCTCCTCATCTTCTCCTGTCTCTTCCCTTTCCCTTTCTTGAGCTTCTTTTTCCTTCTTTTCTTCAGTTGGTATGCTTTTCAACTTGTTCCATGTACGTCTTATTGTGACTGCCTTAACCACGCTCCAAGCTTCCGCCACCATGTAAGCACAATATTTCAAATTTATTTTTTGTGGTTAGCCAACACACGTTCTTCTTCTTCGCCCTTCACCAAAACTTTCCCTAAAAGTTTACTTCTGTAATGGCGTTTCATGGTTTCGATAACAGACTGGTCCATTGGCAGCAACAAGCTTATGACGGTTGGTGGTAAAAAGATTGTTTTAAACTGGCCATTCCCTCTTACCAATAATTCTTCGGTGAAATGAATTAAAATAAGTGATTCAGGTATTCAACGATTCGGATATTCGAAGTTTGGAAAGTTGGAGTTCCACTGTTCTTAACTGCCTCAGCCAAAGGTGCACTTATGCACTTGTCTTAGCACCACATAAGACAACTATGTTGCGCAAGCCAACTCAAAAACCTATTATAAAATTTACTGTAAATCAATTCCCAGAAACCCAGGTACTTGTGCATTCAATTGGATGAAAATTTAAAACTTGGAAGCTCACATACAAAAAACAATAGCAGTGGCTGTCATGAACAAAATCGCCAATATCGGCCAGCAAAAATTCACTGTATAAGACTATACCAAGATATAATTTTATCCTCTTTAGTGGGTTACTCAGAAAGTGTGTGGGCAAAACATTTAGAAAAACAAAAGCAAAATAGTTAGTCAGCCATGTTCAACATAGAATACTATTAAGGTTGACAGGAGCTTACTGAATTATGGCAACAAATAAATTAACAGTTGCCACTGGCAGCTGGCCACTGGAACTTGAAATTAGGAAACAGAGTGGCATGTACATGATTAGCAGAGGGAAACAAGAAAAGGTAGCAGAAATTATAGGCGATGAAGCAAAATCCAAAATGGACAGGAAAGCTAGTCTTGATGGAATCGCAGCAAGAATGGAAGAACAGCAAAACCAGTAGGAGTACATGAGATATTTCCGTCCTTACAGGGGAGTTTAAGCATGAAGTACCTTCAATCTTCTCCAGGATTAGTACAATACATAACTGGTAATGGGACATACAACAGCTTCCTCTGAATTTGGAATATTGTGAACTCAAGCAAGTGCAAAAGTGGTGAAGAGAGTATGTGGTAGCATAAGATACAGGAGTGAATAACAGCATGGCTGAGAGCTCGCCAACAAGCTAAGCTGTAAGGAAGCAGAATATTCAACATACTACACGATGAAAACTTGTGGCATTTTCTGAACGAGGCAATTGACCTAGCCACAAAATTTTGGAAGGAGAAATTTATAGAAAGGAAATATGCCATGCAAAATTGAAGGCCTCCAATAGCAAACGAAGAGAACACAATTACAAATTGTGAATGAAATGTAGCCAATTAAGAAACTAATTGTAAAGGGAACAATGGAGCTGGTCATCTGACTTTCACAACACTGAATTGATGGAAAGTACACTACAATAACAAGCTACACCAATCATGTGAGGAACTTCAGTGTGCTTCGGAGAGACAGTCCTCTGAGTGAGCAATAGGGTCATCTTTGCATTCCATGAGGTCAACTCTTGATGGCTTTGGCAGCTCATTGCGTTGCCTGTTCAGTGGACCCTACTTCTGAAGCACAATCATCAACAAGAAAATAAAGGACACCAGTAGAATCGAAGTGTTGTTGTGACAGCTGGTGGTGATAATGTAGTAGTAACAGCGGTATAAAAGTAATATCACTAGTAACAGCAGTAGCAGTAAATTGTCAGATATTGAACATCAATCAAATTATCTAGCATTCATTGTTCATAATGCGAACTCATTAAATCCATAAGCTACAAGTATTTATCCAGGTCCCAGAATAGATTCCTGGTGCTGGGCTACGTTATATATGGGAAAATAAATAAAAATAATAAAGTAAACCAAGTGTTTAATAGTGACAACTATCAGACACTAATAGCCCTACAGAACTAAGTTTATGGGAACTGGTGTACCAACACATCCTAGATCTCCTAGATTATAGGCTTGCATAATTATTGTTGTTCAGCTGTTTCCTCCCTGTCCCTTCCATTTCAATCGCCACCCTTCCCATTTTGTTCATCACTGGTTAAGTCGTGGTACAGCTGGGTGCGTATACATGTTCTCCTTGCCTTAAACCCTACCTCTAACATGACAAACTGTTTTACCAAAATATTATAAAGTGTATTGGTATTTTTGTGTTAGAGTGTCTGCGTTTGTGTTTTATGGCTATCCTGCCCATCATGCCTTCATTTTTGGTAAGTGATGGGTTATTTTCCCAATCTTTCCTGGTTTTCATTACTTAACAGCAGTTTTACTGACATTATTATTAAATTTACATAATTATTAATATTCTTAGAGTTAATTATCAAGTGAATTGCCATTCTACAACATTTGAAACATGTGGATTATTTCAGCAGTTCCTTTTGACTTCATTAAAACTAACTTAGCCCTTTCATCAATCTTTTGTATCTGTCCCTAGTTTCTTTCACCACTTTGCTACCAAAAAGCAATGTGTAAAGCATTCTTCTTGATGTAAGGTTGCAAACCTTGTGATAAAACTAATCCAGGAGCAGACTGTCAAGAATGAATGCACATGTTGTGTATCGGATAACTGCTCGGGTCACTACATCTTTCAAAAATATTTTTTATCTATAATAAGGAAAGATAGAAAGAGTTTACTGTAATAAGTACCCTATCTTTCTTGTGCAGCATCTTGGGCATTGACACACGGAATAGCTGAATGAGAGACCTAGCAGCCATCATTACACTTCGCTCCCTGTAATGCTTGTACTGGGTTAGGTCACGCAAGAGATCTTCATTCATCACCAGTGGACAGCGGGAGCATATCTCTCTTACAGCATTCAACCTATAATTATTAATAAGCTGTTGTTATAAAATACAAATTTTAAATATTGTACATATAATACATATACTGTTTTATTCCTATTTAACTTGTATTTTAAAAGACAGAAAAATAAACTTATAATGTACAGCAGTGGTTGTACATCCCTTTATGGCAGCACTTTAACACAAAGGTAAGTGAGCTAGAATATAGAATTACAATATAGATAATCACAAAAGAGTTTTCTCTTCATATTCTCCATTAGGGTTCCGTAGTATAAATTGGATCTTTATAATTTTGTCATGTCCATTCATTTGACTATAATCATGAATCCAATGCTTTTTAATAGATTTTGGTTAGAGTTCAAAGGAAGATTTATTTATTTTTACTACAAAATAGCTCCAAAGATAAAGTGTTAATATATCTATATATAGGATACATCCTACCGAAGGAAAAAGAAACAGAATCACCCCTCCTCCCATGATATGATTGAACAGATTTTTCAATATATGAGCTCCAAAAGTCCCCTTCCCCCCATTCAAAACCTCAAATTTACCAACCATAAAACTAGATAAATCTGAGAAAAAAAAATTTCAAGTTAATGGAACTTAATAAGGACTTTAATGTATAAGACATACTAGCAAGGTTTTTTTTTTTTTTTAGTTTTTCCTTATTCTGTAACCAACAAACTTAATTTTGTAGTCCATAAAATAAGCCTTGGGTCTAGCCAATAAACATTTATTTCCTTAAATGAGCAATCTGGTAGCTCAGTGATTAATATGCTCCATTGACATTTCAGAGCTCTCAAGTTGTATTCCAATTTAGCAAGAAATTTGTACTGGCACTCAACCAGATATTCATTTCTGGTAAAGTTTTCTTTTCCATAAGTAGCATGCTAGAAAACACTGCAATTCAGATCCATATTAAACTTTAGGTCCAGCTCCAAGAGGCAGAATGTTCAGGCTACAGGAATTTACTTCATTAATTGAAATAAGGTACGTCAAGAGAATAAACTTTAAACATTTATTAAATATTATAACTAAAGAAAAATCGAAATTGATATATGTTATGGAACCCTAAGGCATGTATTGATTATACTGAACATGATATTAATTACAATCATTTAAAGCCTTCTTTCACACCATTATTTTAAAATGCTCTGGATTACTATTGTTTCTCACGAGTTCCATTGTAATAGCAAAAGATATAATCAGAAGAACATGAAAATGATAAACAGAAGATTTACTGAAGCAGAAGTAGATATATGAATAGTTTTGTTGGTTATATGATGAGCATGGTGGTGTTTCCTTTTTGCTACTGACTTCATGATCAAATGCCTCATCTTTGGTGACAGTTAAAAGGGAGGCTCTAGTCACTTAGTTATATGAATAGCAATTTTGTGATGTTAGTTTTAAGATTTCAAGAATTTTTACTGTCAGTATACACAACTGCACTGGTTGAGCCAACATCTAAACTAGTGTTTTACCAATGGTACTCAGAAGCTAATCAACTTATATTTCCTCTTCACAGTATACAGTTAACAAGAGCTGATAAGTTAACAACAGCTGATAACAGTAAGTTTGATGGTAAATAGACAGTACTGGTTACCCTCTCTGACTCCCACCCATTATAAATAATGTTCTTCAGCTGATGAAGGCCTTAAACCTAAAATTTCCATTACTATTTTGGGTTCTTTATAATTCTTTCTGTACCTGTGCCATTTGGCAGTTATCTATTCACTAAGCCAGGTTTCTGACTAATCAACCTCTGATATGAAGTGGGAGATCAGCCTAGAATCTAACATATACTGAAATGGAAACTGCAATTTGCGTTTGTTGCATCATGTAGGACTGGTGTTAATCTACACACGATCCGTATCTTGGCTGGCAGATATATTAGAGTTCTGAAAAGCATTTCTTTCACTCAGCAAAAGAACAATTAAGTTTTGAATAACAGATAACTGTTACCATCTGGTAGAGGGGGAAAAAATTATATTTTGAACATGAAATGAAAAAATGAATAAATGTTATTCAGAGTTTAATTCATTTGTATTAAACATATTCAATGTCATGTGCACGCTAATAAACTGTAGGGCCAGAACATTCCAATGCCTAGTAGCAAGAGCACCATATTTCCCCTACTTTGTTTTATTATAGCAACACAAAATTTGGGGAAAACAATTCTGCACACTTAGAAGTGAAAGAGGATGTTCACATATTTTCCAGTAATTTCAATCAAATACTAAGTCACCTGCTACCCAGGTCTGACTATAATACATTTTCTTGATAACAGTAATTAATCCTTTGCAACTAGGGTGCCATACAGCACACTGGTAGTCTAGCTGATGTTGTGCAATTATGTTAATCACTAACTTCTTTAAATACACACAAAAAGCCTTTAGAATTTGTCCAATAATTTGCAATCTAGAATTAGTTTTACCAAAAACTAAATTTGAGCCGAATCTGAATTTATGTGCTGGTTTTCCTTGATGTCGTTTTGTGCTGTTGTGCCAAAATACTTGAAGGAAATTACCATATCAAGAATTATTCTTTTTCTTTCAACTGTGGTGGAAATGACTGTCCATAAATAAATTTTTTAGTTGATAAATTACTTTTTCCTATTTTCAACCTATTCCACTATCTCTTACACTAATATAAATATCAGGTACACCAGTTTCAGAACTCTGTACAAACTGCTTAAATCACTGTATGTTGACTGCCAAAGGTGTCCTCCAACTAATAAGTTTTCCAGCAATTCAACGGTACATTTGACACTTGTTTTTTCATGCACTGGCCTGTTCTCCCACTCAGTATCTCACTTTATTCTATTACTGTCTGCATTCTGGGCATTCCAACTCTACACTCCCTGAAGCAGCCAGCTTCTCTGTAACACATCATTGTGTACTTTCCAGCAACTCGTGAACATCATCTTCATATCATCTGCCATTTTTGTTTTTGGACATTCAAGCAGTGGACCAGACCTAATGCTCACAATACTGTTACTTCTCTCCTAACTGCTAACCAAAAGAATACCAAACGTTTGACTCCACCCAACTCCCCACGCCCCACCCCATATGCCACAACCATACAAATATCTAAACAATACATTTTCTTATTAACTGACTAACTGATTAACTGAATCTTGAAAATTCAATAAAAAATTTAGATTGAAAGAGCACTCACCATTACATTGAACCTAAATACTTATTTAACCTCAATGACCTTAATATGTTGGCATTACGTAACTAATTTTTTTATACCATACCTCTAGAAAACAAATAAACATACATAAAATTATTTTTTTACTGAAAAGAATTAATACATGGAGCTGGGATACAAGAGTTGAATGAAAAGGGCAGTATGTATGCAGTTTCTATTCAGACAAATAGAAAACTTTCACAAAGTGGTCTCTCAATAGGAACACGAATAATAGACAAAAAAAAAATGCTATTTTCTCTCTCATTACCTTAATGTTCAATTTACAACTTTAATGAGTGTTCATTTCATCCGTGGTCATTCTTTTTTACATAATTATTGATCTTTATAGTTAGTAAAAATTTACAATTTTATCCAGCCACATTATTTAGATAAGGGGTTTTCAAAGTTTTTCATACCATGCTCCACTTCTGTCAAAGAAAAATCCCCCCTCCCCCCCCCACCACCACAATTTTATTATTAATAAGGTAAGTGAATGCTTTTCAGTACTAGCAATAACATCTGCAAGGAAACTCTCTAAGTACATGATGTTAGAATAAAGGTCTCCTACTCTCAGAAGTGACAAAGGAGACATAGTACTTGGTGACTGTGTAAAGCTAGGATATCATCCATACAGCCCATGTAGCCATGTTGCTTGCCATACTCACTGACAAGTCTTTGCACCACCCTCATTGGAAACCTAAACTTTAGAGCAGTGTTTTTCAACCCTTGTGGTACGTGACCTCCAGAGGGTCGCCAAGTCTTGCTCGGGAGTCGTGATCACAAAGCAGATAAAAGTAAAAACAAGGGTTATAGATCTTACACTACAGCAAAAATACAACATTTTCTGTGAGAAGGCTTATTTTTTAATAAATTGTTAATAAATTTTTGAGACAAAACTAAATAAATCATTTTCCAATTGAGCAAATTACATATTGAGGTTTATTAGTCATGACCAACAACCATATTTCAGGTAATTGTGATCATAGAAAAAGGTTGAAAACACTGCTTTAGAAAAATACACACACATACAATGGTCAAGAATCCTTCATACAAAGAATAATTTCTTATATTCATTATTCAAACATAAATATTATTTTTACAAGAAAATTATTAAGTTGACCTACTGTATTTCATCACTCTTCTCACTGAATGAGTATTTCATTGATATGGTGAAGTTATTTTCAACAACCACTTTACCTTTTCCATGCACCAGAACAAAATAACTCTCTGCTGAAATATAACATCACTCATACTTCTATGCAATACCTTTGTATCAATCTTCCTTTTATTTCTCATCAACAATTGAGTAAGTACGTGAGGCAATATTAATATAAAAAAAGGAAAGATAAAATACATCCATTACTCCCCATAGTTGAGAAGAGAAAGGCAACAGCAACAAACAAAAAATCTCCACAAACACAAAATAAACAATATTTTGTGCTACGCCCATACGCATATTTGTTTAGCAGCCCCATTAGTCAGTCGTTCTTTGGCAGCCGTTACGTGAAGCAGAGCCTTCTGTGTTGATATAATTTAAATTGCTTAGTTTTCTTTTGTTTCATCTTCGCAAATTTGTTTAGCAGCCCCAGTAGTCAGTCGTTCTTTGGCAGCCATTATGGAAGCAGTGCCTTCTGTGTTGAACAATTAAAGTGTTTAGTTTTCTTTTGTTTCTTGTTTCATCTTTGCAAATTTGTTTTGCAGCCCCAGTAGTCAGTCATTCTTCAGCAGCCGTTTCGTGGAGCAGTGCCTTCTGTGATAGTTTTAATTCAAAGTGTGTAGTTAGTTGTAGCTTCATCTTTGCATATTTGTTTGTCAATAGTAGCAACAGCAGTCGTTCGTAGGAACCGTTACGTGAAGTAGTACCTCCAGTGCTAATTTAATTTAAAGTGTGTAGTTAGTTGTAGCTTCATCTTTGCATATTTGCTTGCAGTAGCAGCAGCAGTCGTTCGTCGGAACCATTACGTGAAGTAGTATCTCCAGTGCTAATTTAATTTAAAGTGCGTAGTTAGTTGTAGCTTCATCTTTGCATATTTGTTTGTCAGTAGCAGCAGCAGCAGTCGTTCGTCGGAACCCTTACGTGAAGTAGTGCCTACAGTGATAATTTAAAGTGCGTAGTTAGCATAAGTTTCGTCTTTTTATATATGGTTATTGACAAAAAGCCTCCTACTGAGAAAGCATAGTGAGTCCGTTTTTTCGTGTGCTCCTTAGTTTTTCTTTCTGTAAGGTAGTATGTGTAGGGACTGTGGTTGTTGTGTGCAGACGCAGGCTGAGGTGACTGATCTGCACACCCAGCTTGCAGCTTTGGTAACAAGAGTTACACAGCTGGAAGCTGCCACAAGTGAGTGCAGTAGATGCGGTATTGGTGACCCTGTAGAAGCAAAGTGACTCGCAGGTTCTCCCATACCTGTCATTGTACCTGCAGTCCAGGCCGAGACGTCGGAATCTCTGCGGCCGTTGCCTAGTGGTGGCGAGCGTATGGTGTCTGGACGTCGACGCCTTATGCGGGGGCAGTCATGCAAGCCTGATTTCCAAGAAGGCGAGCTTGTACCACTGTCCAACCGGTTTGACACATTGTCTGGAACTGATTCAGTCCTGCAATTGTCAGCCTGTGAGTTGGTAGCCCCACAGCCCACTAAGTCTGGACAACTGCACAAGGGGGTTCTAGTGGTCGGTAGCTCCAACGTTAGGCGCTTTATCGAGCCCCTTAGGGAAATGGCAAATAGATCGGGGATGAATTCCGGTTTCCATTCATTGTGTATTCCGGGTGGTCTGATCCGAGATGTGGAACAGGCCATCCCGGATGCCATTGAACAGACGGGGTGCAGCCAGCTGCGGATTGTGGCTCATGTCGGCAATAATGATGCTTGCCGCCTAGGGTTGGAGGTTATCCTATTGTCCTTTGGGCAACTTGCAAAAAGGGTGAACTCTGTGGCCATTGGCCGCAAGATTTCTGCTGAACTAACCATCTGCAGCATTGTTGATAGGACTGACTGTGGACTTCTGGTTCAGAGCCGTGTTGAGGGGCTGAACCAGAGATTACGGCGTTTCTGTGATAGTCATGGCTGCAGATTCCTTTATCTTCGCCCTGGGGTTGAGTCTTGTAGGGATCCCTTGGATAGATCAGGGGTGCACTACACACGTGAATCGGCTACACGGGTGGCAGTGGCTGTGTGGCGTGGACTAGGTTTTTTTTAGGCTGAGGGAGGATGACCCTGAGGAGGAAATTCAGATGCGGGCAGCCAAGATAAATTCAGCATCGCGTGTTGGGGGTAGCTTAAAAGAATCCCGAACAATAAAAGTTCTAGTAGTTAACTGCAGAAGTGTTTGTAATAAACAGCCTGAACTCAAAAACGTTATTCGTAGTACAGATGCCGATATCGTAATAGGCACAGAAAGTTGGTTAAAACCGGATATAAGTTCCGCCGAAATTTTTAATAGTAACATGAACATTCTCCGTAAGGATAGGTTGCATTCCCAAGGAGGTGGTGTATTTATAGCTGTTACTAAGTACCTCCCATGTAGCGAAATAGATTTCCAAACTGTCTGTGAAATCATATGGATCAAGCTCAACATAGCTAAAACAAAACTTGTGATAGGCTCCTTCTATCGTTCACCAGATGCAAGCGTAAATATTGCTGAGGCCTTAAGAAATAATGTAAATAATATAGCATGGCAATTTCCGGACCATACAATAATGCTAGGTACATACAACTTGCCACATATCGACTGGACTAATTACGTTCATGTTACTGGGGAGCAGGGATAAAGCAGCTTGCAAAATCATTCTAGACCTCTTCTCAGATCACAATCTTGAACAGCTCGTAACTGAACCAACGCGATGCCTCGACGGTAACGAAAATATTTTAGATATAGTTGTTACAAATAGGCCTGAATTATTCACGGATATTTCTACCACCACAGGAATAAGTGATCACAAAGCAGTAATTGATACAGTAAAACTAACAACCACGCACAAAAACAGAAAAGAGAGGATTATTTACAGATTCGAAAAGGCTTCAAAAGAGTGTTTTAGAGCGTATTTGAGGCATAATTACCATACCTTAATAGTAGCAGGAGGCATCGTTGAAGAGAGGTGGCATCGATTCATACATATAGTCGGGGAAGGTATGAACTTGCATATACCGAAACGGACAACCAGGGAAGAGAACAATCCCCCATGGTACACATGTGAGATTAAAAGGTTACTCAAGAAGCAAAGGAAGATACATACACGATCAAAAAGGACGATGCATCGGACTGATTTAGATAAGTTAGAGGAGATAAGGGGACATGTTAAGAATGCGATGCGTGAGGCCTTTAATGACTTTCGTGCCAATTCTATCTCTAAGAGCCTCACTGAAAACCTTAAGAAATTTTGGTTGTATGTAAAAAAAAGTTAGTTGTAGTGGGAACAAAAACCAGTTTTAATAAAAGACGGACGGGAAGTTGAAGACAGCCGCGATAAGGCTACCGTATTTAACACCGAATTCAAAAATTCATTCACGCGCGAAAACATGGAAAAACATCCCCATTTTACCACATTGTGTGGAATTAGAGATGGATTCGATAGAAATTGATAGTGTAGGTATTGTAAAGCAATTAAAACTACTGAAGTGGGGTAAAGTGCCGGGTCCCAATGCTATACTGGTAAGAGTATTTTGTGAATACGCGGAGGATATTGAACCATTTATGTCAGAAATATTCCGTAAATCTTTAGAAGAGAAAAAAGTACCTTCAGCTGGAAAATAGCCCAGGTAATTCCTGTCTTTAAGGAAGGAGATCGGAGTGATCCTAGGAATTATAGCCATATCTCTAACATCTGTCTGCAGCAAAATTTTGGAACATGTCATATGCTCAAACATTATGAAGTTTCTAGATGAGAACAAGTTACTTACACCATGTCAACACGGATTTTGGAAGAACAGATCGTGTGAAATACAATTGGCCCTATTTTCCCATGACGTAATGAAAGTTATCGATGCAGGTTCGCAAGTTGATGCAGTTTTTTTGGATTTTCAGAAAGCTTTTGATTCTTTGCCACACAACCGACTTTTAGAGAAGATTCGAGCTTATGGTATTTCGGCTCAGATTTGCGAGTGGATACGTGATTTTCTAATTGGTCGATCAAAGTATGTCGTTGTTGATGGGTAAGCCTCTTCTGAGATAAATGTTACTTCGGGCGTTCCTCAAGGAAGTGTAATAGGTCCACTTCTTTTCTTAATATTTATAAACGATCTAGGTGACAACGTCAAATGCTGGTTGCGATTGTTTGCCGACGATGCGGTTATCTATAGGGAAATAAGGTGCTCCAACGATTGCTTAGAAATTCAGCGCGATTTGGATGCTATTTTCGATTGGTGCCGTAAATGGCAGCTTACACTTAATTGCAAAAAGTGCAAGGCAATGCGGATAAGTAACAAGAAGAATCAGTTTCTTCACGAGTACAAAATAAACAATTCAGCTGTTAACACGGTAGATTCCGTGAAGTATCTGGAGGTGATAGTACAAAGCAACATGAAATGGGACAGGCACATAACTACCATCATAGGCAAGGCAAATTCTAAATTACAATTCAAAGGTCGTATTTTGAGGAACTGTAATGCTCATACAAATGAGATAGCGTATAAAACACTAGCACGTCCGCATCTGGATTACTGTTGTGGGGTTTGGGATCCATATCGGAAGGTTCTGATTGATTCAGTGGAGAGGGTGCAGAGGAGAGCTGCTCAATTCGTGACTTGTTGTTACAGCCCTTATGAAAGCGTCACAGAATTGATACATAGATTGGGCTGGGATAGTTTGGAAGACAGACGATGTAGCTTGCGTTCGAATTTATTGGAGAATAGGCGAAAAAATTTAAATTTCTAGTGCAATGAAATACTTCTTCCGCCAACCTATTTAGGTCGCAATGACTGGAGGTATAAGATTAGAGAAATAAGATGCCTTACTGATGCTTTTATGTATTCCTTCTTTCCTCGCACTATTTGGGATTGGTGCTTAGCACCCTCTGCCACCCACAATGTTTGTGATTTGCAGAGCATGGATGTAGTAACCGAAACATATAAGTTATTATCGTTTGAATGATAATAACATCAATAGGGACAGCGGACTCTACCTGAGTGAATCCTGGAGACCAATTATTAGGGATCTATGTCTTGAACAAGATAAATCTTCTCAACAAGGAGTAACTGATGCAAATTGACGCCATAGATTGAGTTCGCCAGCAAATCCGGCTACCAGTTAAGCAACGTTGGGCGTGGCGAGTACTTGGATGGGTGACCAGGTATGGCTCCATACGCATTCCGCAACATTGATACCCTCAATTGGCAGATCGCACATTCCAGTTCTGCCTTGTGCCGATTGGACGTCCTGGCAAAAATAGGTAGAAGGAGTTAGATTTTCGTCGGCTCCTAAGCCAGTCTAGTTTGTGATTTCAGGTAATAATATCTTAAGTAATAGGGCTGATGAAGACAAAAGAGAAGTTTGTCGAAACATTGTCATTTTACGACGCTATCCGGCTGATTTCCTGTGAAGAATTCATTTCATCAGTACGCTGGGAAAGTCTCCATTCAACACACTCCTGATCAGTAATAGCAGGTGTCTTATTAATCAAGATATCAGATCACTAAAGTGCAAGTCCAGTATCTGACCTTGATCACTGTGGACATTATTAAGCTTGAGATGTTCAGAAAGAAGAAACTTCTCATTCAGCAATGTTTCACACCTTACTTGTGATAAGCTACTATGAATATTACAATCATCAATTATCATTATTCTACATTTTTGGTACTTGTTTTGATGTGGAATTCGGTTGTCAGACGAGTATGAGATTATGGTGGATGTATACACACCTGAGAATATGTCACCACCATTAACATCAATTCTGACAAAAACTTGTTCCAAATGGTCATAATTTTTGGCCACTGGTCCTACAGTGATACAGCATTTCACAGTAAGACTCCTCTGTCAAGCTTATAAGTGCTAGTATTGAATCTCAATGTTTCCAGAAAGTGGGTTAACTATTATCAACTACTTCACCATCCATAATAGATGAAATGACTCTATATACTATGTCTTATTGACAACTGGCTGATGTAATTAAAATAATAATAATAATAATTTCTCAGCCATCTGGTGTTCTGATAGTACACTAGTAGGCCCTAAATGTACTTCTCCTTGAGGGCATTAAATGGAATTGTGTTCACAGCTCTAGCAACACCAATATATACCTGATTATCTTGTTGGTTTAACCATTATTGTTAAAAGTCTCCAACTTAGTGCACAATTCGTTTAGATAACTTTGCTGTGCTCAAATCTGGCGAGGTTTGAATTATATTTTATCTTTGCTGCCAACGAGATAGGTGTTAAGTATTTTTCTGGCATAAACAACCGATGGAAAATCTATTAGCATCAGACTAGTTTTAAAGTCTGCTGGGTGGCCAATTTTGTGTAATTTCATGTTACGTACAATATAAGCAAGCTCAGTTCGCAGCAAATTAGCAACAAATAAACGATCATCATCCAATTGCTCTGTACCAATCTGCTTCTTCATTTCAGGAACAATGAAAGCAATAACTTTTTTTCATTGTTTTTTTCTTTTTTGAATATTTCTGCAATAATACTATCAACATCAGAAGTACCACATTCAAATATCAACAACTTAGTTTCCTCAACACTGGTTCCTTTATGAAACAATAGGCTATTTGACAGTATTAAAAAAAATATAATAAATTGAACTAATTCTCGTAGATTAATGCTTCAGGAAGCTAATTTTTTTAATTTTGAAAAGAAAAGTGGATTATTTTTTATAAAAAAGCGAAATAAAAATTATACTTTTCTTACCTCTGGTCACGTGACAGCAAACGCTCTAGGATTGGTGGTCACTTGAGTGACGTCACTCGTCTGTAAACGCTGTGGCTGGGAAAGGAGCGTTTCCTATTATCCAAGTTTTCAAACTATTTTTATTGTTTGTTGCTGGTCATTTCTTGTTATTAATGAAATTTCATTTTGAATACAAAATCAAGAACAATTTTTAAAAGCCTACAGCGGAAAAATATCGAAAATAGACGCCTTATTTCTGGGCCTGGCTATAGAAAAAAAAACCTTACTTTTATTCTGCTGAGCTTAAAAATGTAACAGCTTCAATTTGAGACCCATTTATATTTAAATTGAAAGTTGGAGATTGATTGTTTTGTGTTAGCAAACCATACGTTGAAAAATTCTGTACACGAAATTTGTGCAGTCATGCTGTGAATAAAGAAAAATTGTATGGGTGTCGCAAATATGTGCAAACAAATGAAGGTATTTCTTGTAGCTAATAAGCATCTCTTTCAAATAAATATAGCAAGAGACCGATATAACGTTGTATAATGAACTAAAATTCAACATGAAATTAGCTCAGTAGTTTTTTTTTAATTAAAAATAATCTTGCTCTGTTTTAATGACGCTAATGTATCACGGAAAAAGCATGCGTAAACTTACCTTGAGGATCGCCAAAAGCAACAGAAACACACAAATCACTACTAACATGCAGAAACACAGCGTAATCATCGACCAAGCTCAGTCAAATGAAGTGGCCGACTGCAGCGCTTGATCGGTGGATCACATGAAGCCCATTGTTCAAGCTATTTTAGGAGACAATTCGAGGGAAAATAAACCTTTGTTCCGAGTAATATGGTTTATCTACTTTGAATATTAATAACAATTTTGCCTGCATAGACTATTATCAAAACTGACTTTTGTCCCTCTAGATTTAGAAAATATCACACTGTGCAGCGTCCTCCCGGATGCGAGGCCAGAGCGTTAACCGCTCTCACCACGCTCGGAACAATTGGATGTTGTGGGCCATTTTTCTTAATTGCAGATTAAGTTTTATAGATAAATGATACTTTTTTTGTCAATAAAACTCAATTTGTTTGTTTATTCATTTACCTATCTCGTTTCACTTCATCTCACACGAGGAAACTGTGAAGTGTTTGCTATTAAAATAAAGATAAGCAATTAAGAAGTAGTCCTGATAGTTGTGTGATTGAAGAGTGGTAATGAAATTCAGAACGTCCTACATTCGAACCTTGGTTGGGATAATATTTTTTGCGTGTATTTTTTCTGTTTTTGTTTGCTGTTTTTTGCACTACTATGTTTTTATTCGTAGAATTCATAATTGTTGCAAAGCGTCATACAAACGTTTGAAACAAATTGCTACCATACATGAAAACTTTTGATTTTTAAACTTACCAGAGAGAATATCATGCAAAAAATACAGGTTCACCGCGGCGAATAATGGAATTTATTTTAGAAGTGACATCACTTGTAGAAATTTCATGCTAATCTTGCAATTCTGGAACGCATTGTGCCCTTTTCGTTGTAATTTTTCCGGACGATACAACTGCAGGTTACCTTCCTGACATAACTGCATCTATTAGGCGGTATTTACTTTTAATGTGTAAGTAACATTTTTTTTTTTTTTTTTAAACCCTGTTTATGGTGTGCCAATAACGTGCAGTCTCCTTTTTGAATTTTTCTTTGGTTGTTTCAAACGGTTGTAATTCGCTTGTTATCTAAAAAGCTGCAAAGCCTCCAGAGAAGAAGAAAAAAATTGATGTTTTGGTGGATTTTCGGGAAAAAAATGATTATGCGATGCAACCAACAGCAACTAGTATCCAAATAAAATGACAAAAGAAAACAAATTGATCAAATTCTGAAGCTAGGATCGAACCTTAGGACCCTAACCCTAATAATTCTCGCTTTAAACAACGTATTACATTTAACTCTACGAAATCGCGGTGTAAATGAGCTTCACAGAAAATTGTAGTTGTTACATTTTTAAGCTCCACAGAATAAAACTCAGTGGTTGTTCCCTCAAATAAGGAATCTACTTTCAATATTTTTCCCCTGTAGGCTTTTACAAATTGTTTTTGATTTTATATTCAAAACGAATTTTCATTAATAACAAGAAGTAACCATCAACAAACAATAAAAATAGTTGAAAACTTGGGTAATAGGAAACACTCTATTCGCAGCGGCAGCGTTTACCGACATGTGACGTCACGACTGTCGTTGCACGCGCCAGGCAGCGAAGGAGCTTTTAAATTCTTTAAATTTTAACTTTGAATTTTACGCAAAATAATGCACTGCCGTCAAAAAATCTCTTCACTCGGTGAATAGGGTGTACCAATAAACAATTTAAAACCATTTTGAAGAAGTAGTCAAATACCCAATTCACATTGTTTAGACATGCACAAATCCTGCTTAGATATTCTATAGATTACATTTAATTTTATTACAAACAACTTCAATTTAGAGACAGTAGGATCATCACTATTGTCATCCAGAATATCATTGGAGGCAACTACATTATCCTCACTTTTTCAGTTATCACAGCTCCATATGAAATTGTTATTTTTTTATTTCAATGCCGCCTTTTTTTAATCTTTGCTATCAATACATGAACATTTTACTGTATTCAACTATTACACTCAGAACACAAAATAATAGACACATTTTCTTTAATTATATCTGAGACATGTATTTCTTAGGCACCATATTCCAGAGATTAAAACCTTATTCATGAAAGACCCATTTGATAAGGAATGTGTGCATATACCAGGGCCTACCACATGGCTGGGTAGGCCATGGAGAACAGGGAGGCAGTAGTTGGGTTCAGGTGAAAAACAATATCAATAAAGGAGGGAAAATGATAACTAAATAAGGGAGCAATAAAGAAATAAACAAACAAACAAAAAGTGGGTTTTCTGGTAAGGTATTATCAGAGGAAGGGAACAGGTGGGTGCCTCATGTACGGGATACGTCGGTAAACTAGTTCATATTTATGGAGTTCAAAAGTGGTGCCGTTTCTGGTAAAGTTCTGACAACACTCACTGTAAAATATCTGTTGAGGTTGTCAGAGTTGACACAAGCTGCCACTGGTCTAGGCTGAAAGTGTATACTACTTATCCATGGTTTCCATTCTGACAGAAATAAGTTCAATGGTGAGGCCTATGTAATAACTGGTGCTGTTGAAGCAGGTAAGTTACTATATGAGATGCATTGTGGTGCATGTAGCATGTCTGTAGTCACATTCAAATAGGTCATGGTAGCAGAATGTATGCTGCAAGTTTTGCAGTGAGGTCTGTTGCAGAAACGTATCCGCGTGGTAGTTAGTAAGAATATGAAAAAGAGTATTTGTGGATAGGGTGCAGGGGGCAGTGGGTAGGATTTTGGGTAGAAGGTAGCACATTTCTGGGAAGAAATGTAGGAACTCATGCCCATGTCACAGGATCTGGCTAAAGAAATGGTTTCTAGAGGTGCAGGACCAGAGTAATTATATGGAGAGTAGGTAGCGGCATAAGTGCCTGGTATGTGGCCATCCACTTTGCCAAATGTGCCAATGTTGATATGGTTTAAAACTGTAACATTGTAAAATGCGTATGTTTGTGAATTCGTCTGACCATATCGCCTTCAACGATAGTAAGTGACGGGTTATTTTCCCTATCCTTATTTTTACTGCTTAACAGCACATTCATGGTCACCATTATCCAATTATAATTTATTTAATAATTACATTTGTGTTTCTCCTGCACAAGTGATACTGTTATTTCCATAGTTGTTAGTAGTGTACTACATATTATTTAGCAACTTCCCCAACTACCACTACAGCTGTCCTGTTCTCCATGGCCTTCACAGACTTAACATTATCAGTTGTATACATAATGACAATGAAACTGCTGTTAGCCAGTGAAAAAAAAAAAAAAGGAAAGATGGGGAAAATAAACATGCCACTTAACACAGGTGAAGGGGGGCCAAGATAATAATGTAATATTAGTTTAATTGAGATGTAGCGCATGCTACAGTGACAATTTCCCCATATTTCCCATTTCCTACCTACTTTTGCCCTTTAGTATTTTGAACTTTAAATTATTTCAATGTATGTAGTAAATTATTCATCATTTTCTTTAAGAAAATTTTACCACACCCTTATGCCAAAAATCCAGTGCCAGCTTGTAGTCATTGTAATCTCTTCTTTTCCATGTACCTCTCTTAATTCTCCCACGAATATCTTTCTATGCCTCATCACTAATATACACCTTGTACACTCCCATGACTCTCTTCAGTCTCCTCCTATCCCCCAATGAATCCCATTCCAGCTCTTTTATGATTCTGGTTAAATACGCAGTTTCAATGGTAGAAAGCAACGTGATGTCAGATCAGCATCTAATTTCTGATCTAGGTAAAGAGAATTCTAGATTGTGATTTGAATTTCAAAGAACTGTAATTCATATAAAAAGGCATAGTACTATTGTGTTTTATAGGATTCACATCACAAACGATCCACTATTATCTAGAGAAGAACACAGAAGAAGATTTGTGGTTTTTATAGGACTTCCTAAAGTGTAACCAACTTGAAGCAGAGGCTGAGCTGGTATTTCCTTGCAGACCAATGACATTGTTACCAATTAAATTTACTGGGAAATATGTGAATAATCACATAATTACGACTTCAGAGAAATACTTAGCCCACCAACATATTCGGTTAGCAGTGACAGGAAACACAGCATCAGGGAAATAAATGCTGCACTGGTGCTTATATGTATTTGTTTTTCCCTCATGCCATTAGAGATTACTTTTATTGCAAAGTGCCCTCTTTTACCTATAATTTTGTGAACTGCAAAATGTAGATGTAGATGGCAGATTCCAGCCAAGCAACTTTCATGAATAAAGCTGCAAACTGATTGCACATCTTGACCACCTCAGCAAACATGTGCAAAAGCAGACACAGATCCTACACATCCTAATTTTCTTGACAACACAATCTCAAATGTAAAAACACAGAACGAGTTCATTTCTCACTCCCAGTACAGTACTATAGAGAAATGTCATCACACAAAAGGTGACTATTGTCCTCAACAGTTAGTTGCCAATTGGCCATGTAAACTAGCACCACATATAAAATATATGGAGATTAAATAATACGTAGATATAGCAATACAAATAAATACAATACAAAATGGGACTTATGGTCACAACAGCTATTACTCATCAACCACTCTCATGCACTAGGAAAAACAGAAACTGTTCAGATAATTTATATTAACAAAATCTCATTTCATTTCTTATTCCCACCATTTTCTAAGATTTTAACTGTAAATTTGTAAAAATAATTCTATTTAAAAACTGATCATTAGGAATATACCCTAAAAACCAGTAAATTACCTTAATATTATCATATAAGCTATTTTTAATTTCCATGAATCAGGTATGTTAATAACTGTAACTTACCCTATGGCCATTACGTCACTTGAGTTTCTTTCAGTTACAAAGTTGTTTACTAGAGTTTTGAGGACAGGTTCCAACACCTAAAACAACATAAGCTAGATTACACTTTAACCCATTTTTTCTGGAAGAATTATAAAATGCTGGGATAAATAGTAACCCAATTCCTTTACTCCTCTGGTACATCCCCTCATCACTCTCTCCAATTAGTGAAGGAATTAGAAACCTTTTCCTACTAACTGTTAGGTTTGCAGGTTCTACTATGTTCAGAAATTATTATACATTTCGCTTTAAATTTCACTACAGTTTTATTCACACAACGCACACAAATTTCCCGTCACCAGAGCTAGTTTAATTATTTACTTTGACCAAGGATAAGGCTTATCGTACTTCTTCTCTTACAATTGCAGATTCTGACCATGCTTCAGTCCGACAACACCACACACACTGTTCAGACCACTAAATCCTACTGGCTCTCAGTTCTCCACAAAACACTTGTCTATAATACGAAAATGACAGCATCAAATTGCTTTCTGTCCACTTAATACTTAGTAAAAGGGAAGCATGGCTCGCATTACTATTGCATACTCTGAAATATAACTTTGCCTCCGACTCTCCCGACTGCCAGCTTCAGGCTACTGACAACAATCACTTTACTACACTGTGCGCATCTGCACTCAACAATGCCTCATGGTACAACTGAGCCTTTACTAATAATAAATTCTATTTATTTCTCTGACTATCTCATACTTCCAAAAAAAAAAAATCAATACTCCTCAATGTCATCAAAATACATTAAATTTACAATTGCATATCTACTGTTTCTGCATACAGCTGACTTAATACAGTTTTGCCACAAATAACTAGCTTTTTGGATATTTTTTGCGGTTACTGAAACATTTCTGCTTTGCTATACAATTCCCACATAAACATTTAACTAGTGAAATTTTCTCAGAGGTTATGATTGCAGCAACACATATCACAGAGATATGGATAAGCTGTGTGAATTTTGTTCAGGTTAGTTGTATTCTGTTAATGTCAGCGACATTTTGTCATACATACAGTATATTTTACATTTTCCTAATTGTTTCATAATATGTTGTATTTATTTTGTTACATACCTATTAAATTAAACAAATAAATGATTTCTGCAAATGAAGCAATTCTACATTTATTCCATTACAATCTGCCAACCTCACTATTCGTAGTATTTTATTTGTGAAATTTTCGCCCAGGTCATTTAGTAATCTCTAAAAATTAGAAAACAAATCCAAATTGTTGTAGTAGTTTCTGAGTGATGCCATTTCAAATCTTCAGACACAGAGAACTTGCTTATAAATGTATAATAGTATAGATAGATTAAGAGCACTTTCAACAAAACGGTTTTAACATATGGCAAATTACATTTCAAATAAAAATGTTTGTTTTTTTCTTACAATTAAGGTGTAACTTTTTTTCAACTAAAAACAGAATATGATCAATATTGGGGCAAATTCCAAACACCTAGGTACAGCATTTTTGAGATAGGAACCAGTAACAAAAATAATCCTAAATTAACAACTTTGATGGCCACTGAAATCTCTATTTTTCAGTGAAAAACAAATGATAAAAATACTTTGTTACCCTACTTGACAAGCTCTATAATATCAATATACTACATACCGAGGTAAGATATTTGTTTTCTTTTTTCAACTCCTTTTATTTCTAGAACATAATTTTACAAAAATTCTAAATACGACTTCAGTTTGACATCTGAAATTTATTTTGTTTGATATCTGTGCCAGATGAAAAGACAGGCCACTTTTCATTGTGTTCAGAACCATAAAAATTAAAACAAATAAAAAAAGACACAAACTTGGTGGATAAAAGAATCTATACTATTATAATTCCGTAAGCAAGCTGAGTGTGTCTCTTTATTTGAATGCAAAAACTACCACAGCATTTTGGATGGGGTTTTCAAATTTTTAGAGTCAATGGTCCCAGTCAAAATCTGTGGAAATAGTTAATGACTTATATGTACCATGGGAAGAAGCAAGCAATTAAAAACCTTAATATATGGGAAATTGTGGACCATGGATCATTATGCGATTTCACTCACACTCCTTTCGCAAAAAAATTGACAAAACTTAGGATTCAATTTTATTTTTTTACTTTTGTTATTCAGTTTTCTGGACCACAGTACTTTAAAATAAATGGAATACATGAATCAAATGTAATTGGCATTTAGCTGCATCATAACAGGTCAGTTATGATGCGAAATGTGGTAGACATATATTGTCTATGGTAGACAGTCAAAAATTTTGTCTTTGGTAAAATATGTCTTCCCGCTGACAGTAAATGAGCCAATATTTCTTCCTTGCATATCGTTATGGATACGAAATTCAGTTTATATCTCGAAGAAAGATGTCTGAGAAACAGCTACCATAAATATCAAGAGGTAACAATACATAGTTTTTCCTTACTAACTTCTACAGAACTGCCCATCTTTCGATGGACTTTACTCGATTAATATATATTTGTTGGCTCTAATGTGCAAATATTCCTGAATAATATCACCCAAAAAACATGTGTACAACTTTTAGCTGCTGTTCAAACCATGGACAGGAAATGAACTGTTCTTTCTATAATATACAGTAACTTCATAACCCTGATTTTTTTAATGTTTATCCGCATGTGTACTATCAAATTAATGACTACACCATGCAAATAATGAAATTAGGCCTCCTAAAAGCTTATGTTATACTGCATAAATTATAAAACTAAATCTATTATGACTTATGCTGTAACATAGCGTGTCAATTGGCATTCTAGTCCACGTTGCATTTCAACTGAACTACAGCCTCCGATAATATTGCCGTTCAGAAATCATAGCTTCAGTCAAATGCGCCTTAATACATATACTGTGATCACATCTTGACATTTTGGCATTATTTATAAGCAGGGCTGGCACTAGGAATTTCGGGCCCGGGGTAAAATGGGCGACCTTTTTTTTCCAGCATAATCTTGGCTTCATGGACTGAGGGCCCCTATAGTCGGTGATCGGGCCCCCCATCAGCTCGTGGGACCCGGGTACTTTTGACCCGCTTACCCCCCCCCTTAACGCCGGCCCTGTTTATAAGTGGCTGAAATAATGGCATTAGTAATATGGTGATTTGAAAGCGAAGAAAAATAAAAATAATTCTTATTGTGTGATACTGCACAAGATTACTTTTAATCCACAAAATTTCTATTTTAAAACAGAAATAATTGATCGTACCAACATATTGTCAAAATAAAACCAATATCCTAACAGTAAAAGGAAAAAATTCTATTTCAGAAAATTAAATATTACCGATTTTTTGTACAGAATGTTTAAATTTTTATTATTTCATTGAAATACTTATTACTATTACTGTTATTATTAACAAAGAAGTCTCTTATACTGTAACACTCTTCCAAGAGCACAAAGCTGAGGTAACGCTATATCGATATAAATTTGCGGCACTCAGGACCCAGTCTCAGGAACTGGATTGGGAGTCATTGGAGGAAAGGAAGAAGGTGAAGAGAATGCTGGGAATTTACAGGGAATATGTTGGTGATGGGGATATTGGTCAAAGTATTAAGAATAGTGCATGGAAGGGGTAAGGTGACCACAACCACAAGCTGGCACTTGATGTCATGCATAATGGCTTGGGATTTTTCTGGTAAGGGTGTCAAATTACCAAGTTAAGTAAAGAAATAATTTACCAAAAACATTTAAGTACTTTAAAATTAAAATTTGTAAATCAGAAAACTAAATTGGGGAGGGATATAAAAGTTATAAAAGAAAATGTTAAAAAATAAATTAAAAAGGGGTAATTAGATGTCATGGGGAATTGCCACTGGAGCGTTAGGTCCATCGCAATTAAATTTAATAATAATAATAAAAAATCATACAGTCCTCCGTATCAGCATTTAAAAATGGCACACAGAGGCATTACAGGTAGCAACCTACTAAGTAACATAAAGGTAATATCTTGTCTTAAACCTTGCTGCACCTACTTATATCACAAAAATAAAACCCTTTCTAAACAATTTTCTTCTTACTTCGCATACTAATTTACGAAATGGTACGATTCATTTTTCAGATAGCTTTTCTTCTATTTCATAAATTGTATTACAAAACTCTCTGACATCAGTATCAAAACCGAGAAAACAGAGGAAAGTTTTAAGAAGACCTTTGGAATTCATGTTTCTCAGTGTTAATATTTGGCAATAGAATAAAATCGATAAAGTATTTTTACATATACCAAAGCACACGCACGCAAAGCAGTGGGCAAATGCTAGTATTTTGATAAAGCCCTTGATGAAAAGAAAGGTTCCCTTCTAAATGTGGGCCTCATCTGATGAAAACACTAGTTACATTCATGATATAAAACAGTGCGGAAAAAGTTTCTGAGTTTTTATTCTATCACATAAGCCCTCCAAATGTGGCAAGACATATTTTTTCAAGAAACTGTTAGCAAGTGTTATTAATACGTAGAAGAAATATACTTACATCAGGTGGCACTAATTCATGTGATGCTTGTGCAGCAAACTGAAGTATTTTTGTAACCTCTGCAACATGAAATGCATATCAGTAGAATAGTCACAAACTATTAAATTAATGAAAAATAAGATAAGGTTATTAAAAGGCATACATACCTCTCTGATGGGGTTGCATAAATCTCTGTATGAATGGGTAAAAGTTGAACAAAAACAGTTGGTGTAGCCCAATTAGTCTTGATACAACATCGAGACTCATCAACTTTACCTCAAACCTTTCATTTGTTGCTTCTATCTGTCGGAATAATTTCTCTGCAAAATCTGCAGAAAACAGTTAAAATAGTTCAAGGAGGATAAAACAAATATTTGTTAAGTCAAAAATTATAATCTTAATTTTGCCATCCACCTAATAAAGTAATTTTGGTATAATAATTACTTCAAATTCAATATACACAGAACTTTAGTGCTAAATTTTAACATTAAAGTCTTGGTGTTCAGTGTTTCTAAAATAAGTGTGGCACCTGTTGCAGGTATGTGGCAAATGTTGTGGGTTGCAGTGGGTGTAATAGGTTGTGTAAGCTACCTTAGAATTCGTAAAATTCTGGCTAGTCACTATGGGAAATGGAGAATGGGCATAATGCAGGAACAGATATCACAGTCTACAGCCATATATGCGACTAACTGAAGCCACAAAACCAACTAAACAGATAATACAGACCATAAACCAGCCTTAAAGAGTGAAAATAAAAATGTTAACTTACTTAAATAAATGTAGTAGCAATTGGTAAACATAAAACTTTGTTATGACACAATATCAATACTAAACAACACTTTTCGATGTTGTAAAAATTCTTTATAATAACAATCAACCATTAGAAAATAAA
Source organism: Vandiemenella viatica (assembly GCA_031002005.1). Taxonomy (NCBI): domain Eukaryota; kingdom Metazoa; phylum Arthropoda; class Insecta; order Orthoptera; family Morabidae; genus Vandiemenella; species Vandiemenella viatica. The sequence continues at coordinate 18,751,953 of JARYHS010013631.1, read as the reverse complement.
TTCTGTTACAAACAAACAATAGGCAAGAGTAGGAAGCATTTAAAATACGAAAACACTTAATTTCAAATAAACTTGCTTCTTCGACACCATAAAATCATATACTTGAAGCAATATCTGAAGTTAGCTGAGAGTGTTTAACCAACTAAATAAAATTCTATATATCGTACTGAAATAATTTTATACAGTCAATCAAGGGCAAATGTAGGTGGGTGCAGGATAGGGGGAAGTTGGGTGTGTAGGGAAATTGCCACCGTAGCATGTGCTCCATTGCAATTAAATTAAGCCGAAGATTACTTTCTAAATCAAATACATTCAAATCACCATGCTTTCGACATACTTTAATAATCATGAACCAGCCAACTAAAGTCAGTAGTAATGGAAAATACTTTTCAGATATGTAATAAAAATCACAGAAATTTATTCTGCAAGCCGTTTTGCATAATAGGCAGTACTTTAATAATAATCACATGAATAACTACTTTTAAAAATGGTGTCACCGAACAAGGAAATGGATATTTTGGGAATTTGATTGCGAGACAACTACAGTAGCTAGAGAGGAAATGGAGAGCAGTTTGGAAAGCTGAGAAGCTGTAGAAGCCAATGGAGTTAGTTTTAAAATCTAAAATATAGTATTCCCGCACAATTTTGTACCACATAAGGATACACTAACATGTTCTTGTTGGTCACGAGAACGGGTTTTGGCGGACTTCTAATAAATAAATAAGCCTTATTTGGTATTAAACAAAAGGTACAATTAATAGAAGCTATATAAGACTCACTCAACCCTTCCTTCACTTCTATTTTCCCAAATTTTAAAGGATTATTTTTCGGAGCAGAAGGCTACATGGGTAGAAGTACAAGGACCATATAAGGAGTGAACGCAGCATTTGACGCCAGTCCCGGAAAAGATTTCAAGGAGTGCGGATGTGTGGCTCGGTGTTTCGCTAACTTAGTTGGGCAGGGCTGAGGGCGGAAGGAGTACGGGAAAAACCATGCTTATGGTCAGCCATCATGGATTTTGAGGAGAACAATTCAGATTTAAACAACTAAGATGTGACTTGACAATTGAGCTTAGGGGCTGGTCTGTCTAATAACATTTCATAACCCACAGTCATTTCGGTGAAGAAACGTCTGATTGCCTTTCAACTGTAATATGGTATTTTATTCCAAGAATATAGTAAATGAGGCTCTCTCACAATTTTGAATGCTTTGTATTAGGGATGGAAAGATCAGGGTGATGGGCAAAACAATCAGGGAGTTGCACACAAGATTAGGGTCCTTGAGGCAAAGCAGAAAGAAGATGAGGGAAGGGGCTAAATGGTGAGGATGAGAAGATGGGTTGGGAGCTAATAATAGGTAGTTAATGGGATGTAGAAGCCAGAGACTGCAGAAACCGTGGTGGGACACAGGTTCAGCCTGTTACCAGAGTCAGGAGGGGAAGAGCCTTCTGTATATGCAGGGGTAGGTAAGGAGCAGCATGTCTTTAGGAATAGGTGCATACAAGAAAAAATTGGAATAAAAGGGTTCTGTCACTAGAAAACAGCCATGGAAGATGTGTAGGCCTGATTATGGTTTTGAGGCAGCTTCCCTCAATCACCTAGGTGAACACTGGGGTTGTGCTCAAATTCTGCCACATAAACTATATATTTCATAAACAAAAAATACACTTATTGTGAGGAACATGAGTTATATGTTTTTCAGACAAACTGAAACATTTAATTCCCTCCATTAGAAGCATGCAAACTGTTTAATTGTTCACATCCTTAAGAGTATATGAGATTCCTATGACTCTAAAGAGGCCAGGTCATTCGTTTTTTAAATTGGCTGGAGAAAAACAGTAAAGGCACAATTCTGCATGTTGCTGTATGTAGTAAATCCAAGTACAGCTTCCAATCAATGCATCAGAGGATAACCATCATATCAACCTTGTGACACTTTTATGGGAGCAGAGGCAGTTGGGCACAAAATATGTTGTTATTATTTTTTCTTTTAAGTGAAGTAAGACTGATATGAAGGGGAATTACTAGAAGAACTGATAAGTGGCTTAGAGCTTGAGGTCATGAATCAGACCCACAATGCTCCTACTTACTCCAACAATGCAGGAGCTAAAATAAATATTGAAGAACACACATGCAGGAAGTTTTCTTCAGAGCTGAAGAGAACACGATAACATAAAAACAAGAGATCGCAATTTGACCATCTTTGATTTGGTCATAACACATATGACAGCTGCATAAATGGAAATAGTAGAACATAATGAAAAGCTGAGTGGGGAAAGCTGAGGAACATGTTCACTGTACTTGACATGCTATTAATTCATTTCAATCTAGATGGAGCCACAAGAGAAATGAGTAAGAGGAGAGCAAGAAGAACATGTCAAAGCAGTCTGGTAGCAGCAGATAGAAATATACTGCTAGCAGACTGTAGGGAGGAGCATATCTTCAAAGAGGCCATCCAAGAGACAAAAACAAAAAGATGGGAAGCCTTCTTAAGGGTAAACCTTATGAGAAACCCATAAGGTATCACTCAACTCGCACCACACTTTCTGCAATCCATAGAACAGACAGGACAATAGCTAAGTGGAGTGACTCTTTGGAGGAATCCCGCTACATGTCAAAGGAAAGAAAGACGATCAAAATATGCTATGCAGAAATACATGGCAGTCCTTATGGAGTGAAGTGAAGGAAGTGATATTACTACTGAAGAAGTAATAACAGCAATAAATAGATTAAATAAAGGAAATTTGCTCAGGCTGGATGGAATTCAGAGAAGTCCTCCATGAACTGATGATAACACTAGAGTTCAAAAATATGCAAGTGCTGTGAGGTGATAATACTACAGAAAAATTGATTAAGACACTTTTACAAGAGACAATCAAGAGAAGATCAAAAGAAGATCCCATGAAACAAATTTTCAAAACCACTGTGAAATAAAGAAGATTAATTTCAATTTAAACAGCTTTAAAGCAGGAAAACTGCAGTATGTCATTCAGCTGGCAGAACAAGTGCTGCAAATATTATAAGTTGACATTTATGCTGCTCAAAGGAAGGATGTCCAGAAACCCTACCATGAATATAGATTCTAACTCGGTATGCAGAAGTCCTGTGAGCAGATATTTAATTATACGCTTGGATGAATTCCTTTCCTCATATGACTACAATTTAACATGGAATCGGAACCACGGAACATCCTCGCATAACTCATATATTCAAATGCAGCTCCTAAAATTTCATGCTCACCAAGGGATTTGAACATGTGACCAGAGAGAAAAACTTTTGGAAGTATGCGCTTTAACCACTGAGCTACCAGACTACCTTATTTTGCAGTATACATGTGCTTAATACTATCAAAAGTGGATAAAAACTGTGGATTTGTATGAAGGAAGAGAGGGTTAGGTTTCTGTAAATCAAACACAAACAGTATTTTTCTATTTGTTTTGAAATATATGTATGTAAAGTTCCAACAAAATCGGATAAAAACTGTGCGTTTATATGAAGAACATTGTAAAAAAACAAAAACATGTTAATATGTTAGATACGAGAATAAACTATAATTTCATGCAACATGTCATACTTGTAGCTACCGATATACTGTAAACAGTAGCATGTGGGCGATACAAATTCATAAGATTTTACCCATCCATCCAACGCGCACATCATAGCGTGATGGCGATGGCACATCATAGCATGTCGGTGATGGGAAGTTGCGAACTTGTAGATCTACCCCCATACAAACATTGTCTAATATAACTAATAGAAGTTTTCACTTTAAAAATTTGAAGGTAGATAGTTATATTCAATATTCTTAATCCTTGTGTGAGTACAAATTGGTTCACTTTACTTTTTAATTTATTTTGAGAATATAAATTTTCATCTGCATACTGCAAATGATGCCTTGGAAGAACAAACACAGTAGTCCAAGATCCAGCTGCATGATTTCTACGTCCAAATGCAATTTTTGAGTATAATTATTAGCAGCAGAATACAGTTCTGCCTTCTTCCCTATCCAAATATGCTCACAAGTATTTTTAATTAATTTTTTCCAATTTTTTTCTAAAAATTTCATACACTTGTGTATTAAGTGCAATTGAACTTTTAAAAAGTACCTCTTTCCCTGTAACTTAATATCACCTTTGAATTGTTTCTTACAATGAAATGAACCAATAAGAAAATGTTTACACCAACCTTGTGGGTCATGGATTAGATGTAATGCTGAGAAATTAAATGCAGGTGCAACACCTTTCTTCTTCTTGCTTTTCTAAAATGTATTAAAAAATTTATGAAATTGGAATTAACTTAACCAAACACAAAACTCTAATAATAACAAGTTCCATTGCAATATTTACTAGCAGATAAACATAATATATGGCTACAAAACAAATAAAAATCAAACACATTAAACAAACAAGAGAGGTTTTTCAGTAAAAAGCTGCTGATTAACAAACATCACTGAATAACTTTTCACAGATTAAATCAGGCTAGCAATAGTTCCTTTCTAAATTCAAAAGCATTCACTACTGCCTGTCCCACTGGTGAAACTGATTGCATCTTAACTCATAAATCTTAAACCTTTCATACAATATGACCTAACTTGTATCAACCACACTGCATTCAATAACATAAGCCTGATCACAAATCTGTCATAAATTAGAATGAATTGCCATAGACAAATTTTATACCATTCAATTCCATTTAAGAAGAAATCTGAATCCACCTTAGTCTATCTTCTCAATAGCCACGACAAGCAGCAATTCATCCTGGATACCCACCCCATGTTCTCCCAATGAAGCAAAAAATTTTAATATTTTGTTTGTGTCTTCATCTTTATTTACAGGTACAATACAGAAGTTGTTTCTTGTACTGTTGTACAACAGTGAACTTTTTATCTAGCTGAAATAATACACATCCATTAAAAAAAACTTATATGAGTGATCTGAATGTTATTGTCCATTGATGAAATACACGTGAACTAAGTCTAGAGTCACTTTATAAGGCAGACTCCTTGAACAAAGTTATAATTGACAAAGAGCTAAAACATGAAAATTTCTGTGTCATTTGTGTTTCTGTCTGTGTGATGTGTTGGCGCTCTACAACTATCATCAAGGTAAGTTGTGGTTCATTTTCCTAACCTAATTGATAATTTCTATTCACTACTTAGCCTATTATTTCCTATTTACCCTAAATGTTTGCTTATTTATTTATTTTACTTCCTGCCACCACTGTTACAATCCCAACCCTTCTCTCATAGTTAATTTTGGTTCATTCATAAGGTAGGTCTGAATGTGTACACATATTTCCCCTTACCATATGTCTCCCTTCCAATATGAGCAAAGTTATTCACCAAAATATTGTAAAGTCTGACTGTTTTCATGTTTGCCTGCCCCTTCCGCATTCATCTGCAGTAAGAGCTGGGTTATTTTACCTATCCTTCCTTATTTTGAAATGCGTAGAATGCAATATGAAGTCAAATATTACAGTTTGGAACATAAACCTCACCTAATGAATGTTCGGTATTCAGGTACAAACCTTGTAACCAAATACAGCAAATTACAAAAGCTCAATACTTTTTTAAACAGCAATACGCTATGCGAATTTTAAAAAGTTTGAATTAAACATGTTTTAAATAAGAAAATTATATACAAAATAGATGTAAATTTAAAAAAATCAAGATTTTCTCACTTAAAGCAGGCATCAGAGGGCTCTAAAGAATACCACTACAAGTAAAAACATTTTGGTGTGGTCTAATTCATTCTAGTTAATATACCAAAATTGGCCACTTAACAGGACTTACAATGACAATGAAAGAGAAATTTAAAAATAGCTCTGCACTGGATAATTCTAAGTAATATTCAATCATGTTATAATCGCATTTACAAAATCTTTCAAATTTCATTGATGGAAATTTTTTCATTTTAATTTATTGCAACAATAGGTAATAAATCAAATGTCCACTTTGAGGACAAGTTCCCAACCTCCAATAAAGCTCTGGACTTACCACAATTAGTTGTTTTACTTTTTTCAGTTGCTTGTCTCTTTTTCTGCTTTTTTTATTGACCCTATTTGCCATCATTACATCTTTTGCTGATATTTCATTCTGGAACACAATAATTAGTTATTAAGCAATGATGGAACAGAAAGAAATGTTGTGACGTGATATTAATATGAAGGAGAGATAAAATATTCCAATCAAGCTACAAAGTTGAAGATAGAAGATTAGCAATAACAAAAAACACCTCACAAAAAATGCTTCACAAAAACAAACAAACACTATCACTCAGGCACCTAGTGTCACAGCTATATGAATTGTTGTTTTAATGGTTACAACCTGACTAGAGGTGGTATGGAAACAAATATATATATATATATTAGTGGAAACAAATTAAGAAATTAATCAAAGGAAAATAAAAAAAAGGGGAAGTATAAGAGATGAAAAATTATTTAAAAATATACGAGGGTAATTCGGAAAGTAACCTCTGTTTGGCTATAAATAAACTTGGATAGTAAAAAATATTTTATTACATACATCTACAGCTTTTTACTGTTTTCAAACACCATTTAAATTCAAGCATTTGTCATAGCGTTACACTAATTCACAAATTCCTTCTTCATAAACTTTAGCTGCCTGGGCACGTAGACAATCTTTCACAGCATTTTGAAGTTCGTCATTGTCATTGAAGTGCTGCGACGCAAGCCACTTCTTTAGGTGAGTGAAGAGATGAAAATCACTAGGTGCCAAGTCGGGGCTGTAAGGGGGATGATCGAAAACGTCCCATCTGAATTGTTTAAGAAGCTCCTGAGTCTTATGGGCACTGTGTGAACGAGTGTTGTAATGCAAAAACACATCACCGAATGACAGCTTACAGCAACGATTGTTTTGAATGGCTCACTTTAAGTTTCTTCAAAGTTTCACAGTAGACATCTGAAGTGATTGTGGTGCCATGTTCCATAAATTCTACGAGCAAAACTCCCTCGGCATCCCAAAAAACTATAGTCATAACCTTCCTTGTTGAAAACATTGGCGGGCTTTCTGTAGCTTGCATGGAGAATTGTTATGGCCCCAGGACATCGACTGTTGTTTCATTTCAGCGTTTACGTATGCCACCCACGTTTCGTCACCAGTCACAATCCTCTTCAAAAAATCTTCTCCTTTTGCACCGTAGTGTGAAAGGAAGTTTAAGGCAGAGCCCATTTGTTTGGTTTTGTGGACCTCTGTAAGCAATTTCGGTACACAGAACTTCCGGTAGCCTAATTTATCAGTGACAACCTCATACAAAACCGTATGAGAAATTTGCAGGAATTTTTCATGAACTTTTCGTCATCTTTCGTGACAAGATCATTACTCACAACAGAAGGTCTACCACTCTTCTCTTCATCAAGAATGTTTGTTCTACCACTATTAAAAAATCGGACCCATTGCCACACAACACCTTCACTCATAACGTTTGGATCATATACAGTACACAATTGACAATGAATGTCTGCTGCTGAAACATTTTGCGCCAAAAGAAATCTTATTACAGCACGCACTTCGCATTTCGTGGAATTTTCTATTGCAGTGCACATGTTTCAAGGTTATAACAAGACAATGCACAAAAGAACGAGGTTCGTACTGTCTCGGCTGGATGCTTAGTGAATCGGGGAACACGCAGATGTGAAAATGGCAGTGTTCCACGCACAACTACTAGCGTCATGCTAGAACAGAGGTTACTTTCCAAATTACCCTTGAAAGAGATAAATAGAAAATAAAATTTGGGGAAAATATAATACCGAGATTCAAGCTTGATGTGTGTGTGTGTGGGGGGGGGGGGCACATCTAGAATCCAGAATGTGTTTTTAGGTTAATACCAATCTCTGAATTTTGGATGGGTTATCAGGGGTGCTATCATTACTCTTAAAATGAAACAGTTATTAAGTTCACAGGAGTAGCAACAGCAGCTACAAGGTAGTCTAGAATTATTTGGGAGTAAACTGTTTGTGTGTGTCCATTTATTATGATGGATAACTGACTTGTGTGGTGAGGCTGACATAAGAATGGCAATGGAAGCAGTGGAGCTGGTATTTTAGGTAGGACATGGTGCAAAATGGCAATGCATATGATTGGATAGATTTCACAGGGGATAGTGTTACAACAGATTCTAACGGATGTATGCACATCACATATTTTGCAATGATACCTATTATAAGGGAAGGTTTGTGATCATGAGGGGGCTGGTATTTGTGCACAATTATACTTATTAAGTCAGGTTACCTGTGAAGGCGATGCAGGTGTTATGGGGAAGATAGTGAGAAGAATGTGATGCATCTCAGGAAAAGATCTGAGAAAATCGTAGCCTTATATTCCAGGGAAGGAGAGGAATGGTTGAGAATGACAGAGTTATAATTGATTTTGGGTTGTGTGTTTCTGTGTGGTGGACAGTTTTTTAAGTTTAAAGTCCAATTCCAGAGAATAATTATGGGTTATTAGGGCAAGTGTCAGTTTGTTAGAGGTATGGGTAAAGGATTCTTGATCAAAGCAGATGCATCTTCCTCAAATTGCTAGACTGTAATAAAGAAAACATTTTGTGTGCACTTAATGGTCACTTACCCACCTTTGTCAAGATCAAACTTACAACAAAATCTACAATTTAATAGCTATCATCCACATCGCACAAAAAATTTCCACCTCTACAGCCCAGCCATCCATCAGCACCAATCAACGGCCCTTAACCAATACCTTCAATAACATACATAATAACCTTATATGCTGTAATTATCCACCAGAATTTGTCTGTAAACAGATATCCCAGGCCAAAAAATTCCACCACACCAAAACACACAACCCTAACCCAACTCTAATGCTGTCTTTCGCACCCAGTTCTAAAATCCCTGAACCAGATTCTTCTTTGTGGCTACAAATTTTTCAGACCTTCTCCTTAAATGGTTCATATTTTTCATGCTACCCTTCCCACAACACCCTGCACCAACTTCAGAAGATCACCTAATCCAAGAAAATATACTTAAAATATATTTAAAACCACCCTATGGTTTCTTCATTTGTAATTGGCCTTGTTGCAAAATATGCAATATGCATCCACACATCTCAACTTATTGTAATTCTACCACTGGCAAAACCTACGCCATCATAGGCCATGCCACTTGTACCACATGTCAACTAATTTTCTGGTCACCTGCCTCCATTGATACAGTTCTTACATCAGCATCACTGCAAACCAGATATCCACCAGAACATGTATATTTCCAAAATTCAGATCATTCCATTGATGCCTCTCACAACACTTGTGACCATAAAGAACTATTTCATAGTCAGAGTGATCAGAGTACTCCCTGAAACCATATCCTATCCTAACTCTGGAGATGACAATTGGTCTACCAACATATTTTGGAAACCAGACACCACTCGCCCTCAATCTGAGAAAATACTTATCTTTCTCACCCTGGTATATCCATCACTTGCTAGGATAATAAAGTTTATAAATTAAATATTTGGATAGTAGAATAACCACCACTTACCAAAACTGAAGATTGCCAGAGTGTCAAAATATGTAACACATGGAGTATTGAAAGATATCCATTCTTTTTCATTGTTAATTATTTTTCACCTCCTTTACATGTCCCCTTTTTAATTCTCTTTTAATTGATTTCTTTCCCACAGTTAACATTCTTAATGATCTTGTTTATGCTACCCACCCACTCCTTATGTAATGGACTAAATTACCAGTCAGTCAATATTGTGTTTTTTGTGTTTGCAGATATTTTTTTTCCATTTTATATTACCTATTGTTTTATTTATTTATTTATTTTTTGCAGTCTTCCTCCTCCTTTCAACTTTGGTAAGTAATCATTTAATAATTTAGATAATAAAGAATAATCTTCATTTGAAATTTTTAAAAGATAAACAAGTAAAAATTACTTTTTACAGGAAAAAAAAAAAAAAAAATATCACTTTATTAAAAAAGTATTTTTAAGATTTTAAAAGGAAACTCAAAATATACAAGTGAAGAACATTACAAGGAACAAATCTATTATCTTGACAATTAGGACTACATTTGAAAATAAAACTGTTATAAGGATAATATAGAATTTTGACACAAAAAATAGCACTGCTAACATCTCTCAAACATTAAATTACCACTTTAGTACAACAGAAATCTTAAGACATATTATAAATAGTCCTTGAAGTTATTGATCAGTTTTGATCCGTCCTTAAGTGAACTGTGCTTTCTAAAATACTCATTCCCTCATCCCAAATAAAATCCAATAGACCTTCAAGTCACAGCCAACTCAAAATCCAAAATTACCTACCTAATCAATTGACAAAATAATATGGTTCAGTTCTTGGTACAAGCAAGAACTTGAAAGTCACTTTTTTTGCCATTTATCTTTAGCAACACTATTGCTAGGGAGAGTTAGACCATGATGAATGTCCCCTTGGAGACATGAAACAACCAATTTCTATTATACTGCTTCCTACATTGCTCTTATGTTAAAACTAAGGTCAATATGACAAGTACAAGTAATCATAGGCATATAGAACTTGTATGTAATATTTACCAACTTCTTGAAAACAATAAAATAACATCTTCAATCCCTGTTTACATTATGAGCAGTAGGGTATTGCCAACGCATTCCCTCTTAATTTAATTACATGTTGTCAAAAGTTGTTGTTGTTGTTGTTGTTTGTGCTTTAGGGCGCGTCAACATCGGGGTTATTAGCGCCCTAACAAATACAGGACGTGACAATGTGACAAAATTGCCGTCTAAGTGGCCGACTGTAAAAGGTCGGCCACAGAGACAGCACAATAAAATATTAGAATACTGACTGGTATTCCGTCTGTATGACTGACTGTAGAGGGGTCAGGCCCACAGACGGAAAAAATAAAACATAATAATAATAATAATACGTTAGTACACAGGACACACAGAGTAAAACTACATACATTGACTGGTTGGCTGTAAACGGGCCAACCAGTTTGAAACGAAGAACTACCTGGCTGGCTGTAAAGGGGCCAGCCAGGTAAACAAGGTCACAACTAAAAACAGTACTTGGATTGGTGGCTCTAAAAGGCCACCAATCCAATGTAAAACCTAGGCCGGTCTGCCCAAAATTTTTGGGACAAGACCGGCCATGCCACAAAACTTTAAAACCTTGGCCACATTGTCACTATCATTGTTTAAAATAAGGGACAGATCGTTGGCTAAGCCAACGTCTGCCCTTAGATCTAAAAACAATACACATTCAGTTAAAATGTGGCGTACCGTCAAAGGTACGCCACAAGCATCACATTCCGGAGGGTCCTCTCGGCGGAGAAGAAAGCTGTGCGTCAGAGGACAGTGCCCTATTCGGAGGCGAGTAAGGAGAACCTCATCCCTCCTCGCCCGCTGGAAGGAGCTGCTCCACGGCTGAACTGTCGGTTTGACCAGCCGGAGCTTATTATGCTCAACTTCCAGCCACTGCCTCTGCCAAACATCAAAAATAAATCTCTTCGTCGCCGAGGCAAGGTCTGACTTTGGGACCGGTTCAAAGTCGGTTCTGACCTTGTCGCAGGCTAACTTGGCAGCTTGATCAGCTGCCTCGTTCCCTCTGATTCCCACATGGCCCGGTACCCAGCAGAATAACACCTCCTTTCCACGAGATTGAAGGGAAAGGAGGGCGTCCTGGATGTCCTGGACTAGACGATCTGCTGGATACATATTTCCTATGGCCTGAATACAACTGAGGGAATCACAGCATATGATGAACAACTTATCGCGCATTACTTTCATATGCTGGAGCGACTTTAGCACGGCGTGGCACTCGGCAGTAAAAACACTGCACCTGCCGTCAAGTTTATATGTGTAAGTCGCTCGAGGGAACACGACGGAGCAGCCAACTCCGTTAGCCTGCTTAGACCCATCCGTAAATACCGGGGTAAAATTATGATGCTCGTTTAAGACATCTCTAAAAATTCTGATAAAAACATTATCGGCGGTACACAGCTTGTTGTACCGCGATAATTCTAAAATCATTCTGGGCCTCTTTAAAAGCCAGGGAGGAGATTTACTCCAACCCTGGTGATAAAAAGAAGGAAGCTCGAATCCGCATTGTTCTAAAATAGCCTTTGTACGGTAGCTGAACGGTTTAGTGGCTCTATGCCGGTTGGTATAGAGCCGCTCGTAGTTAGGATGCAAAACTATGTCGTACACGGGACTGCCAGGTGTTATGGCAATATGCGTATAGTGTCGCACCATGAGGAGTTGCCGGCGGATGGTAAGTGGTGGCTCGCCCGAGTCAGCACAAATGCTGACAATAGGGCTGGTGCGATATGCACCAGTGGCGAGCCGAATTCCTGCATGGTGGACACTATCCAGTATCCGAAGATAACTGTCCCGTGCCGAACCATATACGATACAACCATACTCGAGACGCGACCGTACAAAGGCTCGATAAAACTGTAGCAGGCAGGAGCGATCAGCGCCCCACGACCTGCCGCACAGACATTTTAAAATATTAAGAGCTTTTAAGGCCCTGGCTTTCACATCTTTAAGATGTGGAAGCCAGTTAAGCCTGGTGTCAAAAATGAGGCCCAGAAATCTAACTGTTTCAGTAAAACTTAAAACGGTGTTCCTCAAGGTAAGGTGAGGCTCAGCTAAAAGACTTCTGCTACGAGTAAAAAGTACACACCGGGTTTTCTCGGCAGAGAATCGAAAACCGGTGTGCACTGACCAATCATCCAGCCTGTTCAGCGCGAGTTGCAGCTGCCGCTCTGCGCTTCTCAGGCTGGACGTTGCAATAAAAATTAAAAAATCGTCCACATATAAGGAGAACCGAATGGGACTCCTTATAACCAAAGATATACTGTTAATTGCGATAACAAATAGGGTCACGCTTAAAACTGACCCCTGAGGGACACCGTTTTCCTGAATAAAAAGATCAGACACTTCACCACCGACTCGGTACCGGAAGCAACGACCAGATAAAAATGATTTTAAAAAACGGGGTAGGTTACCCCTAAAACCCCATTCATGTAACTGTTTTAAAATAACATGCCGCCAGGTAGTATCGTAAGCCTTTTCAAGATCGAAAAAAACACCCACGAGGTGTTGGCTGCGTATGAACGCATCCTGTATTGCCGCCTCCAGGAGGATCAGGTTGTCCAAGGTGGAACGGAACTTCCTGAATCCACACTGAAAGCGGCTCAGGAGATTACGGGATTCAAGACACCAGACGAGGCGGCGATTCACCATCCTCTCCAGTGTCTTCCCCACGCAGCTAGTCAAGGCAATACTACGATAACTACCTGGCAACAATTTGTCCTTGCCAGGTTTTAAAATGGGAATTAATGTTGCTTCTTTCCACGAGTCGGGGAAGTGTCCTCCGGTCCAAATGTCGTTAAAAATATCTAGAAGGTACTTTTTAGCATCCTTGCTGAGATGCCTCAGCATCTGGTACTGGATCATATCAGGCCCTGGAGCAGTGTCATTTGCGCTGTTCAACGCACTCTCCAGCTCCCAAGATGTGAATGGGCAGTTGTAGGCCTCTGAATTCGACGAATCGAAGCACAGCGGGCGCCTCTCGGCAGCGACTCTACGTCGCTGAAACCGAGGGTCAAAGTTATCGGACGAAGTGATGGCGGCGAAGTTCTCCGCCATCAGCTGCGCTATGCTTCGTTCGTCAGTAATAATACGTCCATGATCCAGTAACCCAGATACTGGTGCGCGGGAGTACCTTCCAGATATACGGCGAATGGACTCCCATACTTTCGACGAAGGTGTGGAACGATTGATAGTGCTCACAAAGTTCTGCCATGACCTCTTCTTACTCTCCTTAATAACACGGCGCGCCTTAGCTCTTGCTATACGGAACGCTGCCAGGTTGTCGGATGTAGGATACAACCTAAAACGCCGCAACGCCCGTCTGCGACCCTGAATAGCGGAACGACATTCGTCGTTCCACCAGGGGACGGGCGTCCTTCGCAGCGTTCCGGAGCTTTTCGGCATGGAAACGTCAGCTGCACGGTGAATCACTTCCGTGAAGTGATTCACCTTCTCTTGTATACTGCCTACAAGTTGCAGTTGTACAGAGCGGCAATAGAGTTGCCAATCTGCACAACTGACGTTCCATTTGCGCCGGTTATTTCCTCCCCCACGATCGCACTCGACGTGCAACCAAATAGGGAAGTGGTCGCTTCCATGTAGGTCGCGATCCACCTCCCATAGCACGGAGTCTGCGATTGAGGGAGAACACAAGGAAAGGTCAATGGCAGAAGACGTACCGGTAGCAGTGGTGAAATGAGTCATTTGCCCTGTATTCAGGATACAAATTTCCTCCTGCTCCATCAATCTACCAATCACTCGGCCCCGGGGGCAATCGGTGGTGGAACCCCACAACGCACTGTGGGCGTTGAAATCTCCCAAAAGGAGAAAGGGCCGAGTGAGTTGTCGTGTAATGCCAACCAGGTCGTCGTAGTCGACGGACAAACTGGGTGGCAGATAGACAGAGCATACGGTCAGTTGTATTGGACCGTGTATTTTCACCGCTACTGCTTGTAGATGAGAGGTGAGAGCGACGGGTTCGGAGTGGACAGTGTTCCGAACAAACACGGCCACTCCGCCCCTCGCTCGATCACCCTCGGTATCGTCCTTTCGGAATATGTCATAACCTCTTAGCACAGGCTGATGTTGTGGTCTAAAGTGTGTCTCCTGGAGACAGAGACACAATGGATTAGACCGTGCTAAGAGCTGGACTTCCTCTTTGTGAGCCTGGAAACCGTTTACGTTCCACTGAAGTATGGGAGCCATTCTACCTATTTAAAACCACCACCCCCCCCGGATCGGGTGGGTCTTCCTTCTCTGATAGCTGAGGAACGGAACAAGGTACGTCCACCAGCATGATATCGTCTTCGGTGTCCGAAGACGATTTTCGTTGTGAGGCCTCGGGGTCTTGCGGATTTTTCATCCGCCGAGGCCTGTCCCTCCTCTTCTCCTTTCCAGAAGGGGATCTGGGAGGAGAAGTCGGAGGGGATTTCACAAACATAGCGGGGTCCGTCAGCTTAAATTTCGGACCCCTTACCTTTTGCACTGTTTGCCATCCGCTACCGGCAGATGGCGTTGCCGTTATCACTTCTTTTGCAGATAGCTGTTTCTGCTTCAGGGGCCGCTTCTGCTGTTGCAGAGGGGCCCACAGCTGTAGCGGATGGCAGTGTCTTTGCTGGTGGACTTACGGAACCTGCTGTCGATGTGGTCGATGTTGTCAGAGTATTGCTACCGACGTGCGAGGTCCTAGGTGTAATGACCTTGATGGGTGTGGCACCACATCTGCACTGACATGAGCACATTGGACTTGTGCCCATGTCCGCAACGGACGTCTGGGTAGCAATACTTTCTTTCCTGACGGGAGTTGATAACGTCTTCGCGAAGCTGGTAGCGAAGACTGGTGGAGCCAGAGCCTTATATTTCTTTTTGGCTTCGCCATAAGAAATCCGCTCTTTCGTTTTCAACTCCTGTATCTTTTTTTCCTCCAGATACAAACGACACTCTCTGCTCCAGGCTGGATGTGCCCCGGAGCAGTTCACACACACCTGTGGGAGCGTGCAGCTAGTGCCTGGCTCATGAGCCGCCTTTCCGCACTTCCCACAGGTGGGGTTGCCCTTGCAGGTCGCCGTCGTATGACCGAACCGCTGGCACTTAAAGCAGCGCATTGGGTCCGGTACATACGGGCGAATATTCAGATTCAAATATCCTGCCTTGATGTTTTTGGGCAACGTTGGAGTGTCGAACGTCAGGACGAAGGTGGCTGTCTTCTCAAGACTGCCGTTAACCCTTCGTTTAATCTGACGAACCTCGACCACATGTTCTGTTGACCACTCCTTAAGGAGTTCCTCGGTCTCTAAATCCATAAGGTCCCTGCTGGTAATGACTCCTTTACTTGAATTTAGAGTTTTATGGAGTTCGCACTTCACTGCGAACTCCCCGAGCTTCTCGCACTTAAGGAGTTGGACAGCCTGCCTCTGGGTGGATGTTTCCATAAGCAGTGTTCCATTCCTCAGCTTTTTTACAGATTTGAGGGTACCCGCAATACCCTCTAAACCTTTCTGAACATAGAATGGAGAGACCTTCTCAAAAGATCCCTCCACCCTTGTCATAATAACGAAGGCATTGTCAATGATACAACCCTTGCCGTTACTGTTGTTTACATCCGGGGGAGGGCTTTCAACCCTAGCCCGTTTGTATGAACTGGGTGTGTTTTTATTTACCTGCGACACACCCGGGCCGCAGGGGTTTTTAGGTTTTTTGTGAGTAGGAATTTTGGACCCACGAGTAAAAAACCATTTTAAAGAGAAATGCTACTACAACAGGGGTGCGCAGGTGCCCCTGAGGTTGCACGTTAGCGAGTGAATTTCCTCTCCACCCATTCACCTCCTCGGCACGTGGCTGACCTTGAGGTTGAGGGGTTTTTTATAGAGGTTTGTACCGTCCTCGCGATCCGGGCGATGAAGCCAAGATCCCCGTTCTCCTAGGCACACAACGTTCCACCGCCACGCCCTACGGTGGTCGTTGAAGCATGGTAGGAGTTTACGGTGTGGGAAACTTGCGGCGCTCACAAGTTTCCAGCTCGGGCACCGCGGGTTCGCCAAACCCGTACCTGGCACTTGCGTACCAGGCCCCTGCGGGGATGTTGTCAAAACAATTGTAAATAAAATTTCATAAGCATAGGACCTCAGCAACCCAAACTGATTTGTATTCAAGACTATCAGTACTTGCTATGTAAGGCAAACACGAGCTAACACGTCAATGTGCTTGTAATTGCTTGCTATTTTGTTAGTAAATGTATTTGTTTTTCAATCAATCAACATATTAGTGGAATTACATACTTCTAGAAAGTGTATATTTTTAAAGGGAGACATAAAACATCCAATAAAAGGTTCAAAACTGCCCCCTTGGCAATTTTTATTTATAATATCTGTAAAATTAATTTAACCATCAATGAAAGTGCATATCTCAATATTCGCGAATGTATTATCTTTTGGGAATAGGTGTGTATACCTACCAAAAGAAACTAGAAACCTATTTCAACACTGAAGGAAGTTAAAAAAAAACGTAAAATGAATTTGAGCAGCGCAAACAAGTGTTTGTCAAAACTTTGATAATTTGTTTGACATTGGACATCCCGAAACGCTTCAATTAATGAAAACAAATGAAGATAGAATCTTATTATAGTGACAGGTTGACCTGGCCACTTAGCTGGAGTGGACAAAAAATTGGCTAATAAAGAAGATAGGGCATTCTCGCAACATTTGAGGATGAAAAGCGATGTGCCAAATATTTCTCCACACTAACTCTTTTGACATTTTATAAACCATTACAAAATGACTTGACTTCTGATTCTAATGAAAATAATATGCATTTACAAGATTTTTACAACTCTGATCGGTAACATACTACCCGGAACTAGTAAAAGATATACGCAGAAAGTTTTCATTAGTCTATATTACAGCGCTAGATAGGTGTCACTTAAGTATGAGAGATTCAGTATTTTTTCTTGAAGCCACCATTCAGGCACTGATAAATATCCTATAACAAAGTCTTCGAATCAAAGAGATTGTATGGAAAAACATATACAGCAAGCGGAAGCTAATTTTCAAAACGAGATATCAGATGTTGTGACTGTTCACAGAGATGTCAAACTCGTCTGCTTTAGATGATCAGAAATCAAAAGAAAAACAGTTATTTCATACAGAAATAAACAACAGGTTATTGCTATGCTTAGATTATAAAGCTCTTCAGGAAATGTACAGTCATAGGCTGTTTATAACACTATTACAGACTGGAATCTCAAAGCTAAAGTGCAAAAGCTTTGCTGTGATACCACGGCTATAAACGTACACCTGTCTATGCGTTTCTTGGACAAAAACTTAATAGAGATATACTCATTTTTGCTTGCTGCCATTATGTGTATGAATTGGTGTCAAAAACTGCATTTTAAGTAAAAATCAGTCAAGTAACTGCAAATTTTTATATTTCACTATTCAAAAAGTTCCAAGTTAAAGTGTTGATCCAGTGCAAAAACAGTGCTCTAAAGAATAGCTTGCATTGCACCTGACTGTTTCCATTGACAATCTGGTTGACTTTTTCTGAACTGAACTGACCAATGAAATGGTCGAGATGTTTATCGAGAGTTGATACAGCTTTCAATGAAGATACACATAGAAAATTTAAAATTCAATCTGCAGGTGCCATGAACGATGCATGATGGATGGCAAAAGCAATTTATTCCCTAAAAATATCATTAAATAGTGCTAAATTCAAAATGATAAGCAAGGATATTGCAAAGTTTTTAGATATTTGCCTATGAATTGTAACATCTGTTAGGGGATACGCGGCATACCGGGGTACGTATCGGCTTGTACAACTAAACTTGAGTTCTTCCAAAATGCTATGAAAAGTCAGAGAAAAGTTCTATAACTGTGAGAAACCTTGGAGAATGCTAACTGTATGATAAAGACGGTCGCCAGAATTAACCCCCTGTAAGAAACGTACTAAATTAGAAATGAAAGTTGAAGTCAGAATCACTAAAGGATAAATTCTTGAAAATTCACAGAAGTTACATAAAATGTCACAGTTAGCCAGGCAGTCGGATTCAATCATCACGCTGAAAATCACAAGTCATGAAACAGAACAGACCGCTCCACCCCGAAACAAACTTTAAAAGGTTCTATTGTAGAGTCACATGGTGTAAAATTTCAAAGTTCTACTGTTGGCACCACCGACATGATCGGCCATCATGGTTTCCGGTTACCCATGAACGCCCGCGCCAAGAGCACACAAATTCGTTTAACACAGTGCGTGTTCACTCGGCCCGAGACTTCCTAGTTGTGTGTCTAGACCCACTCCAGGACCTACCTTTATAGGAAATGCCTAGACTGCGATGATCAAGAGGTGTACTTAATTATTTTTTCGAGCTGAGGGCTTCCAGAAAATCACTAGATGTAAAGCGTTTTGTACCAAGTGTGCTGTGGGTGTTTTTATTCTCAGAGCTTCCAGACCGGTGTAAACTATTTATGAAGTTCGATGAATAGGAAAGCTAGCCGACTTTAAAACTGCGAAACGTCACGTCCGGAATATGAATTTGCTAAAGTTTAAAATATCAAGTTTAGACTACTTTCAAACTATTCTCCTGTTCCTGCTGATTCCCAGGAGGTATAAATCTTTTAAATCGGTTGAGTATATCGAAAGTTATGGAATTTCTAAAATTTGGTAGTTTTCCTGGTGTTACAAGATTTTATTCACTTTATTTACAGCTTATTTCTGCCTGAGACTATTTTTAAAATGTTCCTTTATTTAATTTAAGTGTTTTAGAAAAGTTTTTAGTTCGTGAAATATGTTTGTCAGACCGAAATTCTGTTTACTGGTGAGCTGTTACTGCGTAGTAGGTTTACGATTTTTAAATTATTTGTAATCTTTATTTATCGGTTGATGGCTATTGGAAACTTAAAGAATATTGAAAGGTATGTTATAAAGTGTTGTTAAATTTACTTCTGGAGCTCTGAAATTACCTGGCTGGACTGAAACATTTTATTGAAATTAGCACATGGTTCGATGTTTTAAAAATCATATTTACTGCTCTAAACCTGTCGGAAACTGCTAGTTACTAGTGAATTTAATATAAAACGGTGAAATTATTATTATAAAAATGCTTTACTCTGTCGAAATGTGTGGAATATCAGTGATATGGTTGTTTAACCAAATCTGTTTACTTGCAATTATGGATTACGCTCATTTAGGTAAGTTTTACAATTTATATTATACTAGCAGTTACCCGCGACTTCGTCCGCGTTGAAAAGTGTTGTAATATAAGATTTTCTTGAGAGGTCTGGTTGCTCAGTGGTTAGGGCGTCCATCTGGAGATGGAAAAGTCCCCAGCTTGAATTCCAGTCTTGGCGAGGATTTTCAAAGGTCCCTAGTTCGACCTTCCCATCTGGCATAGGTTGGTGTGTGATGTGAATTACGCCAGAATGCTCACTTTGTTCTGATTCCGTGTTGAACTGTGGGTCCTCTATGTCCGGTAGGATTACTGGGTTACGTTAAGAGGCTACGAAAGGGACTGATTCCGGAGACGTAAAGAAGTCTTGTCACCAGGTCAATACGACCATACAGTTTATTTAAGAGCTATTTTTATTAGTAATAATAGTAGTAATAAATGTTGCAATAAAATAACAAAAATCTATTTATGTTCCACAACTACTTCACTGAATTGATAAAGCAGTAAAAATATTCAGTTTGTAAGGAGTATTTTCAGTTTAATATATCCGTATATACAATATTGAGGATTTGTCTCCTAGGTTTTGGCTATTTTCATAGCCCTAGTTTTCTTACATTTCTTTGAAAGATTTGAATTTCGTTTACCCAACATCTCTTAAAATTTCTAATTTCATCACGCGAATAAAAATGAATATAGTTTTAATTAATGGAAGCTCAAAACGTCAAAATATTAGCAATACATTGATGGAATCGACTAAATATCAACAACAAAAAAATACTAACATCCAAACAGCAAATAAATACTTAAGTGGCCCAAGGACGTTCATTTCCATTAGTAAAATTGCGATACTAAAAATGAATATTTTGATTTGCATTGAGTACCTGAAAAAAAACTTTAAAAAAGAAGAATTTAATTTCCTCTTTGAATACTGATTTTTTTTTTTTTTAGGATATATTGGTTCCATCAACAGAAATTTACATATTATAGTAGTAAGTATAGTAGTAATTGATTCTTTTATCCCTAATAATCAGAGGTATTGCGGTAATGGTTTCTCTGTCTCTGGAAACAATTGAATTGCCTATAGACCAGTTTACTATAGTTCATTCGTTTCGATCCATTAATTCTGCGCTAAAATATAAATTTCAATATTAAAGTAGTAATAGATTGATTCTTCATATTCGGTTTCTTATTCTGCATACAGAATTGAATGACTACCGGCGAATTGCCACTCCGCTTTTCCGCCACTCCACTATCTGAATAAAACATTGATAAATTTAAAAAATTTACTTCGGGCAACGCCGCATGGTTCTGCTAAATCGTCCAAGCTTAATATAGATCTTTTGATACAATATCGGTACAAAGCGATACATGATGTCACTAAAATGGCGCTCATGAAAGAAGAACTAATAATGTTTCAGTTCTCATTCTGGCCGTTTTAAAATTACCGCTAGAAAATCAAAGCTTCTATCACTCGCACATTAATACATTCACTATATTGTATGTTAGTGACGTCATGAATAGCGAAATAAACTTGACTTATTATTAACGCAGTAAATTAAATACTGAATACGTCTAAAACTACATTCAGCCGCATGAACTATGTCGTCAGCTTCATGACAGTTATTGAGGTAACGTAATTAAAAAATGTATGCTAAAATGCTTTTAACTTACAGTGTACAACGGAAAGTCCACAATTCTCTACGATCGTTAATATTGCAGGTCAAATGTACATCGTGATAAAGTGACTTTTATTGCTCGTGATTTAGTAAGGTGTATAATGAAATTAATTGTGATAGTAATTTATGATATACTAATTAGGAATTTTGATATAGAAAATTCTGTTACCACTCGAAATGTAGGTCCAGAGCATTTAATGTGTTGAGATGTGTTCGTATCGTTTGATTTTGTAGCGGCAGTATTAGCAGAAATGTGGTTTGGTTGAAATGCCGCCTGGACCAGAATGTTTTTTGTTACAGGAGATGGCAGAAGGAATTTAGTTGCTATGCTCCGTGCAAATGAGGTGTATTGTGTTGTAAACGACGTTCAGTGTTACTTCATGAAACAATAAGTTTCTACATTAGCCCATTGAATACATTCGTTTTAAGTGTAGCGTTCGATAGATATTTGCAGAATATTGAACAGTAAATAAAAAGCAGTACTATTCGTACAAAAATTCTGAACAAAAACTAAAAAGGGTTGGTTAAGTTTTAAATTTCGGCAAAAATAATGTGTAATACACAGACTGTATAGTAACAAAAAAGAAACAGGAAATAACTTAAACCGAGATAGAATGGAATCCTTTACATTTTTATAAATACGACATTTGGGGCACGACCATTTTGCACTTTCAGTGAACCGACTTTCGTGCTGGTATACTCATAGCATTTTACTTTTTTTCCAAGCTTTGATTTTTTATTTTTATTATAACGCATATATTACGAACGAAATTATGGTGTAATATTTGATATGTCATAGTATTTTATGTACGCAAATGAAAACATCTCTTTGCGAACTTGACAAAAGTACCTACCTTACTTTTTTAAAGTTAAGGTTAAGAACAGATTTATATTTCCTGCTTCAAAACTATTATTTGTCATGTGCGCGTCAGTTTTATAGCTTTTAAACTAAACACAAACTTGCATATGTAAGTAGGTTTGCGATTTACTTAAAAAGCAAAGAGTAAACGTGGCACGGCTATCTACGAAGTAGGAAACTCTTTGTTGCTTCCGAATTGATATTAATGGCAATTTGTAAAGGAACTATGCGTTTTTGCGGGATAAAATCTATCCTATTGCACTTCGCACGCAATTATCTGACTTCATGCCAAATTTCATTTAAATATGTTGAGTTATTAAGGCGTGATTGATTGCCAACGTACATCCAAACACACATCCGAACTTTCTCATTTTCTCATTTATAGATATATAGATTAGCAACTGTTTATTTATTATTATTATATCCTGTTTATTTACTTTTCAAACCCTGAACTGTTGTTGTCTCGATTTTAAACTGTGGTATCATGTATCAAATGTTAACCCAAACTTCGTCGGCTTTTAACTGAATATTGTAAATAAGGAGTAAGGTAGCTTACACATCGTATACCAAGCCATGGCTCCAATGTAGTTTTGCAGTAAAAGTACCTTGCCAAGATTTGTGATTTTTTAAGTTAATAAAGGCTTACGAAAAAATTGATAAAAGCAGCTTAAAAGAGGATAATTCAGCATTTACGGTATTTGACATATGAAGTTTTTGTCTTGTCACTGTTTGATGATGATGCGAATCAAGAAACTTAAGTAAAAATGGTTGGGAATTAACCAAATAGAATATATCAACTCATGCTAATCATTACATCCCAGTGAAGTAAGAACATTGCAGTCAAATGTATGGTACATTAAATAAGTAAATACAAAAGTTGTTTCTTTAGTTTTCTGTTTAGATCATGTCTTTTTTAATTTCAGAGAAAACGTCAACGACTTCCTTTCAGTCAGAAATAAGTCATTGTTCGGTCATCTAAAATTGATGACTTTTCTCGACAAAAATCCTACCATGTGGTTAAATAATGCTTCGTTTCAATAAGCCAGAAAGAAGGTTTCAATGCTAAGGGCAGCTGAAAGAGTGGTCAGATTAAGGCAAGACTTTCGTCGTTTTATCATGGTAGAGAATGAACAAAAGCAATTTTTGTTACTTGAGTACAAGAGCAACGGAAGATTTATCCCAACTGCAAAAATCAAACTTTGGACACAAAATTTATAGAATAATGGTTTTTTTACTTGTTAAGTAGTAAATAAACTTGATTTTGGCATATTGTTGTTTTATTGAGCAAATAAACATTAAGTTCTAGAATCCTTCCATACGAAATCAGCACAAATTTTCATCTCATGTTTGACATCGAGTCGGCACGGGTTATCATATTTAAATTGCAATAATATTTATAATGCAAATTATTAAGGTCAAATAGAAAAAAAGAAGGTATGTATATTTGATTTTGCAAAAAAATATTGTATTAATAATGTTTACAATTATCAGGGAAAAAGAGTAGCAGATAAGACAGATTATTTGCTTAGATTCATACTTTAAAGATAATTGGTATTAAAGAAAAATTTTGAGTGGAATAAAGATACAGTTGAAAGAAGAGAAAAAGGAGGGTGTGAAATGTATTTAATTGAACTGTGAGATTTATATGTTTTGAGTGATAGTTGCTGAAAAGAAAGTTAAATGATCGATCCTGCGTCAAAAGTGGTTCTCACAATCTCTCTAATCGGAACGTTGTCAGGTTGGTTTCAGAGGAACAGTTCAGAGAACATAAGATAAATAAAAATAATTGAATTTCAAAACCAATAAAGTCTATTCTCATATCAAGTCCATCAGTATTACAGAGACGGGAGTCTTTGCTGGGAAACAACCAACCTCAAATGTGCATCAAATGAAGAATAAAAATACACCCGAATACTGAGAACTAACAGTTTATTTAGACAGCAATCATCTTATTAGTCACAGATATAAGCAACATTGCAACAGTTGCAAAAGCCTAAGCTGGTATATTCAACTAATTGTTAGTTATTTAGGATGTAATTATAATATGTGTGTTTCCAATGATGCAGTATCATGTTCACACAATTAGATTATTAACTTATGAAGCATAATAAAATTACTAATCAATCAATTCATGAAAACAGTAGCCTTTCACTATGTACAGATTTTTTTCTATTGCATTGTACTATATAATGTACTATATATTTTAATACCACTGTAAAATTAATATTCAACTAATTTGAAATCTTACTTCTGAATCACTTTCATCAGACTTATCCTCTGCAGTGTCAGTGCCAATAAAGAATTTCAGAGCTGCAACCATAACCTGAAAAAAAAATCTGACAATGAAATCTTGTTAAAAGAAAAATACAAAAACCATTTTTATAAATGGAGTTTTTCTTGGCAGTGTATATTTATTAACTTTTCTTGGGAAACATTTTTAATTACCTTGGTAAACTTGGAAAAACATGCAGAGGCAATTACGTTTACAGTTTTTGCATCATGCCATATATTTTTCTTGTAGAGCTCTATCATGATATCCTGTGAAAAGAGTACATAAATGGAAATTATTAAATATATATGTCATTAACAAGTACATTTACTACTGTGGAAAAGAGTAATGAGCACGATAATAAATTTCTAATTGCACTTATATTTTAGAATGTTAAAAATAAACCATTAAGATATGAGGCATTGATATTTTATATTCTGCATCACTGAAATACAAAAGACTTAAATAATACACATAATCATGATGAAAGAATGTAGGCTTTCTCGGTGAGTCAGTTGCGTAAAATCGTCTCGGGCTTTCCACCGGGATACTGACGCGCTATCCCAGAGGAAAGCCCAAGAAGATTTTATGCAGCAAACAAACATGTTAACTTGAGCCCAAATAGAGACATCTCACAATAGGCATTAATAACTTGCTTACAATATTTGCTACCAATTTAAAAAAAATTCTTAAACAACAAAAATGAAAATGCTTTAAAGCAGTGTTCTCATGTGTATGCACTTGTCAATCTTCCTCTCATATGAAAAATGTTGCCAGTAACAATCAAGTGCATAAAAAATGTAACAGTGTTTTACAAATTCTGAATACAGCATATATTTCATGGCAAACCAACATGTCGCTGCTTGCCATCAATGCTTTGTCTACAGAGAGGTGCCAGCCATGTCTCCCATGCTTGGAATAGAGAACAAACTTGTGCTCACAGTCATCTTATCTCTTCCAACAACTCCAAATTCCTCTACCAACATCCTTACAAGCCTCATCAACAATATATGTCTTGTGCACTCCCATCACTTTCCTTACCCTCCTTCCATTTTCCAGTGTTTCCAAATACAGTTCCTTTATTATGTCAGTTATGGATGGTATTTTATAGTGATTCTCTAAAACAAACCTAGCTGCCCTCCTTTGCATGCATCCAACTCCTGTATTTTATATTCAAACTGTAGGTTCCAAAGTATACCTCCAAATTCATATTCAAGCAATGGTCTGATCAAACATTTGTAGCTCAGTTCCCTCATTCCTCTGGTACATCCCCTAATCATTCTATACTATGCATGGAAGATTTTGAAACCATTTCCTACCACTTATCCAGAGTTTCTTGGCCAAATGAATCCCAAGATATTTGTACTTTAGCCTTCAATAAGCAACTCTCTACCCATCCTATAGTCATAAATAATACTTATTTTTTTATCTGTGTCCCTAATAAGCTGAACCTTCTTGCCATTTATGTTCATTCCATATTGATCTACCGAGCTAAATGTAATGTCCAGGTCACCATGCTGTTGTTCAAAGTCCTCTATTGTTTTGATATTATATAACACTACACCATCAGTAATCAACTTAATTTCAGACTGTAAACCATTAACACTATAATTTGTTAGAATAATGAATAGAAATTGTCCCTAAACCCTATCCTGTGGCAATCCCATTTTCTCTTACATCTCTTTGATACAGTGTTTTCTACAGTAAATCTCTGTTTTCTACCCAGCAAGACCTTTTTTCATCCACTCTGATGGTTTGTACTTCATTTAACTTCATTTGTGGCTCACTCTGCAAAATGCCTACAGTATCAACTTCGCCTCTCCTATCGATTTAATCCAGAATAGCTACTAATTTGCCTGTAATTTTCAACCACATTTGCTGTCCTTCCTTTTGTATCAGTACTACTATCACACTTTTCCAGTGTTATGGTTAGCAGCAAGTCAACAGACTCGCCCGAAATAAAATGAAAAAAAGTAAACTTGAATGTTGGTTCTGCCGCTCTTTTCAGTAATGTTATCCACACTGGAGCCTTTATACTTTTTAACTTTCTTAGTTCCTTCATACTATGAACAGGAAGTATTTTAAATTTTTTTACTCTGCTCATTTACACTCATCTGGAGAAGTTCCTCCTCTGATTTATACCCTCCAAACCCTGAACAATAGTACCTAATGGTCTCATTAAACCACTTAATCTCTCTGCCTTTTTCAAACCTCTGTAACCACCTCTCCATCCCCACCTACAATTGATATATCTACCCTTCCTCTCAGTATTCTAACATAACCATACAAATATCTAGATGCATTATTCAATGGTACCCCTGTACCCATATCATTCTCCATAATCCCATCTTTAACCTCCCCCTCTGCTGCTATTAATTCATTGTTTGGTTGTTACAACCGTTACCTACTGCCTTACTGTATCTTAACTCTGCTGTGTTCT
The DNA here is from genome assembly GCA_031002005.1 of Vandiemenella viatica. Taxonomy (NCBI): domain Eukaryota; kingdom Metazoa; phylum Arthropoda; class Insecta; order Orthoptera; family Morabidae; genus Vandiemenella; species Vandiemenella viatica. The sequence goes on along the minus strand of JARYHS010013631.1, from coordinate 18,724,972 downwards.
CTTCCCACCAATCTCTTAATTATCCTTATCTTCTTATCAGTGGTGTAACTAAACTGTTGGGAACTGTGGCAAATTCATCGGATGGGGCCCTCAAGGGGGGGGGGGGGCAGAGCCAGGGTGCACCCTCCAGCTGGAGGCTACCTCTGGCTGGTGGTCTGTGGCATTTTGCCCATTCTACCACTCTATTACTATGCCATTATTTCTTAGTACAGTATATTTCTTTATTTTGTTTTAAAATAAAAATTTCTTCCTTATTTTCCAAATGCAGTTATTTTCACATTTTTATGGATCTTCCTCAACTACTTCTTCCTTGTGTTATGTAGCTGGCTACATTTACTATCCACTATAGAAATCTTGGGACCAATTACCTCTATATTCCTAAATTTGAGAATTAAACTGAATATCTTCAATTATCTATGAATGCCTTCTGCAACAAATTTTAAAAATTTCTCAATCTATCTTGTAAAAGATCTAGTAAGTGTCCACCACTGTAAACCATAAAACAATGGTGGTGCCACTAATACAGTTATACAATTTCGAATACGTATTTATGCTTTTATCCCCATTGTTCTTTTTACTGTACAAGAAATCTATTGGAAAAGTTCAGTATTTTTATTACAACTCTTGATTTGGCCTCTTCAATCAACACTTCTAAGTAAATGAAATTTATTACTTGCTCCATAGTATTGTTGTTTATAATTATTTTTTAACCTCATTGCCTTTTTTACATAGGTCATAATTTTTGTTGTGCTTTAAGATTTTTTAAATTTATTGCAGCTATAATTTTACAATTATCAGCAACAAGAAGTGTATTATATTTTTGAGTTTCCTACCTAAAATTTTGTTCCTGAAATAATTTCCAAAAGACAAAATGATTGCTTGGCCTCTATCAAATGTAAAACTTGGCATTTGTCTCACTCGTTTCACATTATCAAAGGATAATTTGTTATGATGTAAATCAGAGTTCAAATGGTTGCAAATCTTTTGTTTTCAGCAGATTTCTGAATCAACAGTACACTACAGTACAATAACATACGTCCAAAAACCAATGGCTCCTTCTCTTGTAAAAACATTCCCTGCAAAACATTCAACCTTCAACCACAACCTACACCAACCTGGTGAAACCTTTCAATTATTGCATACATATCAAGACTCACCTAAAGCAGCAATTCATCTGCCTCCATTGTCCAATATCCTATAATGGTACCTGAACCAATGAAGTGACTGTCAGAATGGATGGTTTCCAAAAAGTCTTTAAACACTAAAAACCAATACAGTCTATTTGCTAGCCATACCACTTCCCTCAATTCCAATTACCTTAATAACTGTTTCACAATTTGAGCTATCTTCACCCTTCAGGTGGTAACTGCCCTACCAAATAACTTACACACCAGACATCACCTATGCTAAACCTCTGATAGTAATCATAGTAATTTCCCTATCTCTAGTAAAAATAAAAATTCAATTCACACTTCTTCATTTATTTACAAATAGGGAGCAGAAAACAATGCTGGAGATTATATTAATATGAAAAGAAAATAAACTCATGTACATTATCATGTGCACCTGTAGCAAACTCAGCCAAATGAATGGTATACTGTTGTAAGTTTAGTTCAAATCAGGAGTGGGGAGAGGAAGGAGGAGAAAATAATATATTGATGGAAATAACATAGATAAACATATAGAAAATGTGATGATTAAGAAAATAATAAGGGGAAAATACAAAAAATGTAAGGTAAAAACAATTAATGACTAAAAAGTTTTATATATTAACTAGCTCGTACCCGCTACTTCATACTCATGGATTAAGAATTTTTTTGCCAGAATTAAATATAGAAAGTTGTTGGTAACGAAGGATTGGTCCCAAACAATATCGAGTCAGAATAATATGACAGGAAAGCTAACACTATATCATTGTACCGTCGAACCTGTCTCTTGAAGAGAATCAATTTCCAACATATTTCTGTCACCATTCGATAAGGTCTCAAAATTTCGTGAATACAACTGTTAATCACACTGGATAAAATATCCTGTGCCCTTCATACAGATTTCCTTATAAAATTTCATCACAACGATATAGCCATTTAGTCGTCAAAACGTAACAAAAAGACGGAGACTTACTTCCGTATTTATAATAATATTACTGTGGTTCACACTCACACACTGACTGCGAACAACATCTGAGGGATCATTATAACGTAAAAAAGTGTGCATCTTCAACATTGCAAGACTACCTACGATTTGCCTCGCATTGCACCCCTAACTTTCTAATATCTACAGTTTAACATTCAATCCGAATAACCTATGACCCAGGCCTGACTCTTACGATGAAAAATAATTTTTAAAAATCTTAGCCTCCACGGAGATTTGAACCGGAGACCACGACGTTCGTAAGCAAGCGCTTTAAGCACTGAGCTGTTAGTCCACTACACGAAAACACGGTACGGAGACGTACATATCCAACGTTTCTGTCTATCGCCATATTTCGAAGTTATGAGACAACATGGGTTATTTATACAGATAATTTTTCAACCAAATGTAGACAGTATTTTTCTCCTTGTTTCAAAGGATAAATGTGCAAAGTTTCATCGAGATCGGATGAAAACTGTGGATTTGTATGAAGAACAAACAAACAAAGATACATTCATCTTTATATATAAAGATAACAGCTTTACCAGGGTGGGATTGGAAAGTAATTCATTATCCAAGATTGAGGGGTGGGTGTGTGTTGTGCAGAATATGTTGGTAGGCAAAATTGTGGTGTGGGTATGTGATTAGGTGTGGTGTAATCCAGGATGTGTCAGTAGACCAATTTTCATCTTTGGAGTTTTGATAGGGGTATGGTTTCAAGGAATGTCTGATGGTGCAACAGTTATTGGGGTATTGGGAATTGTATGAACTGGCATGGACAGCACCAGTGTGGTCAAGGTTATGGGAGTAAACTGTTTATTTGTGGCTATTTATCTTAAGGGATAACTGGTTAGTGGTGAGAGTAATACCTGAATGTTGACAATGGAAGCAAATGAGCAGGTATATGACATGGGTTGTGGTATAGGTGATGTGACCTATGATCGTTTTGCAGTAGGGTATGGTGGCTGGATTCATGTTTTGCAGCAAGATCTATTGCAAAGGAAGGACTTGTTTGACTATTTAGAGGAGTTATGGGTTAAGCACTTGTAGACAACAAGCTTTATCAGGTATGATACGCTGCTGAAGATGATGTGGAGCATAACAGGAAGGGCAGAGAAGAGAATGTGGAACATTATTAGGAACGATATGAGAAATCTATAGCCACGACAAAGGATTTAATTCAAGAATTCCAGGCTAGGAGAGAGCTGGATGAGAAAGATGGTGGGTATTTTGGAGTGATGGAAAGGTTATGGCACACTATATCTGTTTACATAATTTTTAATCTATTTATATATTTGATTGCAAAGCAGGTAACTACATAATACTTCCCATATATCGCACTTACTCTCCCACGATATTAAGGGGTTACCTAAAAAACTGTCCTCTTTTGTTTGGCTTTATTATCACCTTCATACATCAGATTCTTTTTACGTAACAGTATAATTTCTGTGTCATTGAATGCTTAGGTACTCAAAAAACCCTACATAAGCATATGTATTACTTCCAAAGGTTTTTTGGGGGGGTCATGAGTCATTATCTCCCTGCATACCTAACTGAAATTCATAAATTAGGTATCATTTTAAAGATTAAGGTCTCCACTTTTGTAAGATCATTTTTTTAGAAAGGAATTTTTCAGAATTCAATCCTCAAAGGGCAAAAGTACAATTTTTTCAAAAAAAAATTGCAATGAGCCATTTATCTCCCTAGATACCTAGCCAAAAATGATAAATTAGATTTTGTTTTAAAGATTAAGGTCTCCACTTTGGTAGGATCATATTTAAAAAAAAAAAAAATAATAATTCAGAATCTAACCCTCAAAGGGTAAAAGTATTGTTATTTCTAAAACGTGCCTTTTTTTACAGCCATTTACCTCCTTTCATACCTAACCAAAGTCAATAAATGAATTATCATTTTAAAAGTTAAGGTTTTCTGCTTCAGTAACATCATATTTTAAGAAATGATTTTTTTTCACAGATTCAATCCTGAAGGTGATGGATATTAGATCACAGAAGTTTGGATATACTGTGTGTGTTATGTTAGCTGTATTCTGGTGAAGTCTTGTAACACTTTGGCTCGTGGGAAGGGACAGCTTGAGGTGTTTACGTCAAAGTAGAGGACTAAGGGTAGCAGTCTGATGAAATCAAAAAGATATTAGATTACTACCAATGAGTCAGTTCATCTTTCAACCTACTACAAACCACCAACCTCACTATTCATCGTATGTCATTCGTGAGATTTTCACACTGGTCATTGTTTTGTATTACAATTGCTACATAAACAACTTATTTTCAAAATTGCCGCATTGGGCATAAAGTATACACTATATATAAAAGGCATTTTTTTTTTTTTTTTTTGCAAGTAATTTAACTCCCTTCTGGCCCCAAAACCAATAAATTTGATATCATTTCAAAGATTAGGGTCTCCACTTTTGTAAAATTATATTTTAAGAAAGATATTTTTCAGATTTTGACACTTAAAGAGGTAGGTACAAGTTATCAGGTTTTCAAAAACGATTTTTCTTCTTTCGATTCACAAAAATAGTTTTTACTTTTGACTTCATGTTGTTGAAAAAATTATTTAAATTTCTTTGACAGTGTGGGAGTTATGCGTGATTAAGTGAAGTCCTGCATGATTGACAGCCACTTAAATCTTACTGCACTTGAAGGTTAACCAAATCTTTAAACTTAAAAATCTCAAAACAGCAATTTCATGAATTGATTTTAAGGATAACTTTTTTCCACATGCATAGATCTTTTTCAAATTTGCAAGACATGTTCTACATACTAATTACTATAGTCCTTACCATTACTGTTTATGCAGCTTTTCACAAATGGAAAATATGCCTATATGTTTAAACAAAAAAAGCAAGAATTTTAATTTCTTGAAATTTTTTTAAATTAAAAAAAAAAATTATATTATTGGTAAAACTAATTGCCTAAATATTAGGTTACAAGATTAAAAAAGATTTCAGCGTAATTTCAAATATTATCCTTTCTATGATGACATATTTTTAACTGTCACTTTGGATGGTACATTAACATATTGTTAAATAATATTTTTATTTTAAAAATCATTTTTTATATATAACTAACAGTTGTAAGGAGCTACGAAATTTGGACCCTCAAATTTAAATAGATTTGGAGAAATTAAATTTCAATTTCCACAAATTTTGTATGTGTTAGCTGTACCTGCCCCTTAAAGGGCAAAGTTCTCATTATCTCTAAAAGGAGCTTTTATGTACATTCCATTTTACATTGTTGATACCTAGCCAAAACAAATAAATGAGCTATCATTTTAAAACTTAAGGTCCCCACTTCGGCAAAAGAAATTTTTCTGAATTTGATTCTTAAAGAAGAATCATTATTCCCAAAACGTGTTTTCTTTGTCCAAACCTTTTACCTCCCCTGAGTCCTTTCCAAAAACTACAAATAAGATACATTTTAAAGATTAAGCCCCTTGTAACATAACAGTAGCATTCCGCCGCTCCGAAATGAGCGCATGACTACATTGTTTAAGTCAGTCGTTATCGAGGTATGGTAGCGGACGGCTCGGGTCGCGTAATGTGAGACGCTATACGAACTGTGCGGGTGTAGCATGAAGTAAGAAGAAGAATGAACTAGTTTAACCATTGCGACGTATGTTTTAAATTGATTTGAACAGTGTGTTGACATACCAGAACAGTGAAGTGTGGCATCGAAAGTAATTTAGTGTGGACTGATTTGGATTAATAACTTTCCTTTTTTTTCTAAGAATCTTGCAATCGACGGATAGCCTTATCATCTAAATTCTGATAGTGGCCAACTGGTTCGATGTGTACTTTATTCTAATAAATGTGTGGAGAACCTATTTTCATTACTTAATACTTGAAGATTTCTCTTAATTAGTTATCCTCACACTTTTATCGGACTGGTTTGGACCCTATCTGGCGACCGACGGCGACTACGAACTCATTTATCCGGCTTCTAGTGCTGTATGTCAGTAATTAAAACTTTAGCAAGCACGAAGTTCGGTCTACAGTAAGTATCATGTCAACCCCAAGAAAGGCAATAGTCTTACATGTCGACGAGTGACAGGACTGTGTGGTAGAAATTAGTACTAGGAGGAGAGACAATTTTTCTCAAATCCTAGGAAAACACACAAAGAAAAAAAAAAGGAAAACCAGTAATATCAAGACGACGACAATCGACAATACCCAAAGGTGCGGAAAAACTCCCACTTGACGAAGGCAGCGCGGCTGGTCAAGGAGCAGCGGGGAAGATATTCTACATTGTTCGGCGCGGAGTTGGGCAGCCGAGACGACGAAGGCGGGAGAAAGAAGAATCGTCGTGCAGAGTCTCCGAAAGCTAAGGACGCGCTGTGCGCTGCTTATTTGGCTGTTTTTGAAGGCTTAAATCCTTTTCCTAATTTTTTTTCTGATAATTTTCCTTTTTTTCTGTGAAATATCGAGGAAGAAAATCGGACAAGATTTTTCTCTCCTAACTCGACAATACATTTTCTTCTCCTTTGTCATCAGGGATGACAGAAGCAATTATTTAAATTACACCTGTAATTATTCCTATAGTGGAACCTTTTTGTTTCCTTTTTTTCTTTGAATGGCATGCTTAGCTAGATAGCTTGCAGCAGCTGGAGCTTCGTGTATAACGGCGTTGTTGTGGTCTGGTTGTCTGATTCGCGAGAAGCGAATTTACAATATTTTTTGATCAGTTTTCTGTGTAAGATTTATAATCATGCCGGATACGGAAGGAGATGGTAGTCTAAGCCTCGCTGAGGTGGTGGAAATCTTGAGAGCGGAAATGCGCTCACTAAAGGCAGATATGAATATTGAAATCCAAAATTCCAAGTTGGAAAATTTAACTCTAGACCTTCAGTCAACCACTGAAAGCTTAAAGTCAGACCTTAAGTCAGATATTAGTATAAATACTGAGACCCTAAATTCAAAATTTGCAAACTTAAATTTGGACCTCAAATCAAGTACTGAAATCCTCCATGATAAATTTGAAAAGTTAGATTCAGATCTTAAGTTAAGTACTCAAACCTTTGATTCCAAGCTCGATAATCTAAAAGCTGAACTAAAGTCTGACGCGGAATTGTTACATTCTAAGTCTCTGAAAGAACACAAATCCCAAATAGCAGAATTACGTAAGGATATGGAAGAGTATCGTGCTTTGTGTAATATGCAAGCAGAGGACTTAGCAACCCAGTTTTCAGATTTAAAACAAGAGTTAAAGGGCGAAACTAATAGTTTGCGCCAGGAAACCGACGCCTTGCAAGAACAGTATGCACAGTTACAAGAAAAAAGCGATAGTCATTGCCACCGTATAAAGACGATAGAAGGACAGTTACAAACATTGCAAGAAGGTACCCGACAGGGCTATGCGGAAGTGAAATTTGGGATGAAAGAGATAACTGCGGAGGTGGAACAGCTGGATGAGAAGTTGGAGAAATTAAAAGTATCAACTGCCGTATTTGTGGACGAGAGAATGAAGGTACACCGCGCCGCTAATTATAAAACAAGAAGTATTAAAACAAGTGCCGGGTGTAGTGAGAGAAGAATTCTGTAAATACAAAGAAACCGGAAAAGGCACAGTAATTCCTGTTCAATGTTACGACGAAAAGATTGATTGGGAAGAATTTTCTGACCGAAATAGCATCCATCCTGTAAAGTTTATTAAAAATTTCGAGAATTTTCCACCTTTTATGGCTGCTAGTGAGGAGAAGAAAATTAATATGGTAATAAAACATTTAAGAGCAGGACCCCGACTGTGGGCAGAGCAATTAGAGGAGGAATTTTCATCTTTTGAGCAGTTCAAAGAAGATTTTTTGAATCTTTACTGGTCGGCAGAGCGGCAGATCGCCGTAAAATCAGAATTAATGTGCGGTGACCGTTATGACCCGAGAAGAGGATCGCAAACTGATTTTTTCATGCGGTGCTATGCATCTTGCCGATACTTAGACCAGCCTCATAGTGAAGAAGAGTATGTACGAATGATTGCGGCTAGGTTACCGGAACAGACACAGCTAATACTTACTAGCCACAAGATCCGCTCCATAAAAGATGCTGTAGATATGCTGGGAAGATTAGATGTACAAGAGCAAAGAATGTACAGAACAAGATACCAGGGACAACATAACACTAATCATTTTCAAAATAACGGGTTCCGACAGGAAAACCACCGAAGAGAAGGGAATAGAAATTTTCGGCAAGAACCGGAAAACTCAGGCCGGCAAGATGGAGTTCGAAAGGAAAACATAGAGGAAGGAAAATCTCATAGGTGGTTCCAGAATCACAACTACCGACCGCAAAATGAAGAACAGAGGGTAGCCGTGGTTTCAGAAGACCGCACTAGACATTTAAACTAGTGCCTGCCACTGAGAAGGCTTCGCCAGCGGCGGAGGCAGAAAAGAGGCCAAATACAGAGAAAATATTATTAGTAAAAGAAGAAAAAATAGGCTTGAGAAAAAAGAAGAATCAACCAGAAATATGTCTATATGATACAGTATTTAATAACGAGGCTGAAGAGGAACTAACAAGATACGAGAACATTTTATTAACCAGTACAAGTGGAGAATTGAGAGCGGATAAACTAGAAGATTTTAAGGAAGGCAATATGGAAATTGAGAATGACGAGTACCAGAAGACTGAAATTAAGTTGATAGAAATCGATGTATCCGGAGAAGAAACAAATAGCGGTAAAGAGAGCCGGGAAGTAATTGAAATGACACCCCAGCAATATGTCAAAAATAACAGAAGCATGCGCGCGCGTGACAGCAACCAGCGCTCGTGCAACAGTCAATGCGTAAGCACTATAGTAACCTGTGCCAAAAATAAGTTAAAGTGTGCGGCAGCCACGGGCGCAGTAAACAAAGACGGCGGAACATTTTTATCGACTGAAGAGTATTATGGAGGTAATAAGTCAATACCAATGGACTGCAGAGTATATGAAGAAGATGACTGGAAATTAAAGCAACCGCAGATACGTAAAGAAAAGAAGAGAATCGACCGGAAATATATCAAATGGAAGTGGAAAGCTAACGTGATAGGGGTGGAGATGAGCCCTTCATCTATGGATGTTGGACGAGGATGTCTACTCACTCCGCAATGGTCACGAATAGGGGACACCCTTTATCCTTATTTTTCTTAATTTTTTTATTTGGCGTGTGCCTATTTCCTCACCGCTTCGGCGAATAAATCCTTGACTTTTCCGGCTAAAGCCAGCGAAATAAATCTACATTTCCAATTACCCTACCCTGCCTGAAATATGCCAAAGCAGCAGCAGCAACAACAGTAGGCTTTGTGTAGTGCAGTGTAGTGCGTGAAGTGCTTCGACAAAAGTCGTATAGAGGTTAATGACCTCTACCAGTGTCGCAACCGAGGACTCCACCCATAGAGCCTACGGTAGAAGCGAAAATATTATTTTTTGTCATGTTGTATATATATGTTCTTTCTTTTCAGTTTTATTTTCTTGAGAGCTGACAGTCTATTTGAGAACTGTGACCACAAAAACTATAACAATTTCATGTGGTTCCTTCGTGTATTTTTTTCTTTATACGTTTTCTTGATGTTGTTTGTGTGCCTGTTTTTTTTAAATATGTTAAATGGCTTTGTGTATCTTATGTTAGTAGTTTGGCCACACTCGAGAGTTTGAAACTTGGTATTTGTAAATTTTCTATTTTCTTTTTTTTGTAATGATAATTCTTCAGTTTCTTTTGGAAAAAACCTGAACAATTATCACAAATTGGTAGTTGGGGAATGTAACATAACAGTAGCATTCCGCCGCTCCGAAATGAGCGCATGACTACATTGTTTAAAGTCAGTCGTTATCGAGGTATGGTAGCGGACGGCTCGCGTCGCGTAATGTGAGACGCTATACGAACTGTGCGGGTGTAGCATGAAGTAAGAAGAAGAATGAACTAGTTTAACCATTGCGACGTATGTTTTAAATTGATTTGAACAGTGTGTTGAGATACCAGAACAGTGAAGTGGCATCGAAAGTAATTTAGTGTGGACTGATTTGGATTAATAACTTTCCTTTTTTTTAAGAATCTTGCAATCGACGGATTACGAAGTTTCGATAGCCTTATCATCTAAATTCTGATAGTGGCCAACTGGTTCGATGTGTACTTTATTCTAATAAATGTGTGGAGAACCTATTTTCATTACTTAATACTTGAAGATTTCTCTTAATTAGTTATCCTCACACTTTTATCGGACTGGTTTGGACCCTATCTGGCGACCGACGGCGACTACGAACTCATTTATCCGGCTTCTAGTGCTGTATGTCAGTAATTAAAACTTTAGCAAGCACGAAGTTCGGTCTACAGTAAGTAAGTATCATGTCAACCCCAAGAAAGGCAATAGTCTTACACCCTGTTCTGGTGACATTATATTTGAAAGAAGGAACTTTCCAGAATTCAATCCTTAAAGGCCAAAAGTATTAACTGTCAAAGTCACATGTATGATCCAGTTCAGAGCCAAGCAACTAGGATTCGATGGCATTGGATAACAAGAAATGGGTAGGCCTGAGAATTTAAAGGATTTGGGTCCAGATGTACATCTAGCTCTGCAGGCCCACATCCAGGTTCTGTGACCAGCGGGTCTATATGGGTCCGGCTCTACAATCTGGCGGGTGGAGTGTATGGTGGAAATGAACGTGTGCAGACCTACATACATATGCATGTCCACTGTACCTGTATGGATCCAGCTCTACAATCAGGTGGGTGAACTGAATGTGTGAGAACCTACAATCAGATACTTGTCTAATGGACCTGTTTGGTCCAGCTCTACAATCAGGCAGGAAGAGTGTATGGTGCAACTGAATTGCAATATGAGTTATACCATGTTCATCCATTCATTTATGAAATGAAAAAATGTTAATTGCGAAAATTTTATTTTATTTTTATCCAAAACTCTGAACTTTACATAATATTATAAAATCACAGCATAATCAATCTTGATAATGATCAAAATTTCAAGGGCTTCTGTAAGAAGAAAACTAAATCAATACTTAGTAGTTTTGTAATAACGGCTACAAACATTGGAAAACAGAATTTTTTGTTAACTGGTAGTTTTTATACTAAAAATGAACCTTTTAAAGAATCAACACTTTGAAACAAGTCCATAACCTACCAGTTTAAGAACCAGATTATTATTAATGTACAAAAAACAAAACTGCAAGCATAACTTAACTATTTTGAATTGTAAGTGAGAAATTACGTGAAACTGGTTCTTAAATGTATGTGTAATTTGTTATGTATATTATATGAGACCGTTTTGAATTAGTGTATAAAAAAACTGTGTGTGCTAGATTGAGTGTGATACCAGGAATTTTGACTGATGACATTAACACGTTATATTATGCCAGCTACTGTAAAGTGTTTTTGGTGCTTTGAAAATGTTTATTTTATTCAATGCAATGTCAAGAAATTGTAAAGTTTTTGTAATTTCATTGAAGATTATATACTGTGCGTTTTTGTTCAGCTTAGTTTTATTGTGGTGCTGTTTGTTACATACAGCTGCCAGAGAGGGATAGCTTCAGGTGTTTATGTCAAAGTAGACGGCTGCAGGATAGCATACACCAGGTGAAATTAGAAAGATACTGCAACAAATGAGCCGGTTCTTTCTCCAACCTACTACAAATCATCAACATCACTACTCACTGTATTTTATCCATGAAATTTTTGCCTGTATTTTGCTATACACTCAGTATATAAACATTTTATTCAGAAAATTTTCACGTATTATCTGTTATTTATTTATTTTATAGAAAGTTGATAGTTAATTGCTTAAACATACCACAGACATTTTGGCTGCTTTGGAGTTGGTATCCTTCAGCATACTATACATGAAGTTCTGTAAAGTCTAAAGGAAAAAGTCTGTTAATAAAATGCAGCGCAAAGTTAGTATATAAGTTTTTAAAAATAGTTTCTCTCACAAATAATATTCCTTATTTTATAATAAAATAGTTGGTATTTTGTTAAATATGTGTAAACAATATTAAATTGTACAAAAATGATTAAAAATTAGAAATTATATTGGTTTATAACTTTACCGTATTTAATCGTGCATTTTTGTGTTTCAAATTCTGATTCTTAATATCAGTAATAATGTGTGTTTCTAAAAACTTTCTCAATGCTTTATCTTGACAACGAAGTAGCTGGAAGAAAAGTGACAGCAAATCTGTTGGAGCCAGCAAATTTTTGTTACGCAGCAGAATGAGGGCACGACATAATGTCTGAAAAAGGAAAGAAAATTTTAAAATTACATTAAATAAAATTTACAACTGAGCTAAAACATTTAAACTACATGAAATTGCATACATACCATTCGGAGATTGTTGTCAAGAATAGTCTGATGTTTCTGTAAAATATCTATCAGCCGTTGCGGATATTTTGCCAAGACATCTGGATAGCAATGTGATACCTGAAATTCCATACTTGTATCAAAAAACCAACTAAATATCAGGTCACAGTATTGTTTAGAAAAATGTAATGTTATATTAATGGATCAACAACTTATCAGTCTCTGCTGGTTTCTCCTTGTATCTCTTCTCATCTGAATCAAAACTTGCAGATGTTTACTTTAAATAACAAATATCAAGGAACAGTTCTCTCCTGAAAATGCTATAAATATTGAAACTGCATTAAATTACCGATTCATAATGTTAAAACCTTTTTTTAAATTAATTATTTCTTGTGGTATGGAGTATATTTTCTATCAAGCTACCAAGTCTTCCACTATGGCTAGTGGTAGCCTTTTTCTACTCCAAGGCTGCCCAACCCATTGCCCGAGTGGCCCGCCAGCACATCTGAATTTGCCGCCAGTATAGAAGTATATAGCTAAAAACCTCTGCAAAGGTCTCATTGATGTTTTTTACTCTTTGATTATAATTTAAAAAACCTCAGCAAAGGTCTCGTCGATGATTTTTACTTTTTGGATTGTAATTAAACTGTGTTAACTTATACTTTTTATATTTAAACATCTATTATAACTATAAAAAAAATATTTTGTGGGCCACAGCCAACTTAGAATCAAAATCGTGGACAATCTCCAAAATTGGTTGGGCACCTTGCTCTACACCCTTCACAATATCATGTTAACAAGCACTATTTCCTTAGTACATAACAAAACAGACAATTTAAAGTTAATGATTGTCTAATGCAACCAGTTATGTTGCCACTATTGTCATAAACTACAGTGCAAAAAGGCATTATTCAATATTTTCTCCTATCGACAAGAACAAGTGGGGAAAATACAAAAAGGTATAGTCAGGTTGATGAGCATCTGTAGACATGACGAATATGGTGAATCATGGAATTACTGTGGGCAAAAATTTAGCAATGCTAGTATGCATTTTGACTTACATTGACATGATTTGAAAAAAAAAATATAACTCTGATTGGCATGATTAAAACTGAATTCTATCTGGTTTTGATTTAGTTAGCTAGTAATAATACATGCACATTCATCACTTTTCACCCTGTTTCTAAATTAAATTCCAAAAAGATAGCTTCAGTGCATCTATATGCTTGTATATGAAAGCACTTCATAGGAATCATTCCATTTATATCTGTAAATAATTGTTTAGCAGATTTCCCATAGCTAAGTAATGCACTTGTTCATAATGTAAATTAAATGTTAGTAATGCACTTGTTCATAATGTTAGTAAGAATGGCAATGCAATTGTTTATGTGTTTTTGAGAACAACAAAAATTCGTACTTCTGCCATCTACATGATCACTGTAAATATTGTACAGACCGTAAGGAAAAACTCGAGGGCTAGTGTATGTAGTGTCCCTTTTTTTTTCTGTGGCGAGTGTGGAGCCACAGCCTGATTGTCTCACGCATGTGGACGCCGAGGAGATGACAGCTGGTCGCTCAATAAATGATGATAATAATTTATGACCAACCAGATGGATCATAGACAACACAGCCAAGAACTGTACCACTACAATGTTGGAAGACAATTGTTGTTAAAAAAAAGAGACTTCCCAAGAATGATGCCTAAAACTGTGCTAGAGGAAAAGGTACAGCCGATCCGGGATTTATTAATGTTGTTATTAATTGTACGCTGTATGTTTCACGACTGGGAGCCAACCAGCGGACAAGAGCTTTCTGCCTAAAGGGTAAAACAGTGGTATCAACAATATTTTTTATGGGCGACAATACGAACCAAAGGACACTGTTATTGCCTACTTCCATGGGAACACAGCTGCCTGGCACTGTCCATTGGTAAGACTGCCAGCCATGCCACATTGGGAGACCATCCAGTCACCTGTACAGCCCACAGGACAACAATGGTAATAATTACTCAGAAAAAAGAAACTTTTGCATCGTCAACCATCCTAGTGACTGCCTTAAATTAAAACTCTCTCTCTCTCTCTCGTGATACTTTATGACTAATAGTTGTGGTTTCTTAAAAAATCATTGTTTATTTCTATAAAAATGAAACATTCAATTTTATAATTAAATATTGCCATTGAATTTTGTACCTTGTTTTCACTATATCCCATCCAGTCTAACAATTTCAACTGACTTAGTTAAAAATTCTGATTATTAAGTAAGTCGAAAACATTATTAATTCAATCCTCATAATTATCAGGATCTGGATGTCGCTTCCATCATAATAGAGAACACACCAAAAAGAATCCCTGGCACCCACCTGATCTTAAAATATGGAATAAGTACATTGAAATTAATGATAGAAATTAAACTGAAAGTGTGTGACCCAAAGGAAATTTAAGTGAGAAATACGTGAAACAATTAGGCGTACATTTAAGTGTGCTTGTTGGCAAAAATCATGCCTCATGGGTTAAACAACTCCCCACGATTAACAAGGCAACACATTTCTCCATGAACTGTCAGCAAGCCAAGCCCACTTCTAGAGATAATAACGAATGTTAATAGAACAAATTGCTAAGCTGTCCATGAATAATGTACCTGAAGATTGGAACCAAAGGCAAGAATAGGTGAAATAGTATCTGATGGAGAAGGTTACTAAAAGAAAGGAATGGCTAGTTCATGGGAACACACAAAAATTCAATGTTTTGGAGCAAGTCCTACAAAAATATGTCAAACCCTTGGATGCTGGGAGGAAGAAAATTTCATAATTCTTTCACATTTACACCATGGACAGTTTAGCATAAAAAAATATATTAGGAGCGAATGCGTACATCCTAGATGGAAAAGATAAAAATATTGGTATCCTGAACAAAAGGAACTTATAAAGGTATTATAGCAGTCCAAGCAAATGAGCCATGCAGCTTTGATGGAACAGAAAAAATAAAGGGATAAGAATAATTAGTTAACAAGTAAATAACAATTTAAGCAATTGTTTATAATCACATATATTATTTCTATAAGGTTTTTTTATGTCACAAGCCATTATCTCCCTTCATACATAACCGAAAACAATGATTGAGGTGTCATTTTAAAGCCTATGGTCTCCATTTTGGTCACATTATATTTTAAGAAAGGAATTTTTTCGGAATTCGATCCTTAAAGGACAAAAATGTTAATATTTCTAAAATAATGTTTTTTGGGTTACGAGCCATTTATCTCGCTGGATACCTATCCGAAATCGTTTAATGATGTATCATTTAAATATTAATATCAACGCTTTGGTGACATCATATATTAAGACAGGAATTTTTCGGAATTCAACCCTTGAAGAGCAAAAGTATCAATATTTCTGCAAGGTTTTTTTTGTGTCACAAGTCATTTATCTCTCTTCATATCTAACCGATATAGATAAATGAGATATGATATTAAAGATTAAGGTCTCCCCCATGGTCACATTATAATTTATGAAAGAAATTTTTTGGAATTTGACACTTAAAGGGAAAAAATGTCAATATTTCTAAAATTCGTTTTTTTTGTGTCTCCAGCTATTTATCTCCCTGGACATCTAACCAAAATCGATAAATGAAGGAGGAGTATCAAGAGTAAAGTCTCGGCTTTTGTGACATCATATATTAAGAAATAATTTTTTTTCGAATTCAACCACTGAAGGGAAACAGTATAAATGGTTGTACAACGCATTTTTGTGTCATGAGCCATTTATCTCCCTTCATATCTAACCGATATAGATAAATGGGGTATCATATTAAAGATTAAGATCTCTGCCATGGTCACATTATATTTTAAGAAAGGAATTTTTGTAATTTGACCCTTAAATGACAAAAATGTTAATATTTCTAAAATGCGTTTTTTTTTTCCTTTTTTTTTTTCGTGTCACAGCCCATTTATCTCCATTAATATATAACCCAATAGATAAATGAGGTATCATTCTAAAGATTACGGTCCCTGCTGTGATCACATCATGTTTTAAGAATGGATTTTTTCTGAATTTAACCCTTAAAGGGCAAAAATATCAGTATTTCTAACATGCTTTTTTGTGTCGAGTCATTTACCTCCCTTGATAATTAATCAAAATTGATAAACGAGGTAGTTTCACTAAACCGTATTTTAAGAAAGGAGTTTTTAAAAATTCAACCCTTAATACTTAACAGAGGTCGATAAGTGAGGTATTGTTTTAAATATTAAAGTATCCGCTTTGGTCACATGATATTTTAAGAAAGAATTTTCTCCAAATACAACCCTCAAGGGGCAAAAATATCATCATTTCTAAAACTTTTTTTACCCCACTTGATGCCTAACAAGTTGATAAATGAGGTATCATTCTAGAGACCAAGATGTCTGCTTTGGTCACACCATATTTTATAGAAGGAATTTTTCTGCAATTCAACCCTTAAAGGGCAAAGTATCAATATTATTTCTATAACGTGTTTTTCTAATAATAATTATTATTATTATTATTATTATTATTACTATTAGCAATTTATCTCCTTCGATACCTAAACAAATCAATAAATGACATATCTAAGATTAAGGTCTCCAATTAGGTAAAATCATAAATTCAGAAAGAATTTTTCGGAATTCGATACTGAAAGTGGTCGTGCATATAAGACAATTCGGAGCCGCAGCCGCAGATATCACAGAGATGTTAATAAACTGTTTTTATAGGATAAGTAGCTTTTTGGATATATTTTTCCTTTCAAAGAAACATTTTTGTTTTGCTGTACAATTCCAATGTAAACATTTTATTGGCACAGCAATACATATCACAGAGATGTTGATATGCTGTGTGCATTTTGTTCAGGATGGTTGTAATCTGTTAAGGTCAGTGACAGTTTGTCGTACATACTGTGCGTTTTAAATTTTCCTAATTGTTTCGTAATATGCTGTTAGTATTTTTATCCGTATCTACTACACTAAACAAATAAAATAAATATTTGTTACAAAAGTGTGGTTTTACTTTTCAATATATTACAAGTATTCAACCTCACTATTCATAGTATTTTATTTGCAAAATTTTAGCACGGGTCGCCTAGTTTAGAACCTATTTCATTATTGTAGTAAAAGTAGATTATATTTTGTGAAAACCTGAATACGGATCCTGACACTATCCATTTAACTGATTTAAAAATAAAAGAGTTTCAGATAAAGTTTGATTGAATAGCAGTAACAAAGACTGTCCACTTTTGTCTGAATTCACTTGTCGAAAAACTGTGCATTACCTGATACTATAGGTGACCTTAAATACCAGTCAAAGAATTGCCAGCATGTTCCTCATTGTGAGACTATGTCATCTACCTGTCTTTGAAAGGATAAGTTGTTCCCAGAAAAGATCCAGGAGTTTGTTTACTTGACTCAGCTGGGTAGTCTGGCCCCGTGACATTAATGTCCTGCATGTGATCAAAAGGCTTGGTCACATGCAGGACATTAATGTCACGGGGCCAGACACTTCTAAACGAGTACTGGAACTGTGTATCATTCTTGGAAGTTGGTTCAATAGAACTTTGTGGTCAAATAAACCACCTTTAAAATGTCAATTTATTTAGTAAGATTTTTTAAATAAATGTATACCCACTACAAACTGTAAATATTAAAAGAATTACAATCATTGCTGTTTCAGAAGCTAAGTGATTTGATGTACAAAGAATTTCTGTAAAAATAGATATTTAGTTTGAGCTACTGAACTTTTTTAATGTAGAGAATGAATTATGAATGTTATATCTGCATTAATTTTCATTGTCAACATTTAATGATAAATGTAACATTAATAAATAAGTAATAATTATAGTGTTTGTATGAAATGGTTAAAAACGTACTCCATATGGTTTTGGTCCACACATGTTCAGGGAATTAAAGTAGATGCTCAATGAAAATACACTCATAACTCATCTTGAATCGCAGAATAAATTAGATAACTGTAAACAGGATATTTATTTATATAAGGGTGGTCTGAAGTTTCCGACCTAACAAAGATACAAGACATTTTTTATTTTCAACATTGTCTCCTTGTAACTCTACACACTTTTCCCAGCGATGCTCCCATCTCTGTAACCCATCCAAATAGTACTCGGCGATTTTCTCTGCAAAATAATTGTTCACGAAGGTGATTGCCTCTTCATTTGATGAAAATCTCCGTCCTCCGAGCGCAATTTTTAGATAAGGGAACACAAAAAGTAGCTTGGGGGCTAGATCTGGTGAGTAAGGCGGATGGTCAAGCAGTTCAAACCGTAATTCGTGAATTTTCGCCGTGGCAACTGCTGAGGTGTGAGACGGTGTGTTGTCTTGGTGAAACAGGATTTTCTTTTTCTGCAAATGTGGCCATTTTTCTGCAAGTTCTGCCTTCAGCTTGTCAAGTAATGATGCGTAGTATGCTCCTGTAATGGTTTTTCCTTTTTGAAGGTAATCGATTAAAATAACTCCATGACTATCTCAAAAAACAGTCGACAGCACTTTCCCAGCAGAAAAAACAGTTTTTGCTTTTTTTTTGAGCCGGTTCCCCTTTGCACTCCACTGTTTGGACTGCATTTTTGTTTCGGGCGTATAATGGTGTATCCAAGTTTCATCTACAGTAATTAATCGGCGCCAAAACTCGGATTTATTGCGCCTAAACTGCGCCAACAGAGCATTGGAAATTTTCATTCTGTAACACAGCAGCTCTTTAAAAACAAGTAAAATTATATATTCATACTCATAAAGGCCATAATATTGGCAAATTAATAGTTAAAAGAATTTATAAAAAAAGAATAGCAAGATTAATAAATATTGTTTGGTCAGAGATGCTTGAAAGGATATATGATCTCTGGAAAAAAAGTAGAAGTTAGGAGCTGGTATTGTCTCTAGTTAAGAGAACTGTTGGTAGAAGTGGAGAGAAAATCAGCATAATTGAGCAGAGAAGCTTGAAAATAATAGTTGCGGGGAAAAATTGATAGATCTTGAGTAGAAAAGAACCTGCTAATCTTTCGGAGCAAACTCAATGCAAAAAGTACTCTAGACATGGTCAAATGTTGTAATGAGAGGATTTTTGGATATAGCAAACAAAAGGAAATAAACCGATCAAGATTATAAATCAAAATACAGTCTATAAATAATATTTATTTCAAGTTAACATAGATTGCCACACACATTAATTTAAAGTGACAGTTCAAACACGTTTTTGGTCTAATGTGAGCAAACGCGGTACCTAACGTGCCGACAGCTTTCTCATACCTAAATGTTGATTTAATATGTAACAAAGACGTTCTTTTGAAATGTTCATAACCTCTGCTATCTCTCTCACTTTAATTCAGCAGTCATCTAGCACCAATTGGTGAACTTTGGCGATGTTTTCGTTGGTAGTTGCAATTTTGACGTCCTGAATGTTCATCGTCTCCCAAGCTCTTACGGCCACAATTAAATTTAGCTGCCCAAAATTTCACTGTGGTAAGTGATGATGCAGATTTCCCATACACAGAATCCAACTCATCTTTGATTTGCGTAGGCATATTGCTTTCAAAACAAATATTTAATGACAGCTCGATACTCGATTTTGTCCATTTCCACAAAAACACATCAATTCACTCAAACGACTGTTACATAATAACTGTGCGTCCAAAATGGCCGAAACTTTGGTGAGTACCTGTCAACAGATAAACAACGAAATTCACTAGCTTTTATTTTCGAGTGCTGCCATCTTCACGTTGAGGTCGGAAACTTTTCAGACCACCCTCGTAATGTTGGAGTTCTGTCAATAGATAGGTGAAGTGCTCAATTGGGACAGAGGAAGAGAGGAGCATAATTGAGCAATGATGCAAATAGTGCAATTAAAACTAGTGAACAGTAAATACGGGATTTAAAATTATTCCGTAGAATAATTTTAAATTATCTGAGTGGAGGGGTACGTTGTAATGGAACATATTGAACAGCTGGGGGCATGTATGAGCAGAGTGTTTTGTTTTTTGTTTTTTTCTTTTTTTTTTGTTATGACAGCATGGAGCTGCAGCCTGATTATCACCCACACATGGAGGCAGAGGAGATGACAGCTGGCCATTCAAAAAAATTATTTACGACCTACCAGATGGGTCATAGGTGACACTGCTGAGAACTGCATCACTATAATGCCGAAAGATAGTTGTTAAAAACAAAAAGGAAAAAGAGACTATTCCTAAGAACGATGCCTAAAATTGGGCCAGTAGAAAGGGAACAGTCAAACCAGGAATTTGTTAATACTGTTATTAACTGAAAGCTTTACGTTTCATGACTGGCAGCCAACCAGCACATAAGCTTCCTGCCTAATAGGAAGACTGAAAAGAGCTGCAAAACAGCAGTGTCAACAACCTTGTTCTTTGGCAAAGACGAGAACCAAATGAAGCTCGTTACTGCCGGGAAGACTGCCAGTCTCACTACACTGGGTGGCCATCATTTCACCTGTGGAGAGGATTATTCATCCAACAAGACAACTAGATTCACCTACAATGGTAATAAATATTCAGGAAAAAGAAACTTGAACATTTTATAATTAAATATTACTATTGGATTGTGAACTTTGTTTTCACTATGCCCCACCCAGTCTATAATATGTCTCTTGACTCGGTTAAGAATTGTATCATTACATAATTCAAACCCATAAAAAATTCAATTTTCATAACTTTAGGATCTGAATGTCACTTCCATCATAATAGGGAACACTTGAAAACGAATCCCTTAAAATATGAATAAGTATTGTGAAATTAACTATGGTTATAAAACTGTAACTGTGCTACCAAGAAGTTGCATTCCTATAACAGCAAACACTTCAATATAAAACAGTGCAATTTACTTTTATGTTTTTGATAATATTTCTCCAGAGAGAAACTTTTCCCCTATCTTCATCACATTTAATTAATGAAAGATTTACCTGTGCAATGAACATTATCAGATTATCCAAATCCTTATAGTATCGATCAGGCTGCAAGTGAAATACTTGCAACATTGATTCAAAGTGACTATACTGCTGCAGAAACTGGAAAAAAGAAAGATTTGAAATAATATCTACTCATCACAAAATATATATGTCAAACAGAGACAATATTTTTAAAAACCTTCACATTTCTTCGAATGCATGATCAATGATTAGAGATAATAAATTACTCAAATGACCCATTTCTTGTATTTAATTAGAAGCTTGCCTTCAACTTCAAAAATTGTCACTCTGTCAGTCCTTTTCATAAAATGTCATGAGCTACAGAATTTTCTTCTATAATGAGATTCAAGGTGATAATTGATCAATTTAAATTATGTCAAGAAATAAATGGTAAAGAACTGACCATTAACTCCTTATTATACCAATTTAAAAAATAAAAACACACACACACCAAGAAATAGGACAGATACTGAGCAAAATAGCACTTGTTTGAACTCACCTCATCCTTATATGATTCAGGATCCTTCTTGATCAGGTTTTGAAGCTGGGGCAAATTATCAGGCAACTGATTATTATGTCGGTTCATTATTAGACCACTGACTAAACTGAAAAGAACCAAAATCAGATTGCATCAACACATTTGCATCATGATAAAAGAGGCGTAGAAAAGAAATGATACCAACAGTATATCCATCGAGAAGGTGATCAGATGAAAGCCTCTACAAATCTGCCATAAATAAATAAATGTAGTGCCCTGAAAGCAACAAAAACAAGAAGCAAAGACCTCAGGTCATAGTCTAAAAGGCAAAAACACTAAGTGGAGTATTACACACCAAAAATTAAAATTGGTTCAAAGGTACACACTTTGACAATAAATTTGGCCACCGCTGAAAACTTCTATCACTCTTATTTTTCAAAGTATGACATCAATGTCATCCCAGGAAACAGTAATGCAATACTGGCAAGCCAGTATGCGTTACTGTTACTTAGGATGGCATTGATGTCATATCTTGCAAGATAAGAGTGATAGAAGTTTTCAGCGGCGGCCAAATTTATTGTCATAGTGTGTACAGTTCAAAGGGTATTTACACAATGGCTACATTTGCCAAAGCCTTTAAGGATTGCTTGATGTATCAATACCTATAAGCATTCACTCTTCTATTGCTAGCTCCACCCCTCCCCCAGGTGTCTTCTAATTAATGATAGATGTTAACAAACAATATGAACATTCCAAATTTCAGGCAGAACCAAGGAGAATTCCATCTGAATTGCGAGTTCATTTTGGTAGCAATAGAAAGCAGACATCCAGGCGAGGAACATATTTTTCTCTTTTTGGTGAACTGTCCATAAACAAAAGCAGCAGGAGTTGGCACTATTTAGTGGCGCATAGTACTATTTGTGGCTAATTATCACTTCTGATTGACTCATTAGTGCTACTGTGTTATTCATCATGCATTAATTGATTAAGCAATAGAAAATTTTGTAGAAACTACTACATTTAACGTTCAAACACGTTTTATCTTGATGTAAAAAAATTTCATTTTGAAATAAATTTATCCTGTAAAACTCTTATATTTAATGCGAAAATCCTCTTTTCTTTATTGCTTTAGCCAATTGCAAGACATTCTATATCCAAGCAGTAATTCTCCACTATTGGTTAAGCACTGATAATACTTCTTATATGCAACTGTTGTAATTTTGCACTAGTGGTACCTGAATGAAATCCTTAGCATTTAGGTCAAAATGCAGCACAGACCACTGAAACATAACAATAACACACGATATTTTGGATACCAAATTTTCATGTTGTATTTATCCCTATTAGTGATGTCCAGGCAGCATTTTCACCTAAATGCAAACAGTTATTGATTGGTTACTGAATTTGAAAGGAAGAGGCACATTGATGTTCAAATACATTTATTTGAACTATTTTCACACGATCCAATAAGAAAATAGTTTTATTTTTTTATATATACTCTTTGCCCGATCATTGATTTCAACATACATACTTTCTTAACTTCAAATAGTAAATCAAAATTTAATATGAAAATTATTTCTTTTTATCTTCGAAAAGCTGATTCTGTATCTCTCAACAGGACCTAACTGACTTTTCATAAAGCTGTGGAAAACACTGAACAAGCTTTGTTAAGCAGACTGTAAAATGTATGTGATACTTCATAAAGTAACCAGTAAGTAATGTGTTGGGTGATATTCTTGAATGCTATATTTCGTTTCCTATAGACAAACTTCTCCAGTTTCAAGCAGTGTCAAAATTGAATCATCTAGCAATGCTTCAGAAGCTTGCACTACTTCCATTGTCAAGGCCCACTTAACATCACTGAAATCTGCCGCAATTATTGGCTTCCATATTTGGCTTAAATTGAGACCCTGATCATGATTAATAACATTACTACTAAGCCCAATCTCAATCGTCTCGTTCACAACACTGTCCTAGACGTTATTTGCATAAAAAAGGTGTGTCGTTTCGTCGAAGCATGGCTCGTGCCTATTGTCAATGGCATATTCGACTATAGCAGATTTTTCTTTTTGTCCGGAAAATATCTGACGTGTTCTTTCAGTCTTTCGTTCATCGTCCTTAAGGTTTGTCCTGTATAAGAAGTACCACATTCAAAAGCAATTTTGTAGACTATAGGAACCTGAAGATTGGGACCATCCTTCAGAGTTCGCAACAGCTGTCAAATTTTTCGGGGAGGCCAAAAAATCGAATGGATGCCCCGTTTGTTGAGCAGCCTAACTATTTTTTATGTTAGTACTCCACAGAAAGGTAAAACCTCATAGGTTTTGGTTTTGTCTTTTCTCCAAGCTGACCATAATATCATCACATTCTAATCTCACTGCTTTAACCATCTCCACAAAAGCAGCAGAATTCTAGACATGATGTGCTCATTGACCAACCAACGGATTTAACAAACTTGTGAGATATTTAGCCAACCTTTACACTGGGGAACCTGTAGCAGTGACTATTGAAATTTTATGAATTTTTGGTAGCCCATACAATCTTGGTGGTCTTAGATTCTTCATCGTTTCTTCTGCCAATCCAGTTTCTCTTATTAGAATTTTTGTCTTCCTGGCTATCTGTGCCACAGGATCGCAAAGAATCAAATGATATACCTCATAATCTAAAACTTCACTTTTCTTTTGGTGGTTGTCCGCGTCTGTCAAGATCACCATTCTTTTCAGAAATTGGGAGTGCTGAATACTTTTGTCCATAGTGCAAAGGTGGTGTCCAACAAGGAACATTTACAGAAGGAACTTCATTACCTGGGACGCGTATTTCATGCCAATGGTTATGGCACTAAGGAATTCCATTGTGCAGCCAATGGAAGAAAAACAAAAAACCAAAACTGATGACAGAGATCAGGACGAGCCGCATGCCTTCTTACCTTTCAGTGGAGCAGTAACATCGGCTGCTCAACAAATAGGGCATCCATTTGATTATTCAGCTTCCAAGAAAAACTGGACAGTTGCTACGAATTCCAAAGGATGGTCCCAATATTCGGACTCCTGGAGTCTACAAAATTGCTTGTGAATGCGGTACTTCTTATACAGGACAAACCTTAAGGGCAATCGATGAAAGACGGAAAAAACACGTCAGATATTATAAACTCTGACAAAAAGAAAAATTTGCCATAGCCGAATATGCCACTGACAACGGGCACGAGCCATGCTTCGACAAAACGACATGCCTTTGTTATGTAAATAACTTCTAGGACAGTATTGTGAGGGAGGCAACTGAGACAATCTATCAACATCTATAAACCATGCTTTCATCGATCTGTAGGATGGATCCCAGACCTCCTTACATAAACATATCTGGTTCTGTAATAATTGCCAAGAACATATGTCTCTAATAAAAGTATACTGCTGGTTCACAGTGTTTGTACTGCTTATACAGGACAAACCTTAAGGGTGATTGATGAAAGACGAAAGAACATGTCAGATATTTTAAACTAGGACAAAAAGAAAAATCAGAAACAAATCTGGAGTCTGCAGTAATTTCCAAGAACATGTCTCTAATAAAAGTATACTGCTGGTTCGCAATGTTTGCACTTCTTATACAGTACAAACCTTAAGGACGATCGATGAAAGACGGAAAGAACACGTCAGATATTTTAAACTCTGACAAAAAGAAAAATCTGCTATAGCCGAATATGCCTTTGACAACGGGCATGAGCCATGCTTCGACAAAACGACATGCCTTTGTTATGCAAATAACTTCTGGGACAGTGTTGTGAGGAAGGCAATTGAGATTAGGCATGATAATAATGTTATTAATCATGATCAGGGACTCAATTTAAGCCAGACATGGAAGCCGGTAATTGGATTATTGCAAGACACACAGGACAGTCATATTAGGGTACAGAAATGACTCGATCATGACGTCACCAAGTGAACCCTAGACCGCCCCTCCACACACATTATTCTCCACTCCCGGCTGGTAACCCTATATAATAGACTTCTGTGCGGCAGACTTTTGTGATGTTAAGTGAGGCTTGACAATGGAAGCGGTACGAGCTTCCAAAATGCCGCCAGACAATTCAACTTTCACACGGCTTGAAACCCAAGAAGTTTTTCTACAGAACTACCGCTACAGAAATGTAATTATTTGGTTTCCTACCAAAAATTTGAGTCCACATGAAATGATCCAAATGTTATCTGTTAATTTGTGAACCCATGATGTCCCAATGATGCAAATGTTGACATTAGCACACCTTTACATTTTAGACACATGAATGTAAATTTCTTTGCAGTATTTTCTCTGGCAATCAAATGACATTTTTGGTGGCAATTATTTTCTGGATATTTTTTTGTATTAGATAGTAAATGATGGTGTTGCAAAAGGTGTTCCTCCAGAAAAACGATTATTCTAATTCTCAATGTCACACACTTCCATCTTTTGTATTAGCTGATTTGAACTGCCCACCAATAAAAGTTCTTTCATATGAAAAATATCTATTTTTGTTCAGCAAATGCAAATGAAGGATGAACGATTGGAAATATTGTGTTAGCCTCTTATTGTTAGGAAAAAATTTAACAGTTTTTGTTGATGTTGCATTTTCTGTTGCACAAAGTACAAAGTACTGAATTTTAGCATGATACGATACTTGAGGGATTACTTTATGCCAAGCGACAAATTACTCTGAAAATATTACAATAGTCAGTTGTGAAATGTTCTATATCCAAACATTAATTTCCTACTATTGGTCCAGTATTGATAATACTTTTCGTACGTCAGAATTATATGGTGCTGTTACAACAGTAATAAATTCTTCAGCGTTTAGGTCGTAATGCAGCCTGGACCACAGTAAAACATAACTACATCACCCTATACAGGGTGTTACAAAAAGGTACGGCCAAACTTTCAGGACACATTCCTCACACACAAACAAAGAAAATATGTTACGTGGATATGTGTCCGGAAACGCTTACTTTCCATGTTAGAGCTCATTTTAGTTTCGTTAGTATGTACTGTACTTCCTCGATTCACTTCCATTTATGGGGGCATTTGAAAGCCCTTGTCGACGTAACCCCGGTACCAAATGTAGAGACTCTTCGTGCTCGTATTGTAGACGGCTGTGATACAATACGCCATTCTCCAGGGCTGCATCAGCGCATCAGGGATTCCATGCGATGGAGGGTGGATGCATGTATCCTCGCTAACGGAGAACATTTTGAAAATTTCCTGTAACAAAGTGTTTGAAGTCACGCTGGTACGTTCTGTTGCTGTATGTTTCAATTCCATGTTTAATGTGATTTGAAGAGAAGTAATAAAATGAGCTCTAACATGGAAAGTAAGCGTTTCCGGACACATGTCCACATAACATATATTCTTTGTTTGTGTGTGAGGACTGTTTCCTGAAAGTTTGGCCGTACCTTTTTGTAACACCCTGTATACCATCCCATGAGTCTGGACTAACCGCAATAAACAAATCACAAACAATAGCAATTTCAGCCAAATGTCGAAAAGCAGGTAAACAAATGGATGAGAGAATAAATGTAAACAAAACACAAATAATAGCCATTTCAGCCATGTGAGAAAATTCAGGAAAAAGGAATCTATTAAACTAATGGATAAGAGACTAACATAGTCAAGAATAATTTCTATGGCTTTTCTCATTAAATTAAATGGTTTCCTAATCCAATTTTATTACTCAGTAAACGATTAGTAACTAAATTACATGGATTTATAAATAAAATAAAATACACAGCTAATAAGCTTCTGACTGTTATACGTCATGACCAACTGCAAGCGGCCATTAGCCACAAATAGTACTGTGCTTCACTAAGTAGTGTCAACCAAAATTATTTCTACTGTTTTTGTTTAAGGACGGTTCACCCAAAAGAAAAAAATATATTTTTCGGTGTGACATCTGCCTTCTATGGCTACCAATATGAAGTCGCAATTCGGTTGGACTTCTTGGGTCTCTCCAAAACTTCTAATCAATCACTAATTGACTGATATGTAAACGGAGATTTTCCCAGTGTATAAATTCAAGTTGGTTTTCTCCGGTTTGCAGCCGTATATTTTCATAAAACAATGACAACATCCTCTGTAGTCTTCATCAGGTAATTGTATCTTGCTATCAAGAATCTGCAAGATCATTGTAAAATTGCTGGACAAGCAGTGTCAAGCTGGAGTCATCAACTCGTGGTTGCGGACCACCCAATCAACGTACAGCACAATCTGGCCGTTGTTGGTAGTCAAGTCCCCATCCAGAGAAGGTTGCTAGACCACACAATCATCATGTCGAGGAAATGGCGCAATTGGTGGCAGTGCAGCAGGGTCAAGACACCGTCCAGATACAGCTGCCAGGCCACAGAATTGGAGCGTACCTTCTTTTATCACTGATTACCAAAAATAAGGGGTCTGGGCCAGCACATTCACATTTGCAAAGACTATTTTATGGCCACTCTCAGTGATGTGTTCTATGGCAGCACACTTATCTAGTTGTAACAGGTGAAGATTGCATGTGTGTTTGGCACAGCAGGTTTCAATGTTGCAGATGGTTTGCCCAACATAGAATTTCCCACATTCACAGGGTATGCAGTATCTCCAAACCCAAGTTATCTTTCACTGGTTTGAGCCAATCTTCAATTTTTGCTGGCAGTAGGAAGATACTCTTGATCTTGTGAATAGGCAATATCCGATCTACCTTTGCAAAATAATCTTCTGCATGTGGGATGTCTCAGAGATGTTGAAGTTCCACTTGTAGACTTTCTTCATTGCAAATTTCCCTTGGTCTATTCGCCAAAGTATATAAAACTATTGTTTTCTGAGCTGGATGGTGGTAGTTGCTGGCATCCAGATTGTAGTCTGCATGTGTTGGTTTACGGTAAACACTATGTCCTGTGTCCTATGTCTGGATTTTGTCTGATAAGAATATCAAGGAAAGGACGGCTGCCATTTTCTTCTACCTCCATGGTGAAACGAATATTTGGATATAAGGTGTTCCAGGAATGCATCTAATGCACAGCTACCATGGAGCCACACAACAAAGGTATCATCTACATAACGGTAAAAGCACTTATGTTTTAGAACCGTTCCTTCTAGAGCTCTTTTCACGAAGTGCTACATGTACAGATTGGACGCTACCGGTGAAGAAGGTGAACCCATTGCCACACTGTCAGTATGTTCATAGAATCTTCCCTTATAAATAAAATATGTGGAGGTCAGAATATGTTCACACAGAGAGAAAATATTACTTTCAAGATAGCGATGTAAAAGTTGCAGAGACTCTTTCAGAGGAACCCTCGTGAACAATAATATAACATCGAATCTAAGCACTATGTAACTATCAGATAACCGCAAGCTGTGCAGTGCCTTAACAAACTGAGAGGAGTTCTTTACATGGTGAGAACAGCGAGGAACAAAAGGACTCAACATTCCTGGAAGGTACTTGACCAAGTTGTATGTAGGTCGCCCCTATGGCACTCACAATATCCATTGTGATTTTTTGGCAGGCCGCAAAGTCTGGGTGGACTTGCGGCACGAGATCGAAGACTCTTGATGACATCAGGGAGAAGTCCAGCTTTCTTTAAAAGAGCAGAAATATGTCAGATTTTCATTCAAAAGCTTGTATGATGAATCATCAAGTAAATTTCTAATCTTGACATCATGCTGAGTAGCTAGAAGAAGAATTGAAGCATTCCCTCTGTCCACCGGTAACACGACAACCTCTTCAATACTACGCAAGGCACGGAGTACAATACATTCCGCTTTAGTGATGTTAGGCTTAGCTTTTCTCAGAACCCTACAGGTTACTTTATGTATCTCTTCAGCCATTTCTGCAGCAAGCTTACGAGTGACTTGCAAAAATGCACAGATGATGTCCATTGCAGGTACTGCTCTTGGTGCAGAGAAAAAATTCAGACCCTTGGACAATACTTCATCAAGCTTCATATAAATGAGGTTTACCACTAAACAGCTGATATCCAAATTATGCTGAGGCTTATGCACCTTGGACAGACAGCTAAATTTGAAAACATGTGTGGCCACTGCCCTTTCATACTCCTAGTGTCCTTGCGCCCAACGTAGCTGTGTCCACTCAGTCACAGGAATCTGGTGACAAGATGGAAGTCAGGTGTAAATAGCAGTGTAATAGTTCACATGCATTGTTGTTAAACTCAAAACCGAGTAAAACAAACATGTACCCGAAGAAGTGCCAGATGTATAATTCTTTTGGCCTTAATGCTTACGATGTGGTGAGAAACTGTAAGAAAGCAGGGAATGATTCCAGAATCCCAGCAGAAACAACAGTGAGCTTAAGAGTCTGGCTTTCTTCTTATGTAACTCTTGAAATGCCTCACTTATTGAAATATCTCCTCCTCGTAGAGGTAACTGCTACGTGAATGGGAATTTTTGGGAGTTGGTGATAAAAGAAGCTATTGAAGTAAGACTCAATGACAACACATTTAACAATGATACAGGTTTCTTTCCGAGTGATGCATGGAAACTGGCACTTAAAACTCTAAAACAGAAGCGCAAGGGAGCAGATCGCATATAATCTCACGACACAAACAGGCTGTCCGCTAGCACGTATCATTATCATGATGATTTCAACAGTGCACGACAATTCTTCCTTCTTTATTTTTCTTTATCTTAGCGGGTACCTTTGCCTTCCTTCCATCTATTGCACCCCAGACAATTACCACTACGTTCCGATAGGGTGGCCCTGAAGCCGCATCTGGACGGGGTCTCAACCCTGCTGCACTGCCACCTGTTGCACCATCTTCATTCCGGTTCCTTGACACGATGAATCAGTGGTCTAGCAACTGTCTCTGTGCGGGGTCTTGACTACAAACCATAGCCAGATTGTACTGTGCATTGATTGGAAAGTTCCGCAACCATGAACAGACGACTCCAGCTCAACGTTGGTGATATCCGGCAGTTTCGTGTTGAAACAATCTCAGTAATACAGGGTGTCCACAAATGAATATCAGGGTTTTAATGCTTTATAAGATTTATTACATTATCCTTACAGTTATAAATGATATGTCAAATGAAAGAGCAACTCAAACAGTTTTGTTCGTTGGCACTAGTGCGCATGTGCGTGAAATGTTTCCGCTGCGATCCGCTAGAATGCGGTACTAGCAAAGATGGCGACTAGTGAAGAGAAAGCGTTTTGTGTTTTACAGTTTGCAAAGACTGAATCTGTAGTTACTGTGCAGCGTGCGTTCCGCATTAAGTTCGGGCGTGATCCTCCAAGTGACAATAACATCCGTAGATGGTATCATCAGTTTGAAGGTACAGGCTGCCTTTGTAAAGGGAAGAGCGCGGGACGACCAAGAGTTAGCGAAGAGACTGTTGAGCGAGTGAGAGAGTCGTTCACTCGTAGCCCAAAGAAATCTGTTCGGAAGGCTAGTCGCGAATTAGATATTTCTAAGTCGACTGTTTGGAAAGTTTTAAGGAAACGCTTGCAACTACGTCCTTACTGTTTATAGTTGTTACAGGCTCTAAAGCCTGCAGACCATGGTTTACGTGCCAAATTCGCTAACGAAATGTTGTTACATGACGATGAAGATTTTCTACATCATGTTGTCTTCAGTGATGAATCGACCTTTCACCTCAGTGGACATGTTAACACTCATAATGTGCGGATCTGGGGCTCAGAAAATCCTCAAGAGATCGTACAAGTGCAACGAGACAACCCTAAAATCAATTTTTTTTGTGCCGTATCCCGGCGGAAAGTTTACGGACCTTTCTTTTTTGATGAACCGACTGTAACTGGTACTTCTTACCTTGATACACTAGAGCAATGGCTCTTCCCTCAGTTGGAACAATATGAACCAGAGAACTTCATTTTCCAGCAAGATGGTGCGCCACCTCACTGGCATAACGAAGTACGCGGTTGGTTGAACGTAACTGTACCCGACCGCTGGATTGGCCGCAAGGGGCCCAATGACAGAGCTTGCTATGCGTGGCCTCCACGTTCACCTGACCTAACGCCATGCGATTTCTACCTTTGGGGTTTCATCAAGGATCGTGTGTATGTGCCTCCGTTACCAGCCGACCTCATTGAATTACGACAGAGGATTGAAGCAGCTGTTGCAACAGTTACTGAAGACACACTGCTCAACGTTTGGGAAGAACTCTGCTACAGACTTGATGTGTGCCATGTGACAAATGGTGCCCACATAGAACACTTGTAAGCTTGTATATAAAACTGTTTAAGTTGCTCTTTCATTTGACATATCATTTATAACTGTAAGGATAATGTAATAAATCTTATAAAGCATTAAAACCCCGATATTCATTTGTGGACACCCTGTATATCAGTCTTCAATGCTAAAATAAGAAACTGCAGTTGCTTTATAGTTAATTGATGTAAATACATTATGTTTATCTTTGTAGCCAAAATAATAATTCCTGCTATCCTGCACAAAATCATTCCTTCCAATCAAACAAATACTTTTCATTATACCTATCAACCAAGGAGCCACATATATGAAAAACCAGTCTTTAGATTAGGAATGAAACAATGTAGGAAAAAACTACAAACAAAATAAAATAAAACTGACTAGTACACTAGGTAAACTAACATGTTCCTTTTTTTAAAAAAAAAAAAAAAAGCCTTCTTTATATCAGTTAGCCCATCAGAAAACATATCTTCTAATTAACAAAAAGAAAATAATGACTAAATTTATTTAATATTGGAGCTAAAATAATCTAATAGTTAAAGTAGCGAGTAATATTTAATAAATAATAGTTTGGCTGCTTTATCTCTTAATCGATTCCTAAGCAAATCATCATATATATTATTTCTATAAGGTATTTTTTTGTCACAAGCCTGTATCTTCCTTCATACTTAACCGAAATCAATGAATGAGGTGTCATTTTGAAGCTTACGGTCCCCACTTTGGGTACATCACATTATAAGAAAGGAATTTTCGGAATTCGACCCTTAAAGGGCAAAAATGTCAATATTTCTAAAATGCTGTTTTCTGTGTTACAAGTCATTTATCTCCCTGGATATCGATCTGAAATCGTTTAATGAAGTATCATTTTAAAGATTAAGATTTCCGCTTTAGTAACGTCATATATTAAGACAGAAATTTTTCGGAATTCGACCCTTAAAGGGCAAAAGGATCAATATTTTTGCAATTCGTTATTGTGTCACGAGCGATTTATCTCCCTTAACATCTAACCGATATAGATAAATGAGGCATCATATTAAAGACTAAGGTCTCCACCGTGGTAACACTATATTTTAAGAAAGGAATTTTTCGTAATTCGACCCTTAAAGGGCAAAAATATTAATTTTTCTAAAGTGCGTTTTTTGTATCTCGAGCCATTTATCTCCGTGGATATCTAACCAAAATCGATAAATGAAGTAGGATTATAAGGAGTAATGTCTCAGCTTTTAAGAAAGGAGTTTTTCGTAATTCGACCCTTAAAGGGCAAAAATGTTAATTTTTCTATAATTCATTTTTTGTGTCTTAAGCAATTTATCTCATTGGATATCTAACCAAAATCGAAAAATCAAGTAAGATTATGAGGAGTAATGTCTCAGATTTGGTAACATCATATTTTAAGAAAGAATGTTTTTTGAATTCAACCCTTAAATTGAAAATGTATAAATGCTTCTATAACGCATTTTTGTGTCACGTGCCATTTATCTCACTTGATATCCAACCAATATAGATAAATGAGGTATCATACTAAAGATTAAGGTCTCCGCCGTGGTAACATTATAATTTAAGATAGGAATTTTTCGTAATTCGACGCTTAAAGGGCAAAAATGTCAATTTTTCTAAAATGTGTTTTTTGTGTGTCTAGCCATTTATCTCCCTGGATATACAACCAAAATCGATAAATGAAGTAGGAGTATGAAGAGTAATGACTCAGCTTTGGTGACATCATATTCAACCTCACGTTTCACCGATTTTTTTTTCGCGAAATTTTCGCATGGGTCGTCTAGTATATATTATTTCTATAAGGTATTTTTTTGTCACAAGCCTGTATCTTCCTTCATACTTAACCGAAATCAATGAGGTGTCATTTTAAAGCTTATGGTTGCCACTTTGGTCACATCATATTTTAAGGAATGAAGTTTTCGGAATTCAACCCTTAAAGGGCAAAAATGTCAATATTTCTAAAATGCTGTTTTCTGTGTTACGAGTCACTTATCTCCCTTAATACCTACCTGTAATCGTTTAATGAAGTATCATTTTAAAGATTAAGATCTCCGCTTTAGTGACGTCATATATTAAGACAGAAATTTTTCGAAATTCGACCCTTAAAGGGCAAAAGTATCAATATTTTTGCAATGCGGTTTTGTGTCACAAGCGATTTATCTCCCTTAATATCTAACCGATATAGATAAATGAGATATCATATTAAAGAATAAGGTCTCCGCTGTGGTAACACTATATTTTAAGAAAGGAAATTTTCATAATTCGACCCTTAAAGGGCAAAAATGTTAATTTTTCTAAAGTGCGTTTTTTGTATCTCGAGCCATTTATCTCTCTGGATATCTAACCAAAATCGATAAATGAAGTAGGATTGTAAGGAGTAATGTCTCAGCTTTGTGAAATCATATTTTAAGAAAGAATGTATTTGGAATTCAGCCCTTAAAGGGAAAAAGTATAAATTTTTCTACAACGCATTTTTGTGTCACGAGCGATTTATCTCCCTTAATATCTAACCGATATAGATAAATGAGGTATTATATTAAAGAATAAGGTCTCCGCCATGGTAATATTATATTTTAAGAAAGGAGTTTTTTCGTAATTCGACCCTTAAAGGGCAAAAATGTTAATTTTTGTAAAATTTATTTTTTGTGTCTTAAGCAATTTAGCTCATTGGATATCTAACCAAAATCGAAAAATCAAGTAAGATTATGAGGAGTAATGCCTCAGATTAGGTGACATCATATTTTAAGAAAGAATGTTTTTGGAATTCAACCCTTAAATGGAAAAAGTATAAATGCTTCTATAAGCATTTTTGTGTCACGTGCCATTTATCTCACTTGATATCCAACCGATATAGATAAATGAGGTATCATACTATAGATAAAAGGTCTCCGCCGTGGTAACATTATAATTTAAGACAGGAATTTTTCATAATTCGACCCTTAAAGGGCAAAAATGTCAATTTTTCTAAAATGTGTTTTTTGTGTCTCTAGCCATTTATCTCCCTGGATATACAACCAAAATCTATAAATGAAGTAGGAGTATGAAGAGTAATGACTCAGCTTTGGTGACGTCATATTCAACCTCACTTTTCAACGATTTTTTTTTTCGCGAAACTTTCGCAGGGGTTGTCTAGTCATAAATTAAAACTGTTGCACTTGGCACCAAATTTTATGGAGTCAACAGATAAGTGCTTATTATATGCACAAAAGCTTGAACTTTCATATTAACTTTCCATCACAGTAGATGATCTTCAGTTAGTTGTCAGGAAATACCGCTTTACTTACAAGCCTTCAACACAAAATTTTGTCAAGAGAATCAATGAAACCTTGTAAACATAAGGAACACTTGATAAAAGTTCCTTGCATTATAAAAGATACAATGCATAACACTGTCATTGCGACAAATATTAGCGACAACATATGAGAAAGAGGGTATGGACTTTGTGCTTCTTAAAACATTTCCTTACTGATTCTAAAGTCCAGAAATTTGCACACTACTAATGAAAAATTTATTCTAGCAGCTACAAGTGGGGTGATCCGCACCATGCTGTATAAAACCACTTTCCATGTTATAAGAATTCCATCAACATACCGAAATGACCAGGTCATTGCCAAAGTGGATGCTGTGGTAATGCGGAACCATCATGTGACTATCCGAGAACTTGCGGAAGAGGTGGGCTTCAGCAATTTTTTGGCACATTCCATTGTGACTGAAGATTTGGCCATACAGAGAGTGTCGGCGAAATTCATGCTAAAGCTTCTGACAGCTGCACAAAAGCAACTTTGTTTAGAAATCTCACAGGATATGCTGGACTTCACAAACAGTGATCCTGGCTGCATGAACACCATAATCACTGGTGACGAGTCCTGGGTGTATGGGTACGACCTGGAAACTTAATCCCAGTCACAGTGGAAGCATTACACGTCACCAAGACCAAAAAAGGCCCTCCAAGTGTGCAGCAATGTCAAAGTGATGCTGACTGCTTTATTTGACTCTCACAGTGTGGTATACCACGAATATGCATGACGAGGTCAAACAATCACCAAAGAGTACTACAGGGAAGTCCTCTGTCACCTACGCAATGCTGTGCAGAGCAAGAGACCAGAGTAGTGGTGAACAGGAAATTGGCACCTTCATCATGAAAATGCTCCAACACATTCCTCGCACTTGATTCTGACTTTTTTTGGGGGAAAACCAGACTCTAGTGGTTTAACAGGCTCCATAATCTCCTGATATGGCCCCATGCGACTTCTAACTGTTCCACAAACTAAAGAGGGAATTGAAAGGAAAGTGATTTCAGACAAGAGACGACATTATGGCTGCAACGACAGCAGAGCTAAATTCCATTCCGAAAAAGTCTTTCTCGGAATGCTTCCAACAATGGCAGCAACACTGGGACAAGTGTGTGGAGACCCAAAAAGACTACTTTGAGGGCGATTAGGTTTCCAATGCTCCAGATATGCCAGTTTTTCTTTCCCCCATCCAAAGGTCGGATACTTTTTTAACAGACCTCATATTTAGCAATGCTCCGGTTAGCTTTAAATCACTCTGTTTGAATTTACCTCCACCATTTTCCTGGCCAAAAGTCATTCTGTGAGGCAGTCTCTCACAACATACAACATCCACCTTCCATAATGTTCACATGTTGATAAAGGGCTAGACCTGAAAATCCCTGTATTTTGTGTGTGTTTGTCTTTTTTTAAGGGTTCATGTCCACATACGTCATCAGAAGGTAAATAAGTGGTGGTTCATTTTCCTATCCTAATCTCCAATTCCTTTTCACTAAATAGTGCATTTCATTATAAACCAACAAGAAGTATTAACAAAATGACTTAGCACATAGAAATTTATTTAAATGAGTATTTAGCAAAACCTGAATTCTGTATGCAGCTCGGCATGTGTCAGGAAACAAAGCTTTACTTTCATCACCTTAAGTGAGATTTGTAAAAGAAGAAAAATGTTACCAAGAATTTTTTTTGACAAATGTTTCAAAACTGAAACTAAGTGATGAATTAAAAAGATTTTTTGATACAAAAGGCTTATTCCCTTAATTAATATCCTCTCTGTTGCTAATAATGTTGCAGCAATGGTAGGATGACACACAGATGTTTGGCACTAATAAAACACTTTTACATTAGGCCATTTATCAACATTTAGTCACCAAAAATCTTAGTGAACACTTGCATAACTCTCTAGATTATGATATGCGACAACTTAATAAAATCAAAGTGAATGTCTTAAATGAGAGGTTTATGCTCAATTTTTTTTGGAAATGATGAAGAATATAATCATTTACTACTTAACAAGGAATTTCCTTGTGTGTTTTGATTCAGTTTTGAAATTCCTGTAATGTTAAGAAAATGTTTTTAAGCCCAATTTGATTAATTCAAACACATACGTAATGAAACCAATCTAACGTTACAAGGTGATCAATTACGAAGTCTATGTAAGTTGCTGAGCATGTTTTATAGTCTAGAATTTGTTTCCTAGATCTCTGGTTGGCCATGATTTAATCTAGCTGATATCTATTTGTAACGCCCAAACATTTCCAGGTGTATAACCTCCGTGCACAATTCTTAAGTAGTGTGTTTGCCATGAAGATTTTATATTTTTTTTTTTTTTTTCAAAAATTTAACAACCTCTTTCCTCCTTCATTTTTTTCTCCCTGTCCAGAACTTCCTGCAGTATTCTCTTTTCTTTCTCTCATTACCACATTTCAAATGCCTCCTTTACATATTGAATTAATTCAATTTCATCATAAATTTTCTCCATTTCTTCACCATCTTCCTGTGATATTGGCATATACACTTATACCAACACAGTTGGAGCAAGTTTAGTTTTTACATTCATCGAAGTATTCCTGTCACATAACTGTTCATAATAACTCATCTTTTTCCATGCCCGCTTGTTCATTATAGATCTCACAACAGTAACTTCAGTGACAGCTACTGTGTTAATTATACTATGTTCCCCAGACCAGAAATCCTGTGTATCTTTTCACGTAATCACACTAATCTCAGTGATATCTAACTCCAAGTGGTTGAGCCCTTTTTTAAATTTTGTGGCAAACTGAACACAGACATTGGGTATCTAAAAAGGAGTTGCAGTAGGAGTAAAAGAAGCCACCTACATTTGTTTACAAATATTACTACATTACCGGGTGCATAATATGAAACCTTATTTGCAATATTTTCAATTGCTAGATATACATTTTTCCAATCTCTCTGGAAATTTATGAATGCCACACCAAAATTCTTTTTTTCTCTTTTGACACAAACCAGTCATTGAGCCATTTTTGTACATTTTCATAAGAAGTGAAGCGCTGCTCAGCGAGTGCATGTCCCATCAATGTAAAGAGAGAGTTATCAGATGGAGCTTAGTCAGGTGAGTAAGCCTCATGCATCAGTATCTCCCAACACTTCAATCATTTCCTTGGCCGGTTTTGCTGTATGTGATGGTGCATTGTCATGAAGCAAAATCACTTTGTGTTGCCTTTTCTGGTATTCTGGTTGTTTTTCCTGCAATGCTTGATTCAAATTGATCATTTGATGTTGATAAAGTTAAGTATTAACAGTTTCACCAGGTTTTAAGTAGCTCGTAATAGATCATACAATTTTGATTTCGCCAAACACAGACATTGATGGTTCAGCTGGAGTTACCCATTATCTTTTCCGCTTAGAGTTCTCAAAATATATCCAATTTTCATCACCTGTCACAATTTGATGGAGAAATGACTTTCTTTTATACCTGGCTAGCAACATTTCACAAGTACTTTTTCCTTTTTCTTGGTGTCTGTCAGTAAGTTCATGTGGAACCCATTTTCCCATCTTTTGGATCTTTTCCATCGCTTTTAAACGTGTGGCGACAGCTTCCCATGTTACATTTAATTGGTCTGCGAGTTGCTCTTGCATTTGGACATCATCCTCTTGCAACAATGCTTGAAACTTTCTGTCCTCAAACTTCTATGGAGGTCTTCCACTGTCTTCATTTCTCATGTCAAAATCACCACTTTTGCATCTTTTAAACCACTCAAAACACTGCAATTTACTGAGAGCACGCTCACTGTAAGCTTCAACAAGCATTTGATGCCATTCTGAAGCAGTTTTCTTTAAATGGTAACAGAAAATCGATGATGTCCGTAAATCATAGTTTGGAGGCTCAAAACTCATGTTCAATATTATTGAAAACTACACTGTAGTATGAAACTTGTATTGTTGTAGGTTGAAAATAGCTGTCAGATGTCAATACAAGAAAATGGTAACAATGATGCAATCTGATGGTAACTGCATTGATAGCTAGAGCAATCTATTGGCAAATTCCGGTTTCATATTTACACACCTGGTACACAGTCGGTAACTCATATGATAAAAAATCTAGATTTGAAAAAATAGAGAAAATACCTGCAAGTGATGGATTATTTTCCCTATCCTACTTAGTTTTCATTTTCTAATGTCAGTTTCATCATCACCACTATCCAGAAGTTGTATTGGGAATCACTGGTAGACAGAAGGTGGGTGAAATGAATGCAGGGTGTATATACGGCATATATCGACAAATCAATTTGTCATTGGAAGCAGTATTAGGAATAACATGTGGAAGGGAATGGATTACAGTTACCATAAACTCTCTCTTCATTTCAAGCCTCGGGGAGTCAATAATGTTTCATTTCAAGAAAGCAGCAAGGCAGGGACTGGAAAAAAATTATCAAGGGAGCTGCTGATAATTTTATTTGAAACAGTGAAATAATTTAGAACAAATAGTAACAGCATAATTTTAAATGTTCATGTGACAATTTCAAACAAACAAAAAATGACATTGAGAACAATTCTCCTTATAAATTTGGTTGAAAACTACATTCATCCCATCATCTTTTTACAGACTTTTTTCACGTTTGCAGGTCAGTCCTGGTACTTTATATTACTAGAAGCTTGTGCTTATTTTGAAAGCATATTTATCAGCCATCTTGCTAGTCCTTTCATAGTCTGAGAAGTGGATGGGTTACCTATCTGCAAAAGGTGTAACTATGCTCTGTGTGTAGTACGCATAGCTTTTGCTTGTATGATATGAAGACTGGGAACCATCCCAACATTTACCTGGATGATTGCAGAAAGCCTCCTAAAAACCTCCATCAAGTGACCAGTATGCTGGGGCCAGGACTTCAAACTAGCCTTGTTGAAGCTATCCAAGCAAGCAGCCACTCTGGTGGGCACTACTACTTCAGATTAGTAATTTTTTGCAGGTACTACAAACTAAAAATGTCACTAAACACAACTGTCATAAATACAATACAAGATGAAAGGAATTAGGTTTTGGGCACAAGGCAATATCAGGATATGATGAATATTTCTTCTTCTTTTCCATTTTGGCCTCTATAGACAACATGGTTCTTAACTGTGGTAAGCTTTCTGTTTGGCCCAATATTCTTTCACCCTTGCACTGTGGCGGTTTTTTCTTTCTTGGGTCGATTTAACCAGATCCGGGGCACAGTGCTTTGGCTGTATCTGAAGAGAATCGGATGCTTTAATCAAAGTTCTGTACTTATCCCTGTTGTAAATTTCATTAGGGACAGTTGCCAGTTGCTCAAGATCTTTTCTAACTACCCTTGTCCATTTTGGGTGTCACTTTCACTCTAGAGACAGTGTCGAAGATTTTGGAGGCAAGTCTATGATTGTCCATCCAAACTATGTGACCATAGAACTCCTTGTACTTGCGGCTATTGTAATGCTCTCCAGTTGTTGGTATAGGTCCTTATTATCCCTGAGTCTGTATTTTTTCTTCTTCTTTGATAGGACCTAAGATTTTTCCCAAGATCTTACGTTCCTTTAGTTGCAGTTTTCTGAGCTGACCCTTCCTAATCATGTTTAAGCACTCTTGAAGCAAGCAATACTGATGGTTCAGCTACAGTATTATAGTACCAGAGTCCGAGGTTAATGGAGAGGGATTAAGATCCATAAATGTTCTTCTTACAAATGTGGTACGTTCTCTCCAGTCAGGCGCATCTGCTATTCATGGCAAAGTCCTCATTGATGTCTGGAGTTGACCATTCTCCAAGATAATTGAAGGCATTAGTCCTTCGTATCATTGCATTCCACTGAAGGATTAAGTCTGGTGCAATTCTGATGTCAGTGATGAACTCAGTTTTGTTTATGGAAATCTTCAACCCTACTTTAGCTACTATGTTGTTGAGGCAGGATAGTTGGTTGATAGTTTCCTCCACACTGGATACTAGGAAAGTGAGGTCATCTGCAAAGGCCATGCAGCTGATTAGTGGTTTGTGCTTTCTGTAACCGATTCTCCACACGGAGCCATCTGTTAGTGTGTTTATCCATTCATGAATGACTTTTTCCAAACGACAGTGACAAGCTGTCCTCTTGTCTAACACCTGTTCTAAATTTGAAGGACTTTGATATTACATATCACAATGATAAAGTTATTTACATACTCACATAACGGGTCTACTGGAGATCACGATTCCAGTACAACATTCACAAACCACGTCAATCGTGAGACGTATTATTTTCAAGCAGTAATTCTATTGTAATACAGCTTGGACCATTATTTTCTACTAGAAATTAGTTTGTATACACCCTGGAACAGCAAGACACTGTTAAATGTACTTCAGAAAGTATTTTTCATGGTATTTTGCATTTGGCTAATGCAGTATCATGACACTAATTCCTAACAGAATTGTGATTTCCCAACATAATACTTTTATAGTTGTTTGCAGAGAATGGAGATTGCCAAACTTACATTAAAATTTAATTTTCATAGTTTGCCGGCTCCCTTCTCATTCCATGCTCATGCCAACCACAACCACAGTTCGTGTGTGTATATATACATTATTGAAATTAATCCAGAAAGAAAAAATATATATATAATTCTCAGAATGGGTGACAAATATGTTTTCTTGCACAATTTTCAGGTGAAAACAAGTCAATGATTTGATGAAATGAGCAAACTCGGAGACAATGACTAGAAACTGCATCTTGGTGTGCCATTTAACTTATCTTTTGGGAAATATCCCCAATACATTTAGTATATCAAAGTGACTACACGTTACAAACATTTTGAACATAAAACAATTCCTTGAAATCTATTTCTTAAGTTATTTAGACAAAAATGCCCATGTTCAATAAATTAAAAGTGTCTGTAAGAAAATTAATGATTACATAAATACATCAATTATAACCAGTTGCAGCTGCTGTTTAATCTGTAGTAGTAACAAACTTGTAGGAAAGTTGTGTCCACTCATTAAATCTATTTAAAAAACAGTATGGTAAACTGCTGATGACAAATACCAAAACCAGCAAAATTTAGAATTTTTGTGGGTATGCATGCACATGCAGAATGTAGTAGGCCCCTAACTCATAGGCTGATTTTAACTAAACTGCACAACGTGATAGTTTATGCTGTAGGTCTGGATCCTGGTACATATCAAATTCTCGATGACGAGTACAGAACCATTGATTTAGGATTTTTTTTATTTTTTTTTCCTCCTGAGCGTCCACACATCGGGATTACTGGAGATCGCGATTCCATCAGGAGTTGGCGTCATAATACTGCAGTGGTCAAATGCAAGACTCCAATATAAATTCTTTCCTAAGTACATTTAGCGGTTTCATGCTGGTCCAGGCTGTATTATAACCTAATTTTTGTTTGAAAACAGTTGTCCAGGCTGTATTACAACAGAATTACTACTTGAAAATAATACGTCTTGCGACTGTATACAGCAGTATTCCAACGATAATACTGCATGTTATTGTAGCGGAATCGCGATCACCAGTGGACCCCACACATCTTGCACAGACTAATGACTGGATCTCAATGAAACTTCACATGGTCCATGGTTAGGATATAAGATACTAGGAATTACTGCCGACTGCAATTCCGCAAGGAACTGGAGTCATAATTTTGCAGTAGGAAATGCAAGACATCTAGAAATACTTTCCAAAGTACATTGAACGGAATCATGGTCGTCCAGGGTATATCACAACCCAATTTCTGCTAAAAAATAATGGTCCATGTTATATTACAACGGAATTACTGCTTGAAAATAAATGTCTTGCGACTGATTAGAGCTCCTGATTAGAAAATACTTCCCCATTACACAATAGCCAAAACAGTAAAATTTTTGTCTACCTATGCGCAATTCTTGTAAAACTAATCACAAAATATAGCATGGGGATAGTTAATGTCATCGGCTATCTTGCAGACTAGCTCCCGACTATATCTGGAACGGTTCAAGGAGA
The DNA here is from genome assembly GCA_031002005.1 of Vandiemenella viatica. Lineage (NCBI taxonomy): Eukaryota > Metazoa > Arthropoda > Insecta > Orthoptera > Morabidae > Vandiemenella > Vandiemenella viatica. The sequence goes on along the minus strand of JARYHS010013631.1, from coordinate 18,681,705 downwards.
GGCAGAAGTAAATAATGTGCTTAAAAGTGAGTAAAACAAATTCAGAAGAATAGGAGGATTATTAATGTCATTTTAATTGAAATGGAGCGCAAGATTTCTCTTTTCTGTACCGACATACTTTTGCCCTCTGCAAAAAAAAAGGGGGGGAAAAATATTTAACTTTTACATTTTCCTACGCAGCCAATTTCTTAGATAGTTTATCTATGAATTAATAGAACAAATTTCGGGTATTATCTAACAGGCAATACCGCTCGCTTCGCGCTGTTAACGTGTCGTCATAGTGACGTCACGTTCACGTACAGTCAATTTTTGTGACTATTCGGCCGCTAGTAAGCGGTCGCAGACGTCCGATAACACATCAAACACTGGACATCTGTTTGTGTTATCGGACATCTGCGGCCGCTTACCAGCGGCCGCCTGCATCTGATCCACCTTCGGGATATCAGTTTATGTTGATATTGTACAGTTTCAAATTATTGTGACCGAGCGTGACGTCACTATGACGACACGTTACCAGCGCGAAGCGAGCGGTATTGCCTGTTAGATAAAACCCCAAATTTCAATGTCCACTTTTCGAAGTCGCGGGCACTACCTATAACATAATATGCACTCCATAATGATGAGTTAAAACTTACATACAAAACTACTTACATGGTTCTATGTTGCGTTATGAATATTTACGGCGTACAACATAATATTAATGTCTTCACTGTTTACCACGCACCACTTGCCAAACAACTACTCTCCACCAATACCACATGTGTTTTGTACATGTGACCAGCAGAGACAATGTAATGTTTACATCATAGACAATACGATACCAAAGACAATACGAAGAAGAGTTGTTATTCATGTTTTGTCCATGGAGGAAGGAAACAAATGGAGGAGAAATGACGTTAAATCGGTGAAGCAGGCTCTAAACTCTCCCGCATGGCGGCAGCAGCGGTATTGCGCTCCCAAACATTGCGATGTTCCCAGTATTTTCCGAAAACTAAGCATGATATCGAAAAATTTTATTCTTTATTTTCGATTTGTCTCGTCGTGTTACATAAGAATCGATCATTAAATTTGACTTTTGCGAAATTTTTCTTCTCCATTTCAACCTCACTTTTGATACAGTATATCTCTAGAACTAGGTGAGATATCGAAAATTTTTATTCTTTATTTTTCATTTGTCTCGTCTTTTTAAATAAGAATCCATCATCAAATTTGACTTTAACCAATTGTTTCTTCTGAATTTCAACCAAAACCATTTCACATTTGGGACAGAATATCTCGAAAACTAAGCAGAATATCAAAAAATTTTATTCTTCATTTTTTATTTGTCATATCGAGTTACATAATAATCCATCACCAGATATCGGCGTCACCTTTATCCTAGAGTCCCCTTGAGGTTTTTGTACATATTCCCCGTGTCTGTATGGAAGCGGCCATGCCCCCTCCACTCCGGCCATGCCCCCCACTCCTCCTCCGCCCTGCTTCACTTCAATGCGTGGTGAAGGTCTCTTGCGTCGTCTCCATATATTTCCTTCCTCCATGGTTTTGTCCCATATAGATTCCCTGTGTTACTTGGCCTGACCAATATGGCGGCCTCCCCACCACCCCGCTCTCCTCTCTGCTTCACATCGTTGTATGGTCCCTTACGTGGTCTCCTCTCTTTTCTTTGTTCCATGATTCTAATAGCAGCTGCGGGTGTATTTGTTGTTTTTGGTTGTGCTTGCTGTATTACTTTTTTTCATCTTTACGGTAAGTGGGAGGCGTAAAAAATCTTCTATCGTAGAAGATCACGAAATTATCAATAATCATCTGTTATTACAATGAGTTGGAATCTTCAGAGTCTCATCTTTGTACTTCGAGGGGGTGGTTTAAATATATGAAGTTGGTTTGCCAGGCGTAAACTAATAAGTAACACATTCAACTTTCCTATATGCCCAAGTTCCAGCACTTCGTGCAAACATAGTCAATGTATTGACCGATAAATGTGGACATGTAAGCAATGTAGAGCAAGGAAAAGTGTACACTTTGGTTCTTTTTGTTTTTCTTCAAAAAGAAAGCTAGCACTGTATCAGCTAAACATTTTTATATAATGCTGGAAACGAAACATGTCGCAGGAAGAATCGGTTGTGAAGTTGATGTAAGTCCAGATTCTACGCATACAAAGGTATACAGGAGCAATTATTGTCGCGAAATATGTGCGAAATGGGAGAAATAAAAATAGGTAGCTGTGATGAAAACGGTGATTCTATAATAGTGGAAATAAATGAAACACATTTTTTCACAGTAAGTACCACCGTGGCCAATTGAGAGAAAAACAATGCGTTTTCGGAGGAATTCAGCGCGGCACCAAGAAGTGTTTTGCCATCGAGGTGTTCAAAAAAACGGAAAAAACGTTGTTATATCAAATTCGGCAATATATCCTTCCGGATTCATTACTTATTACGGATATATTTCGGTCGTATCGTAATTTAGACAGAGCTTATGGGGACATATTCTCGTATTTATAATCGCTGATCTCGTATTTCTATTTACATCTTCTCCGAACGTCTCGTACTTCTATTTACTGTTCTCGTATTTTTATTTATTTTACCTTGTCGTCGTAGTGAAAATATCTGCTTAGTTATTTATTGTAGTTTCTTCTAAAACTTTATTTCCTTTGCTATGAGAAAATAAGAAACACAATTTCCGTTCCACATCATCCAGCTTCGCCAAATAAATAATAATCTAATGTGAATTAATTCCCTTTTTTATTATAATATTATTACATCCTTAATCATCTGAATATGTACAGGTTCTTTTCCACAGTAACATTAAAATTCAAAGCGAACACGACACGGCCTTCGCCAAGCTTGTCTAGTCTTAATATATCCTCTTCTGTTTATATAAACGTTTCCTTAGTTACCCATTTCACAGAGTAATTATTATGGTAGCCTGTTATACTACAATATGTGCCCACGAGGTCGTGATCCAAACACTCCGCAAACAAACACACAAAGTGTTGAAAGTTTGTGGTCACGGATCAAGGAAAGTTAGATTTCAATATAGCACATGTGATGAACTCTTTCCTACCTACGTAGATAAATTCCTATGGTGGAATAATTTCCATAAGAATAAATTATATCCACAGTTCATCCCAATCATATGCGAACAATGCTCATTCAATTGAGCAATCTACTTACTGACAATATAGTTATAGTTTAAAAAACTGAAAACACACTTTTGTAAGTAAAGCACTAAAAACTATAAAATAATGTAATTTACTTAAAATATTTTATTTTGTAACATACATTCTACCCTTGAGAACATTTTAACTTTGGTTATTTATTAAACACAAAAATATAAATTTTTGTTCATTACATTAGATGCTATTAATAAACTTGTCACACCTTAATGTTCAATGAGAATGCGATAAAGCGTAGGGCGCTTTGCCGACTTTAATTAAAAGCACATTCTGAAAGAAACGTAACCAAAATGGTATCAAATTAATTCATTGTCATCCGAATCACTTAGCAATGCAAAGTTTCAAATCTGTGTCAGTTACAAGTAGGTTAAAATCGGCTTTCAAAATGTGTTTACATACATAGTTTGTTAGTTACATACAAGTTAAGCTAATAAAATAATGTTAATAACAATTTTGTTTATAATGTTTTGCTAACATTATTTTTCACAAAAGTATCAGTTACTTCTGTTAAATACAGGCTTCATACAACCTTGTTTTCAATTGTTATCTGTATCTATAAAATGAAAACCGGACATATTTGAAATATAAAAACTCGGAATATACGTAGCAGATTTCGGTGGGGTTTTCACCATTTTAAAGCTTAGAATCTTAATTCAGTTGTCTGACATGTTTTATGTTTCAACGTTAAATAATGTTGGAGCATACCGCAGGAAGAACCACTAGATGCTGCATACTACGCTCTAAACACACAACTACACTACAATATCTCTGACCATAGCCTTTAATGAGCAATTTACAATAATAACCGTTTTTTCATACTCCACACTGCACAAAACTTGAAATATTATTTCCTTTAATACGGGGTGTTTAGTTTTTAAACGCACCGATGACCGTATTGAATGCGAGGAATCAAGAACGAAAAATCAGTAGAGATTTTCTTTGCCTCCGATTACTAACAATGTCTTTGACCATCAGCTTTAGTATATGTCTCTGATATCAATGTTTTAAGATAATTTTCTGGATGTTTAGTGTTCTGGCAATTATTTACGATAATTTTCTGGATAAATTACGTTGAATTATACAGGTAAAACTAATACTAAAATATCTCTGGCGTTAGTTAACGTCTAACTAATGTTTTTTTTTTTTTTTTTTTTTTTTTTTTTTGCTATTGATTGTGTTTTTCAGTATTGGATTTTCTATATAGCTAAAATTTCAGGCGCTTGGAGCTTACAGATTCATTTCGTTGGTAGTAATTAATTCGTACGCTGATGGTTTTTTTATCATTAGAAGTTTGTATTAAATAAAACTTTAGTGTTAAAAATAATAACGGCTTAGGACAACTGAACATTTTTTGGTAAAAATTATTTATATGTTCTTTTCTTTTGACAACCGCTAGAAAGAAACACCCTTTGTACTTATGTAGCGTGTAGTGCCTTGTGACTCTGCGGAACATTTTTCTGGTCCAGGTTGCATTTCAAACTAACCACCTCAATTTAAATATTCAATATCTCAATGTATCTCGTCAAGTTAGATAAGAATACTTCGTCGATTTGGCTTATTCGAAATTTTTTTTCATGTCCAGGCCGCATTTCAATCTAACCATGTCAGCTCTGAGATAACATTTAACGAGAAGTGTAATCGAGTATGTATTAAAACTTTAGTGTAGAGAATAATAACGGCTTAAGACAACTGAACGATTTTTTTTGTGTAGGTATTTACGCTGATGATTTTTTTGGTACTAAGCTGCAATTCTGCGCAATACGCGCGTGTTTCTGACGTACTCTAGCTTTTATTCATTTTATATTTTATCGCGTTGTTTAGTAATGCAATGGTTTTTAACATAAAATTTTATGTCTGTACTGTTGGAAAGTAACCTATTATGACAAGTGAACGTTTTTTGGCATTACTTTCTGCGCTATACACTTGAGTTTTTATTCATTTCATAATTTATTGAAATGTTTAGTAATGCAGTTTTTACGTCAACCGTTTCGCCGCAATTTGATGATGAATTCTTATATAACTCAATGAGACAGATAGAAAGTAAAAAAAAATACACATCTCGCTTAGCTTTCGAGATATCGAAAGTCAAATATTACTTATAGGTTCTTTTCTTTTAACAAACATTTTCTTCTGCTTTCAGCTTGACCACAACCGCTAGAAAAAAGACAAAACTCCCATTATACATGTATAACGTGTAGTACCTCCCGACTTTGGGAATTTTTTTCTGGTCCAGGTTGCATTTCAAACTATCAACCTCAATTTACAGATACATTATCTCATGGACAAAGCAATATTTTACATTTCACTTTTAATGTGTCTCGTCAAATTAGATAAGAATTCATCGTCTGGTTTAACGAGAAGTGTAGACGATACATATATAAAATCTTGAATTCTGATTTGTCTTGTGGTATTACATAAGAATACATAACCAAATTGCAACAGTTGAAAGATTTTTCATAAAATTCACATGTTTCTGATTGGACGAATACTGTTATAGTAGTAAACCGCCATGGAGTTTTGTTTCCTTGTGAAGAAAGTTTAAATATGTTCTTACGATCCACGATAGTTACTTCAATATTTCTGAGATACAAAAACTCAAACGACAAAAATACTCTATTAGGCGGAAAAGGAGGTGAAGATAAATTACTACACGGTGTGTGCTCTATCAAAATTAAAATAAACTATGAAGGGAGTGTCGGGAAAAGCGTGGCTGGGTTTTGTTTAATGAAAGTTGTAGTCTCTTGTTAAACTGGAATGGATAAGTTTATTTCTGCTGATTGTACATAATCAACCAACCAACTTCAACTGATATGACCGCTTACTAAAGTACACATATCACTTAATTTGACCGTGGATAAGGCTAATACAGACTGGTCGCCAAAGATACAGATCCGACTACGGTAACATAGACCCAGGCTTGAGCAATATGTTTTCCCGATCTAAGTCAGCGCTTCACTTAAAAAGTTCAACTTCATGTATAGTTCTCCAAACTGCTTAAAACCATCAATACTCATCAACTAAGAGCTTAAATGGCCGTCCCACGTGCATTACGCTACATACACAACTTCGCATGCTTGCTACATCATGCGCCGATCGGTCACCACTGACCCCATATGCTCACTGCCGGGCCTCCTCTACCGAACACTCTCATTGTCGCTAGACTAAGTCTTATTGTTACAATTACACTCTGGCAGTTTGATGACCAATTAATTATTATGCATTAGCCTTTCCACTCTACTCTTTTAGTACCAAATTACTGTCTCATCACAGGAGCTTGACGAGTGAATGGTAGCGCTGAAGCCTCTTGGACCCGGACCTCAACATTAAATTATTCCTTACTTAAAACCTTATATAAATTATCATCAAATTTACAATAACAATAAACATCAGTTTTGTATTATGAAGCTGGTGCAAGAGCAGGAAACATTGATGCCAAAGCTGCAATCATAACCGGAAACAAACCCTTCGATAAGCCTGCACAGTTCGTAATGAAATTTGCTAAGTATTAAAAACAAATGCCAAATGCGTAATGTGTTGAATCGATTGTGGCGGAATTTTCACAGTACCAGACAGTTGTCTTCTCTGCTTTTCGTGATAATATTCATAGGGAGAATTCCTCACTTACCCCCAATTTATGCAAATTGTCAGATGTCCGTCTTATGTGGTGAATCTTACAAAACTTTGTAAAATGATTATTGGCTAATTGTAATGGTAGCATCAGGTACAGGCGGAGAGACAACTATATGAAAATTGGCACATTATGATAACTACATCCAAGGCGTATTATAATTGATTTCTCTCGAACATACTTCAACGTTTTGTTTAGTTGCGAAAACTGCTTTGGCGATTTTGATGATACCCTATTTTCTCATTATCCGAATGTCGAAACCGTGTTTTAAACTTCCGTGGACTATTAAAAACGATCTTGAAATTTCTATAACATTATAGAAACATAATTTACATATTTTAATTAAACACTTTGTATGTTACAGAACAGTGAAATGCCTCTAAGAAAACGTAAGGCTATTGGTCAAGTTCAGTCGAATGCTAAAAAACTGAAAGAACTGAGAAGTAAACAAACTACTGAGGAGCGCAGTAGAAGACTTGCAACGGAAAGAGAGAGAGCTCGAGCTTCAAGAGCTGCAGAGACAGCTCAGTGCCGTGAAGCTCGACTTCAAGATCTGAGGGAGAGAGCTACTACGTCAAGACTTGCAGAAACCGAACAACAACGGGAGAAACGTCTTACTTGTAGAAGAAAGGCAGAGAGAATGACTGGGGCCGCTAGAAATGTTGGCTTGAAATTGGAAGCATTTCACTATGATCGGCATGAGGACTATTCAAACCATACAAGTATTACCATCGGGAAAATGGACATAGTTTGCAATAACTGTCAAGCCAAAAAATTTAAATCCGAATCACCTGGTATGTGTTGCAAACATGGAAAAGTCAAACTACCACGATTGGAATTACCACCACAACATCTTTCGTTTTACATGTTAGCCGATACTTTGGAGTCGAAGCATTTCCTTAAAAACATAAGAAAGTACAACTCGTGTTTCCAGATGACATCTTTAGGCGCGTCATCAATAATTGAACAATGTGGCTTTCCATCCACTTTTACTGTGCAAGGGCAGATTTACCACAAGGCTGGATCATTATTGCCTCTGCCTGATCAAACTCCTAAATTTCTACAACTGTATTTCGTCGGTGACGAACAACGGGAAGCTGATCTACGATGCAACTGCATACCAGGAGCAAGGCGTACGATTGTATTCAATCTACAAAGTATGTTCCACGAGCACAACCACCTTATTAAGACCTTTAAACAGCATTGGAAAGTATGCCAACAGATGACTATAAGGTAGTCATTAGAGCAGATCTAAGACCAGAAGGGGACCACGAGCGACGCTTTAATGCACCTCAGACAGATGAAGTCGCGATAGTTATATCAGGAGAAGAATTTCATCAACGCGATATTTTAATCCAAAGACGCGGAAATGAATTGCAGCGCATTTCTGAAACACATAGATCATACGATCCTCTACAATACCCATTGATATTTCCTCGGGGTGAGGATGGATATCATTTTAACGTAAAGCATGTCAACCCAGCAACAGGTGAAACTACTAACAAAAAGGTTTCGGCGATGGAGTTCTATTCATACAGGTTAATGATTAGAGAAACTGGACAGAACCACATATTAAATTGTAGACAATTATTCCATCAGTTCATTGTTGAAATGTACTCGAAAATTGAAAGCGAACGACTTCTTTTTATTCGTTTAAATCAGAATAAACTGAGAGCTGAAGAGTTTATCCACCTTAAGGATGCTGTGGCCAATGATGGTAATTTTGAAGATGTTGGAAGTTTGGTCATACTACCAGCGACCTTCACAGGTAGTCCCAGGCACATGCACGAATATACTCATATATGCAATGACATACGTGAGAACTTATGGGAGACCAGATTTGTTCATAACCTTCAAGTGCAATCCGGCTTGGACAGAGATAAAGGAAATGCTCACAAACGGTCAAGTGCCCAGTGACCGCCACGACTTAATTGGGAGAGTATTCAGGCAGAAACAATGAAAATTAATGAACGTCATAACAAAGTGTCATGTGTTTGGAGCGACAAAATGCTGGATGTATACAATAGAATATCAAAAGCGCGGATTACCACACTCGCACAATTTAATATGGTTATTCGATAAAATCCAGCCTTCACAAATTGATGACATTATATCTGCTGAACTCCCTAACCAAAAAGAAGATCCCAATCTTTTCGAAGTGATTACTAAAAATATGATCCACGGACCTTGTGGAAATCTAAACCCCAACTCGCCTTGTATGAAGGAGGGAAAGTGCAATAAAAAGTACCCAAGAAAACTGACCAAAGAAACACAAACTGGTGATGACGGTTATCCTAGATACAGAAGACGTGCTCCGGAAGATGGAGGATTGACTACTAAATTAAAGATACGTGGCAACACAGAAACAGAGATTGACAACAGCTGGGTTGTGCCATTTTCACCCCTGCTGTCCAGAATGTTCCAGGCACATATTAACGTTGAATACTGCAACAGCATAAAATCTATAAAGTATGTTTGCAAGTACGTAAACAAAGGTAGTGATATGACTGCTTTTGGATTAACCAACAGGAAAACAAATAATGAAGTTATGCAGTATCAATTGGGACGATACATCAGTAGCAACGAAACAGTTTGGAGGATCTTAGGATTTCCTATTCATGACAGATATCCTACAGTTGTTCACTTGAATTTACATTTAGAAAATGGGCAGAGGGTTTACTTCACAAAGGAGAGCGCCGCTAAAATAGCAAATAAACCACCGAACACGACTTTGACAGCATTCTTCCAATTATGCCAACATGATCCTTTTGCTAGGACTTTGCTCTATCCTGAGGTACCTAAATACTACACGTGGAATTCTTCAAGAAAAGTTTTCAGCAGACGAAATATTGGACTTCCCGTCCCTGGACATGATGCTGTTTCAAGTGACGCATTGGGTAGAGTGTACACAGTTCACCCAAATAATGCCGAATGCTTTTTCCTCAGAATTCTTCTTCACACAGTGCGAGGACCCACTTCTTTCATAGCACTAAAAACTGTTAACGGTGAAGTATGCCAAACATACAGAGAGGCTTGTCAGAAACTCGGTTTGCTTGAAGGAGACCAACACTGGGACAGTACATTGAGAGAAGCCAAATTAATCTCCTTTCCACACCAGATCAGAAACTTATTTGCTATAATACTTGTAGCCCATCAAATCCTATCAGTTTATGGGAGAAATATAAAAAATCAATGAGTGAAGATATACTTGCAAAAGTCAGAGTACAAAACCCAACATTTGATCTTAATTTCTGTCCAGAAATTTTCAATAATACATTGATAATTCTTGAGGACAAATGCATGACCATGACTAACAAGACCTTGGAGCAATTTGGCTTACAAGCACCAATACGAGGACAATATAACATACTCAATGCAGACTATATGAGAGAGAAGAACTACAACATAGACGAACTGCGTGCATACGTCGAATCGAGGCAACCACTTCTTAATAGTGATCTAAAAAAAAGGACACGGAACTATAATGAATGAAATCATAAAAGTAACAAGGTGGGATAATTTTTCTGGATGCCCCTGGTGGCACAAGGAAAACTTTCATGATCAATCTTATTCTAGCCGAGATTCGGGCACAGGGGGAAATTGCTCTTGCCATATCTTCTTCGGGCGTTGCAGCTACTCTTCTAGAAGGAGGGAGAACAGCTCACTCTGCGCTGAAGTTGCCACTAGATCTCGCAAGACAAACAAATCCTACCTGTCATATAAGTAAGAAAAGTGGTCAGGTGCAGGTGCTTAGAGAATGTAAACTGATAGATTGGAATGAATGCACCATGGCCCACAAGCAAGCTCTGGAGGCCCTTGATGTTACTCTCAAAAATATAAGAGGAAATAACAAACTTATGGGAGGAGCTATGGTGCTTCTCTGTGGAGACTTTCGGCAAACACTACCAGTAATTCCGAAATCAACACCAGCTGATGAAATAAATGCCTGTCTAAAATATTCAGTTCTGTGGGAAAAAGCAAGAACAATCTCACTAAAAGAAAATATGAGAGTGCTATTAAGGGATGAAAATGCTCAGCTGTTCTCAAAGAGGCTTTTAGAAATCGGTGACGGTAGACTACCAATTGAATCTTCTGGCAACATACGTTTTCCCACCGGTTGTTGTAACCTTCTATCCTCAATTCAAGAACTAATAGGTGTAATATACCATAATGTTTCGCAAAATTTTAGTAATATAAATTGGTTGTGTGAAAGGGCCATTCTTGCTGCTAAAAATGAGAACGTTAATGAAATAAACAACCAAATACTTGCTGCAATACCTGGCGCTGTTGCTGAATACAAATCTTATGATACTACTGTTGATGCTGATGAGTCAGTCAATTTCCCAACAGAATTTCTGAATTTCCTGGATCCAGCTGGATTGCCACCGCATCGTCTTATACTTAAAGTTGGATGCAATTTCATATTACTACGAAACCTCGACCCACCAAATCTGTTCAACGGAACAAGGCTGTGCGTGAAGAAAATGCTACCTAATGTGATACAGGCTGACATATTGACAGGAAAGGGAAAAAGGGAAACTGTTTTTATTCCACGGATACCACTTGTTCCAAACGAACTTCCATTCAGTTTTAAAAGACTACAACTGCCAGTAACACTTGCATTTTCTATCACGATAAACAAGTCGCAGGGACAATCAATCCGCTACTGTGGAGTTGATTTAAGATCATCATGTTTTTCACATGGCCAACTTTATGTTGCATGTTCAAGGGTGGGTTCCCCCAAAATTTGTTTATTTTGGCACCTGGAGGTGAAACAAAGAATGTTGTCTACACGCAAGTATTACAATAATAAGGGCCATATTCAATCAATAAAAGAATAAAAACACTGCTTTAACGGTGCGTTCTTCACATTTAAAAAGCATTGAATTTATTTATTTGTATTGGTTTTTAAGTTTACGCCCATACAGCCATTTCCAAAAATCCGAATTACAATATACCATACGTCTTATGATGCTACGTGACGTGCCTCCAAAAGCAGGAAATGAAAATCCGTCCATGAAATCAATATTTTTAGCAGAGCTTTTCAGGCATCCAGAACGCAAGGAAAGACTTAAGTTCGGACATGGAAGTATATCACAACTTATGATTCTCGCCGTGGAGGAATATCTTTAATGAAATAATGAGTTTTAAAAACTGTAAAACCTTTTCTAATCTGTAACTTGCCTCATCCAAACTTATAGGATTTTATGTCGAATTTTTATTGAATTCTGTGAATTTCCATAAATTACGGAGGGAAAGTTCATAAAGTTTAATACACATGTTTCACATATGACTTATCAAATTATTGAAAAGGTAAATCAACCTTAACCATACCGGGCAACTCCGGGTACTCTGCTAGTTAGCGATAAATGTCGGAGTAGTGGTTCACCCACACTATTTCTTAAATAATTTTTTATTATTTTTAAATGACTAAATCTTCTTTCAGCTGTTCCAGAAGTGACAGAAATTGTATAAAATAATAACATTTCTGTAAATACTTCTGTACGGTCACACACTAGTATTTCATAATTGATCATTGTTTCCTTACATAACTGGTGAACATTCCACGCCTGGGACAATTCGGGTAGAACAAGGTGGGAAATATTAAGAAACTGAAGAGAAAAATTGGTTTCTATTACTTCAGAATATTTAATTTGGATTTGATCACACGTTTGTTGTAAAGTTGTTTTATCTACAACTATAGTAAAAAAATTTGTTATTAGAAAATAAAATATTTGTCAGACTGTACTCATACCAGTAAAATGCGTATTTAATTGAGCTATTATTGTGACTAGTACATTATAAAAAATGTTAATTTTAAATATTCCATCTCTGTTTCTTAATCAGTGATCAGAAGCTAATTAATAATAATAAAAAATAACTCTCCTTTGCAGTTTTTCTTGAAAATGGGGATCTATATCATATTTTCTTGCAGTTTCACTAGCTTTACATTTGGATATCTGCAAACTTTCAGTTTTGCTTTGATCTCTGCTAAAGCTCTACTTGCCTAGTCCAAATCGACATCGCATTTTTGTAAGGTTTTGGAAGCATAATTGGTGTCATTCAATATAAAATGCATAAGTTCACAAAGTAATACGAACTCGAAATTTAGTATTTTTCTTTTAATACTTTCAGCTTCACTACGCTCATCATTACTGGGATACTTAAGAGCTAATTCTAATAATACTTTTATTATATATAAAAAATGAAGTTTTATTGTAGATGGCGTTTTGAACATACTGGGTTTAATTTCTTTTAGAATGGTTTTTAATTCGTCAGGGAATTTAGTCAGTAGATCTCATCTCTTAATGCTATTTCCAAAAAAAATTAAACAAGTCTGGCATCGATGCGAAAAAAACAAACTGTTTTTACACACAACTACTAACGACATAATTTATCATAAAATTTATCTTATGACAGGCGCAATGTACACACTTTGACAATAAATTTGGCCGCCGCTGAAAAATTCTATCACTCTTATTTTGTACAATCTGACATCAATGTCATCCCAGGAAACAATAGTACAAAATAAGAGTGATAGAAATTTTTCAGCGGCGGCCAAATTTATTGTCAAAGTGTGTACATACTCCGCGCCAGGCTGAATATCCTTAAACTGTCTTTGGACACCATACCACTCATCACATTGGCTCCACAATAACCTAGATACACACACTTTTTTAAATAATTACTAGACGACCCGTGCGAAAATTTCGCGAATAAAATGCGATGAATAGTGAGGTTGAACATAATGTCACCAAGTTCAGTCATTACTCTTCATACTCCTACTTCATTTATCGATTTTAGTTAGAAATCCAGGGAGATAAATCACACGAAACACAAAAAACGTATTTTAGAAATATTGACATTTTTGGGCTTTATGGGTAAAATTACTAAAAATTCCTTTCTTAGAATATAATGTTACCACGGCGGAAACCTTAGTCCTTAATACGATATGTCATTTATCTATATCGATTAGATATCAAGGGAAATATAAGGCTCGTGACACAAAAATACGTTGTAGAACAATTTATATTTTTTGCCTTTAATAATTGAATTCCAAACACTTCTTTCTTAAATTATGATGTCAGCAAAACTGAGACATTATTTCTCACAATCGTACTTGATTTATCGATTTTGGATAGATATCCAAGGAGATAAGAGGCTCGAGACACAAAAAACGCATTTTAGAAAAACTGACTTTTTTCCTTTTATGGGTCGAATTACGAAAAATTCCTTTCTTAAAATATAATGTTACCACGGCGGAGACCTTATTCTTTAATATGATACCTCATTTATCTATATCGGTTAGATATCAACGGAGATAAATCGCTCGTGACACAAAAATCGGTTATAGAAAAATTTATACTTTTTTCCTTTAAGGGTTCAATTCCAAAAACATTCTTTCTTAAAATATGATTTCACAAAGCTGATGCTTTACTCCTTATATTCCTACTTCATTTGTCGATTTTGGTTAGATATCCTGGGAGATAAATGGCTCGAGATACAAAAAAAGCATTTTAGAAAAATTGACATTTTTGCCTTTTAAGGGATGAATTACGAAAAATTCGTTTGTTAAAATATAATGTTACCACGGCGGAGACCTTATTCTTTAATATGATACCTCATTTACCTGTATCGGTTAGATATTAAGGGAGATATATCGCTCGTGACACAAAAATGCGTTATAAAAAAATTTATACTTTTTCCCATTAAGGGTAGAATTCCAAAAACATTCATTCTTAAAAAATGATGTCACAGAGCTGAGACAATACTCCTCATAATCCTACCTCATTTATTCTTTTTGGTTAGATATCCTGGGAGTTAAATGGCTCAAGATACAAAAAAAACATTTTAGAAAAATTGACATTTTTGCCCTTTATGGGTCGAATTACGAAAAATTCCTTTTTTAAAATATAATGTTACCACGGCGGAGACCTTAATATTTAATATGATACCTCATTTATCTATATCAGTTAGATATTAAGGGAGACAAATGGCTCGTGACACAAAAACGAATTGCAAAAATATTGATACTTTTGCCCTTTGAGGGTTGAATTCTGAAAAATTTCTGTCTTAATATATGACGTCACTAAAGCGGATATCTTAATCCTTAAAATGATACTTCATTAAACGATCTCAGATAGGTATCCAGGGAGATATTTGACTCATAACACAGATAACAGCATTTTAGAAATATTAACATTTTCGCCCTTGAAGGGCCGAATTCCGTAAACATCATTTTTTAAAATATGATGTGACCAAAGGGAAGACCATAAGATTTAAAATGACACCTCATTCATTGATTTTGGTTAAGTATGAAGGAAGATACAGGCTTGTGATAAAAAAATACCTTATAGAAATAATATATATGATTTTTTTCGATAAATACCATAATCACCTGTTTGACTAAATTTGCTGACAGCTGACAGCTGAACGAAAGCCTAGAAACAATTCTCTTACTTCTATATCGACTGACTGCCCATATTCCGATCTGGTTATTACTGTATCACTCACAAAAATGCTTTACTGATCTACCTTCAATATATACTGTGTGGTATCCATTACGATTGCGAAAAACGGAGACGTTCTATTTTGTTCTAATAGATGATTATCAAGTTTGGTACAAAAGCACTCAAATATTTCATTTTGAGTTGTCGTACTCAGATATCTTGTGGATACTAAAAAACATAAAAAAGGATGATTTTAATACAGTTTTCTAATTCGAGTAATATAAGGAAAATAAAAAATTAAAAATTCAAACAAAATTTTAAAAAAATGAAAACCATTACCTTTGGGCATATTCAAAACTTTCCGCAATATGTGATCATATAGGTCGACAAACTCTGCAAAGGACAGAAAATTTCATTGGTTTCCCCCCTCAATGTCCTCTGAAAGCCCAAATCTCTAAGTATGACATCGAATAACCTTTAAATAGCCATTTTCCAAAATGATGGTTTATAGGGAATTTCTTTTTCAAGTCCCTTGCCGATGGTATTACTTCTCTTCAAAGGTTCGTATACAGCACATGCTTCTATATGGCCAATCGAAAAACTGTACTGTTTAATTCTTTCTGATAAATGCCTCCAGTCTAGATTGCCCATCAGGGCTGCGTTTAGGATCTGTAAACCCCTTAGGCTATACCTGTGCTATACCTGTGCTAGGGGCCCTTTGGGATCTGTAGTCCCCTAAGCAATAACTGTGGTGCGGGACCTCCTGTTTAAATATATATTATTAATATTAAATTAATAAACCTTTTAATGCAAAATATTGTATAGTGTACCTACTGACAGTAAAAATATACGAGAATAACTTACCGAATAATCGAAAGTTCGGAACGTGCTTTCTCTATCGTTTCCGACACAAGGGAACGAGGTTAGCAAGTGATGCTCGGGCGTTCAAGTTTTCGACTGATGATCGATAGATAAGGTGCTGACCAAAACCCTCTCAGCATTAAGCCCGCGGAATTACAAATATGAAACTTTTAATAACAATATCAGAGAGTAGGCCTACATATAAAGAAAGATATAACAAACAATAACAGATGATTAAGAGAGTGACCTGAGGAAGGTGGTGAAGGAGGCACAGCATACCAGGGTGGAGCTCATGCAGGTCCTAAGTCGCCATGACCGGCCACAATTGAACTATGCTGTGAGGCGGGTTAATGTGGAAACGGAAGTGCTACTTGGGAAAAGCATTAGTTCTGTGTTGGGGGTTGTGCCTGTGAACACCATTGGAAGGTGGGGTTTAACTAGGCATGGCCTACACCTAAATTGAAGGGGAAGGGAGTACTTTCTGAGTTGTTAGCTAAAGCAGCGAGAGAGCCGTTTCCAGTGATGATGGGGTCAGGACTGTGCCTTTTTTAGGTTAGGGGCTGCTGGTGAAGGGACGGAAATAGATTATCAAAGTGGTACTGATTGCAGATTCGCGATGGGGAAAGTCACAGATATTAAAGAAATAGATGAAATGGCTGAAACAGTAACTGACTGCGGTAAAAGTGGAAAAGAGGAGATAAATTCTGAAAATTTAAAGCCAGTAGTAAGGGTGTTAATGGTAAACTGTAGAAGTATAATGAACAAAGTAATCGAATTTGCAAACTTAATAGAGATGCACGAACCACAAGTAATAATTGGGGTAGAGAGTTGGTTAAAAGAAGAAGTACTAGACAGTGAGGTTTTTCCTGATGGTTACAGAGTGTACCGCAGAGATAGAGGAGCAATTGGTGGAGGAGTCTTCATACTAGTTAGCAAAAACTACCACAGTTCACTGGCGTTCATAGATCAAGACCATGAGTTACTTGGGGTAGATTTCTGGGGTAATAAAAAAGAAAAAATCAGAGTGTTGGCTGTTTACCATAGTGGAAGAATGACAGAAGAGGATGAGGCTCTTGGGGAGAAATTAAATTCATACTCAGATTTCAGAGGTGAGAATAGAATGATCATCATCGGCGGGGATTTAAATTTATCAGGTGTAAACTGGGAAGGGAATAAGATAAATAACACAAGGGAACAAAGATTTGCAAATATCTTAATAAGGGAAGGAGGATTTACACAAGTGGTTGAGCAAAACACTAGGGGTCAAAATATTTTGGATATATTTCTAATTAAGCCCGATGAAAACCTTTTGAGGTATCAAGTAACTGAAGGAATAAGTGATCATGAAGCAGTTCTGATGGATATTCGAGGATTCAGTAAACCAGCAGCCAAAATTGAACGGGGAAATAGGTACAATTATAAAAAGGCACAGATTTTGAAATTGAAAAGATATTTCAGAGAACGATTCAGCAAATGTCAGGAAATCACAAGTACAGTAGAGTCAAGGTGGGAAGAGTTCAAGGAGATAATAAAAAAGGGTGAAGAAAAATTTATTCCAAAGCAGAAAATGAAGAGAAGCAGAGAACCTATGTACTATAATACGGAAGTGAGGAGGTTAAAGAGGTTGGTATGAAAAGAACATAACAGAGTTAAGAGACAGCAGGGTAGTAGGGAATATTTAAAACAACTAAACAAGGACTTAATAACAGCAAAGAAAATGGCTAAAGATGGGTTTATGAAGAGTATTGTCAGTGCAGGAGGACCATTAACTGATGCATCTAGAAATTTCTATGGCTATATCAGGAAACTGAGGGGAAGGGAGGGTGTAGAGAAACTTATAGATAAGGATGGAGAAGAAGTTACTGACGATTTGAAAAAGGCAGAGATTTTAAGTAACTGGTTCAGTGAAAGCATTAGGGACAATGAATCAGAAACAGGAGGGTCTAATTCGGAGAACGAGCTTAATAACACAATTATAAATGATGATAGTAAAAAATTTGATATCCATCCTGAGGAAATCATGAAGGTAATAAGAAAGCTGGAAAAAAAATAAAGGGGCTGGTGAAGATAATATTACTACAGATATCTTAAAAATAGCCGGATGTGAGATTGTACCTTATCTTGAAATATTATTTAAATTGAGTCTGGATACTTGCTGCTTGCCACAGTACTGGAAAAGTGCAATAGTAGTACCGGTACATAAAGGAGGGGTGAGAAATAGAGTTGAGAATTACAGGCCAATCAGTTTGACATCAGTGGTAGGAAAATTAATGAAAAGATTGATATGCAACCACAACAGAAATATATGTGAGGAACGTAAGTGGTTTTCAAGCAGGCAACATGGTTTCAGGCAAGGATATTCATGCAAATCTCAGTTGGTGGGATATATGCAAGATATTTCCGATGAAATGGACAAGGGAGGCTAAATTGATAGTGTAGCACTAGATCTGTCTAAGGCGTTTGACAGAGTAAGCCATAAAATGTTAGTAAATAAGGTAAAAACGATTGGAGTGGATGAGAAAGTCATTTGCTGGGTAGAAGAATTTTTAAAAGGTAGAAAACAGAAAGTTAGGGTAGGAAATGTAGTATCAAAAGAAGTTGAAGTAAAAATGGGTTTGCCACATGGTAGCGTATTGGGACCATTGCTATTCATTATTCTAATGAATAATTGTGTTTATTGTTTACTATCTGAAATTAGATTGTTTGCAGATGACATAATGCTGTATAAAAGAATCAAAACGGTAGATGATTGTAAACAGTTGCAGGGTGATCTGGACAGGATATCTAATTGGGTTGGTAAACATGGAATGAAGATAAATGCAAAGAAGAGTCAGCTTATTAGATACACAAATAAAAAACAAAAGGTTAATTATGAATATAAGGTGGGGAAAGAATTGCTTGCTGAAGACTTGAAATGTAAATATCTTGGAATTACTTTTGATAACAAACTTAACTGGGCAGGACACATAGCACATAGAACAGGTGGTAGGAAAAGGTTTCAAAGTTCTGCACTTGTTGGAGAGAGTGATGAGGGGATGTACGAGAGAAGTCAAGGAATTGGGTTACATAACTTTGGTCAGACCATTGCTCGAATAAGGTAGTGTAGTATGGGACCCTCATTTTACATATCAAATACAGGAGTTGGAGAGGGTGCAAAGAAGGGCTGCTAGATTTGTTTCTGGAAATTATCGCATAATGCAATCAGTGACAGGCATGATAAAGGAGCTGGAATGGGATTCATTGCAAGACAGGAGGAGGATGAGGAGGGTCATGGGAGTGTACAGGGCATATACTGGCGATGAGGCATGGAAAGATATTGCAATAGGTATGAAAAGTAGTGCATGGAAGGGAAAAGATGACCATGACCACAAGCTGGCACTCAATTTCAGGCACAAGGGTGTGGGAAGATTCTCTTTTTTAGGTAAGGGTGTCAGGGATTGGAATGAGTTACCAAGAGAAATGATGAATAATTTACCGAAAACTTTGAAAGAATTTAAAGATAAAATTTGTAGAGGGCAAATGTATGTAGGTGCAGGAAATGGGGAATATGGGGGTGTAGGGAAATTTCCACCGGAGCCTGTGCTTCATTGCAATTAAATTAAATTAAATTAAATTAAAGATCACCAAACCACGCAATACAGAAAGTTTAAATTCACAATACTGATTATTCACACACGTGTGTCAACAGAGGACAACGACTAAACTGATTTTAGACAGCGATCCACTAAGGGGGCGACCATAAATCACCTACCTCCAATTTGGCCTCCTGTGAACCTCCCCCTCCCCCCTCTCCCACATAGCCCAACGTGGGTTTTGCCTCTTACCATCCCCTCCCTCACGCGTGGCACGTAGCTTTTTTCCTTATTGATTCCATAAGATGTTTTTTACTGTATTCTCTTGCCAGACTATCGTTAATGATATACAAAGATGTTGTGTGTTCCGTATCTTATTTTAACTGTAAAAAATAATATTAATAAGAAACTCCGTGGCTTGGGTTGGAACCCCCACTTAGCTCAGCGTAGCTTTCCCGCCAACCCCTCCCCCTCCCCCTAGATGGACGCTTCCTAATCAGAACCAAGTGATCAAGATTCCTGAATGCTTAAATAAATTTTTAAAAGAAATGAAAAGTGTCTTAAAACAACAAATGAAATAAAAAAGTATTAAAAAATATAATTAATATTGAATTCAAATATACCTATTTCAATTATAAACGAATGTAGTTTTTTTTAAATATTTACTTTCAGACATAACATTAAAAGTTGGACCTCCCGCCGCTACTTTTTGTTTATATCGTGATTAAAATTAATTTATCCGACCTAACCTTCTGGACATGAAAACTAGAAAATTTTAGTTCGTATTGCAGGTGAACGACGGTGATTTCAATCTACATTCATTAATACACCCCGACCTCAGTATACTGCAACCTCATGTGTTACAAGAGTTTATAAGTCCTCATCAAAGCCGCAAAGTTGTTCCTTTTTTTAATAGATGAAGTGAAATATTATTTTACAGTACACTCGTATTTCAAAGGATTGAACTGCGCATAGGTGAACATTGTATTCGGTTTCCATGAGTATTTCAGGTCTTTTGGTGCCAAAACCGTTTTGGAAATAGATTACTTTCTTTGCAAATGTTTGATTTTTAAATTTTCTTGCATGTGGTGCGGGCCCCTATGTAGCCTAATCCTAAATGCGGCCCTATTGCCCATACACCATATATTATTCCTTTGCGAAACAAATAACCATTAGGGCTGAGAATAGGCAACATCTAGTATTTTGGAATGACACAGTCAAAAACGATTAACTGGTCCATATGTAGAAATTGAAACGTACCAGTACAGTAGAAATCCAATTATCCGAATCAATTAGGACCAGACCCCATTCGGATAATAAAAAATTCGGATAATTGAATTATTTCCAAAAAATCGTCTATTTTAATTAATTACTTTATATATGTTGAAAATGGGAAAAAACATTTTCAAAGAAACAGAGCTTTTCATTAATTAAATGAAAAGGAAATACTTTTACATGTTAAATGTACTTACAGGTGCTGTACATTAGTATAGTATGTACATACCTCACTGTAAATAAAAGTCATTGCTTGCTAAACATCTCGGTCAAAGTAAGCTGTTTGTCTGTACTCATCCGTTTTCGGGCAACCCAGTCGCGCACTCGATTGACAGTGAGAAGTTGCTGACGCTCCAACCACTTCAACGCAGTTACAAGGCCGGCAAATGCTTGACTGAATTCGACAATAAGGTCATCTTCTTCCTTGACAGTTTCTTCTATCACACTTTTAATTAGTTCAACATCATTTAGAATTTCATACCCAGAGTGTGAATAGTCACACACCAACCACTCTCCTTTATCTCCAGCACTAACTTCTGAACACCGAGCGGGGCGGTGTAACAGTTAGCGTTCTCGCCTCACATTCGGGAGGACGGCGGTTCGAATCCCCGTCCGGGCATCCAGATTTGGGTTTTCCATGGTTTCCCCAAATCACTCCAGGCAAATGCCGGGATGCTTCCTTCAAAAGGCCATGGCCGAATTCCTTCCCATTCCTTGCCCCCATCCTTGCCCCCCATCCTTTCCCGTCTCTAAAGACCTCGATGTTAAAAAGAGACGTAAAGCAGTTACAAAAAAAAAAAAATAATAATAACTTCTGAATATCCAGGAATTTTCAAAATATTGTTTCTAAACTCTATAAGTGATACGTCATCCCCATCTTCTCCTGTCTCTTCCCTTTCCATCTTAATTAAAAAGCGATTCGGATTTCCAGCGATTCTGATAGCTGGAGTTCGGATAATCGGTGTTCTACTGTAGTACGATTTTGAAAATCACCTGCTGTTGTGGTGCGAGTCTTTTGGGAAAGGTTCTGAGGGCTGTAATGGCCCCTATCAAGAATTAGATCTTTGTATTCATCACTTAATGCCATGTTTGTGAAGTTTACCATGTCATAAGAAGTTATAATAACGTATTCCAAAAAATATAGGGGCAGATAACTCAAGCTCGCACGAATAAACTCTATAAGCACTCGGTCTGTTCAGTTTCCAAAGATTTAATTAAAGTATGTATGGTGTATATGCATAAATTATAAAACTAAAATTATGGATAAAAGAAGGAAACCTAGTGATTCTTTTAAGCAGAAACAACGCCAGCAGAGAGAAGGAATTAAACATAAATTACAAAAAATTGACAAGTTATTTAGTCAGCCTTCTACAATTATTTTCGGCACAAATATTTCTGTTGGTAGTGACTCAAATTATGTGGTCATTGCAGCGTCGGTTGAGAAACCCCTGATGAAGATCTGACAACCAATTGCAGCTAAAGGTACCGTTGGTGACGACGCCGCCATACATGTCGTCGGCGATGATGACGTCTACATGGCACACGTAACAGAGGAGAAATTAGGCCTGTTTACACGCACGGTTTTCCCGACGGTTTTGGAGCGTACGCTCCAGGCGCGCGCATCAATCCTTTACGTATAAATGCTCTATGGTCAGAGAGGCCTGGAGCGCGCTCCGAATGCGCGACTCTGGCGCGCAGGTCCAACAGGGCCTAGTGTTTACACGTGTATTGTCGGTCTGCAGTCTTGATGCGTCAGTATAAGTTCGTTGTCGGTTCGAATTTCTGGGTGACTTTATTTAACATTACCCTGCTTTAACAGATAGAAATCTAAATCTTGAAAAATGTGGTCAAGAGATAATTTGGAAAGATTTATAGAACTTTATAAGAATTTTCTATGTTTGTGGAAGGTTAAATCAAATGACTACAAAAATAAAAATTAAAAAAATTGTAAATATGATTAGCTACTTAGAATTCAGCATGGGAAATGTATGTGAAAGTGCAAACAAAGATTTCGTCACTGAAAGGATTCAAGAAACACGGCGAGCATTTCGAAAAGAACTGAGAAAAATATGTGCAAGCAATTTCAAATCTTGGAGGGATCTTCCAGTTGCCAGAAAGCGAAGAGTAGGAGGCAAACATTACTCTGCAGTTATGCTCTTCCTCATGACTGTGTCTAGTTTTGATATTTGTGGAGATACTAACTTTAACTTCACCTTTTTAGGTAAGGGTGTCAGGGATTGGAATAAGCTACAAAGGGAAATGATGAACAATTTGCCAAAAACGTTGAAATAATTTAAAGTTAAAATTTGTAGAGGGAAAATGTAGGTGGGTGCAGGAAAGGTGGAAGATGGGTATGTAGCGAAATTGCCACAGGAGCGTGCGCTCTATTGCAATTTAATTAAATATTATTATTATTAAAATGTAGTTATATATGGAATTGTCGTTTCGTAGACAATTTTTTAAATCATCTGGGTCATTTATTTTCCCGTTGCTCTCACTAAAGAGGCACGTGTCCATATACAGATCTCTAGTTTCGTGCCATCTTTCCACCCATATACACTTTGTTTATTTAATTCTTTCTGTACCCCCCTCCCCCCCCCCCCAAAAAAAGATATGTAAAGCAGCTCATATTGTTCTGTTATGTCATTTCTTTTGGAGGATATTTTAAAAACAATTATAAACACAAGCACAACTAATAAAAACAACAACGACCTGAAAACCGAATGTTGCAAGCTGGACCGTCTACAAAACTTTCCAACCCGGCGGAAAGTCCACGCTCCACGCGATAACGGTCATTTTTGGCGCGTACGCTCCAACCCGCAGTCCTGGCGCGCGCGACTGGAGTGTTGGCCATTACTCGTCACACGCTCCAGGAGCGAAGCTCCAACCTCACGCTCCGGCGCGATAGTCCGGAGCGCCGTTCCAAACCGCCAGTTTGGCGCGTGTGTGTAAACGGGCCTATTATCTTCATAGCCGACCTCTTCGTTATTCACCTCTTCGAGACCTTTTATTATATTTATGGGGAAAGTATCCACTTCCTTAGATACTATACTTTTTGGTCACTCGGTACTTTTGATAGGAATATCACAATACTCCTTGATCTTCACTATTCCGTGGTCCCCAAATGTGAAACATCTCTGGTCATAGTGCACTTCAACCTCTAAGTTTTTCTCCTCCTCTAGGTCTTCTCTCGTCACCCCTTCCTCCAGGTACAGATCTTCTTTATCTCTAAGACTGTTTACTTGTCTATACCCATTATTTTCTTCCTTTTCTTCAACTTTTTTTGTTTTTTTTTTTTTGTAACTGCTTTACGTCTCTTTTTAACATCGAGGTCTTTAGAGACGGGAAAGGATGGGGGGCAAGGATGGGGGCAAGGAATGGGAAGGAATTCGGCCATGGCCTTTTGAAGGAAGCATCCCGGCATTTGCCTGGAGTTATTTGGGGAAACCATGGAAAACCCAAATCTGGATGCCCGGACGGGGATTCGAACCGCCGTCCTCCCGAATGCGAGGCGAGAACGCTAACCGTTACACCGCCCCGCTCGGTTTTTCTTCAACTGTATCTTCTTCAATTCGTATGAGGGAATCACCCGACTTCTTACACAGTTCCCAAAGTTCTTCCACCCCTGCAAATCTGCAGGTCTCGACACCATCTATTCTTGTCACCATTGGTACTACCTGTCCTCGTGCATTAAGGGTCTCTTCAGAATGTATGGTAAATTCCGTTCCCTTTCTTGTGATTAATCGTTTTCCTCGCTTTAAGAGCTGTGGCTCTATTTCCTCTCTCCTGGGCAGTTTCCCGAGTGGTCCAATATACTGTTCTGCCCCTGGCTGGACCAAAACAGTGGCAGCTAGCAGTTTCCCGCCTTTGGCTTACCCTTAGAGGGACTGCCAGGTGCCTTCTCACTAGTATCCTGTTGACTTCGATGGTCATGGTTTTGTTGATCTCCTCCTCTACTTCGTCCTCTGTATTGTCCTTGACCACGTCGGAAATTGTAATTTACTTCTGCCTCGCTCTCGGCTTCTATGTTCTCTCTCGCTATGGTACTGATCATCTTGTTGGTCATTCCTCTGATTATAGTACTCCGTTCTTCTCTTCTTATCCCGAAAGCCATTGTTGTCTTCCCTTCCTCTTGGTTTCTTCCTACTCATTCTCTTTTCTTTCGAGTCAAGCCTTCCAAGCATTTCAATAGCCTCACTGACATTGTTGATGCGGTGACTCGCAAAGATTAATTGTGTTGGCTCAGGCAGTCGGGCCATAATAATTTCCACATATTCTGCCTCACTGTACGGACGATCAAGATAGCGACACCTCGCCAAACATCTGAGGAAAAAATCCTGCTGAGTCTCCTTCCCGGGAGAATAAGGTTCACCGTGCATTAGTTCCGACTTGACAGCGACCTGTCTTTCTACGGACCAAAAGTGTCTCAAAAATTCGTCTTTGAACTTTTGGTAGTCATTAAATTCCTTTGAAAAGCGATCGCTCCACAGACGAGCTCTCCCTCTCAGGTGTTCATGTACCATCTTTATTTTTTTCTCGTCCAAGGCAATTTGAAATGGCGGATAAGACTCGAAACTATCCAAGAAATCCACCGGATGTACCTTTCCTGAGTCATCAAACTTTTCAAGCTCTTGTTTTTCTTCTGTATGGTATCCCTGACAGCAGGACCCATTGATAACTCCTTGAAATTTGTTGATCTCTTCTTTGATTACGACTGGCATCTGATTCTTCACGCTTCCCTCCACTTCTCGTTTAATCATACTAGGCATTTTACTTTCTATCTCCCAAGTGTTAGCAAGTTTGATCTTTTCTATCCCTTCAGTAAGGCACTCAATTTTATCTACACAGTACTGCACCCCTCTTACTTGTTCTTCACATAACTTGAGGTTTTCTTCCATCTCTTCTAACTTGTTGCCTTGGTAATCCACTCTGTCTTCTAGAGCCTTTACTCTTCGACGGGTTTGTCCAGCCTCCGCCAATGTGTATTGCTGTAGTTGCTCGAGTTTTTCATTTGTTTCATTTCCACGTGAGACACATTGTTGTCGGAGCTGCTCCATCTCTTCTCTCATAGCAAAAAATCGTCCTTCTAAATCCTTGGTGATGCTGCAGTGGAGGGCTTTCCCCTTCTCATCTACCTCAGCTCTGATTGTTTCCTGTGCTCTTTTAATCTCTTCTGAAATTTCTACCTTCATACTTTCTTGACTCTTTACTAGTGAGGCTTTTATTTCACTGCAACTCTCTTCATTCTTCACTTGAGAGGCTTTTATTTGATTGAAATTTTCTTCATTCTTCCTGTCTCTTTCTTCATTCTTCTGGTTTATCAGACTGATTTGATTGAAGATGTCTTTTTGCTGGTTGATTAGCATCATCAGCATCTCCCCAACAGGGACATCCCTATCCTGCCCCCCAGCTACTTCAACTACAGTCACTTCGGTGTTCATGATTAAAGGTTATGATACACTGCCCTGATCACTAACTTGCCTTCCCCACGCATACAAAAAAAAAAAAAAAAAAAAAAAAAAAAAAAAAAAAAAAAAAAAAAAAAATACTAGGATTCACACAAACTAGTCTACAAAAGAAACTCTTCAACTTGCTAACCCAAAACAGCAATACCGAGAAAACAAATCGCCAACAGTACACAATACAACGCTGCTGTCAAAGGAAAACTTCAACATCAACACCAAATTTCAAAATAGCATCGACAGAACAGATCGGTGAGAATCACTGCTGCCAGCTGCTTCTCTCTGGTATAGCTGAAAAAGAAAAAAAAAAAAACATACAACTTAAAATAATGAATTGCGCTGCTTGAAATTATCAGCACCGGCTGTACACTGCTTCAAAGATTACAGCTGCAGGATAGCTCCATAGATTGTCAAACTGTAAATAGCATGCATTGAAAATATTCTGTTTCAAAAAAAAAAATTCCGACTGTATAATTTATTTGTCGGTTGAAAACAGTGATAAATGATTTAAAAAAAAAAAAAAAAAAAAAAAAAAAAAAAAAAAAAAAAAAAAAACTCTGACTGGCTACTAAGTAAAGGAATCAAATTTATTCTTAAAAAAATTACTTTTATTGTATTACTATTGAAGCTCGGGTTAGTGTCAATCAGTTATACCGAAAATTTTATTTATTTCCAGTGAGTTTACTGGTTTCCGCGTGTTTTATTTTAGTCAAGAATTAGTTAGTTTTTTTTCGATTCACTTATTCTTTTTTTTTAATTTGCCTGTTCGATGTCTTCTTCTGCTGATCCCGCGTTGATTTTCCGCAGCCTCCGTCACGTTGTTATCGTGTGTGTTCGTTGTAGTATCCCTCTGGTAAAAAAGCTGCATTCACTTGTTGCTGCGTCGCTGGAAATACTCCATGGAAATACCATGGAGGAAGGAAATATATGGAGGAGAAGTGACGTTAAATTGGTGAAGCAGGCTCGCGCATACGCAGTGGCGGCAGCGGCGATATTGCGCTTCCAAACAATTGCGATGTTCCCAGTATATCCCGAAAACTAAGCATGATATCGAAAAATTTTATTCTTTATTTTCGATTTGTCTCGTCGTGTTACATAAGAATCGATCATTAAATTTGACTTTTGCGAAATTTTTCTTCTCCATTTCAACTCAAGACACCTCACTTTTGATACAGTATATATTTAGAACTAGGTGAGATGTCGAAAATTTTTATTCTTTATTTTTCATTTGTTTCGTCTTTTTAAATAAGAATCCATCATTCTTCATTTTTTATTTGTCGTATCGAGTTACATAATAATCCATCACCAGATTGCGGCGTCACGTTTATCCTAGAGTCCCCTTGAGGTTTGTGTACATATTCCCCGTGTCTGTATGGAAGCGGCCATACCCCTTCCACTCCGGCCATGCCCCCCCACTCCTCCTCCGCCCTGCTTCACTTCAATGCGTGGTGAAGGTCTCTTGCGTCGTCTCCATATATTTCCTTCCTCCATGGGAAATACACCGCCTCGTATTTATGGAGTTACTTCGTCGTTGCGTCTCTGGAACTCCACCGCCTTGTTTCGCTGAAGCTACCTCGTTACTGCAACGCTGGAACTCCACCACCTTGTAACCATGGAGGAAGGAAATATATGGAGACGACGCAAGAGACCTTCACCACGCATTGAAGTGAAGCAGGGCGGAGGAGGAGTGGGGGAGGGGGCATGGCCGGAGTGGAGGGGGCATGGCCGCTTCCATACAGACACGGGGAATATGTACAAAAACCTCAAGGGGACTCTAGGATAAAGGTGACGCCGCAATCTGGTGATGGATTATTATGTAACTCGATATGACAAATAAAAAATGAAGAATAAATTTTTTTGATATCCTGCTTAGTTTTCGAGATATTCTGTCCCAAATGTGAAATGGTTTTGGTTGAAATTCAGAAGAAGAAATTGGTCAAAGTCAAATTTGATGATGGATTCTTATTTAAAAAGACGAGACAAATGAAAAATAAAGAATAAAATTTTTCGATATCTCACCTAGTTCTAGAGATATACTGTATCAAAAGTGAGGTGTCTTGAGTTGAAATGGAGAAGAAAAATTTCGCAAAAGTCAAATATAATGATCGATTCTTATGTAACACGACGAGACAAATCGAAAATAAAGAATAAAATTTTTCGATATCATGCTTAGTTTTCGGGATATACTGGGAACATCGCAATTGTTTGGAAGCGCAATATCGCCGCTGCCGCCACTGCGCATGCGCGTGGCTGCTTCACCAATTTAACGTCACTTCTCCTTCATATATTTCCTTCCTCCATGCTTGTAACCGTGAAGCTACCTCTGTCTTCCGCTTCCACTATTATCTTTCACACGCCGTTCTTGCTCGAACCACACTCCATTGTTTACTACACTGTTTAATTGTCGTTCACTTCCCACTCGCTTGCTTGTAAATTTAGACAACTTTAACGTTCCGTTTATTCGCCTATCACTATTACAAGTCCTGACACGCAGGTCGACATGTAAAATAACTTATTAAAATATACTTCTGAAATATAAGTTCTGATGACGAGAACTCAGTTCACAATCACCACTTATTTTCTTTATGCTTTGACCATGTTTGACGACTATCGGAACTTCGTAAAACAAAGGAAATTATTCAGGGATAAATTTTTTGAGACGGTCGCCTAGTTTGGTGGGGGAGGAAATGATTTATCGAAGTTACTTACTGCACAACACACACTCCCAAGTATATCGACACAATAACACTTTTTATTGTACAGCTATCAGTAGTTACATTCCGACCACCGAACCATATTTATTATTTCTTCTACTGAATACTATACAAGGATCACCCTGAGTAATAATTGCCGAAGATTTGCAAGTTCTTAGCGTGTGAGAACTTCCTTTCAATCAACACAAAAGAAACATTAGTGAACGACCTACGTAACTAACAGTCTTCAAGAGTACATAAGGTTCATTGGTCACTTAACCGACGCGGTAGGCTTTTCTCAACAGGTGACACTTTTCTGTTAGGCACAATCTTTTCTTCCCGCGCACACGTTTACTGTAACAGTTCGTGCGCCATAACACATACGACTGTCTTTAAATGTACATGAAGGTCAATAGGTACTTTACCGACGCGGTAGCTCGTCTGGAGGCTTTTCTCAACAGGCGGACACTTTTCAGATCGGTACGATCATTTCTTCCCGCGCACACTTTTTCTTCAACAACTCGTGCGCCATGACACATACACTCTGTTACTGATACTCCTACTAGATCGTTGAAGTCTATAATCGACGTTACACTCGCTAATCGATCTTTGCATCAAAATTGATAGGTGGGTTAACTATCGTAATGTGACAACCTGTCCTGCTGGTACACGATAAGACCCACGAAAATCATTTCCTTATCGATTGCTGCATCATGTTGTATAGAATAGATACACAATTTTGAAAATCAAGTAGGTCGTCCAGATTTTTCGTACACATATGACTGACCGGTCACCAACCTTTACAAATGGAAATATCTGTCCTAATCACTGAACTATTCGCAACACCTTGTAAACGACTATTCTACCGCAAACAAAAAAATTTAATGTATATTTAAACTGCGATGTTCTATAACAAGGGAAGCTGTGGCAGATCCTGGCCAGATATTGTTTTGCATGGTATGCTTGTGTGGGACTGTTCTATGACGTTCCATTTCTTTCGACAACCTTGCCATTGTTTATATGTGAACCCTAATGATTCTCGCAATAACACCGTTAGAATGTCGCTTTTCATGCAAAGTCATAATTGCCGCCTTCTCAAGTCAATCAAATGTCTATATGTGGCTGATGTAACAATTGACACTAAGCAGACCTAAGTTTGAATAGAAGTCGCACATTCGATGAGGAAGTATTCTGGCATGAAACTATGCGCATTTCCTTCTATTGTGACTTCTTACTTCTGTTCCATCGTATACAAGATAAAACTACATTTTCCTGCATTAGAGCCTAGACAAGACAATTTCAAAAATAAATTTTGGAAATGTAAAACTTTTGTCAGGAATACTGTTGGATTAGAATCGTTTACAAAATGATAACTGATTATCTCGTTTAAATGTGTGAATAACTTTTAAATACTAGGTATTGTGAAGCGTTTCAGATAAATTCAACGAGAATCGTTTCCTGCCACTGAACCCACCTAATAAACCATAATATTTTAAAGCCATCCAAAATAAATTTTCAGATATCGATGGAATAATGAGATACTGAGCTGTCGTTTTATGAACGACGATTTAAAACCATGCCTTTCATCTAAGCGTCAAATAGCTGTCAATACAGTATTTTTAGTGCAAATAATTTCTATACATTTCAAATTTTTATTTTGCTATTATGGTGTTAGATATTGAGAGTATTTTGGTATTATAATTTATCCTCTGCATTACATTCTTCGTTTTATACACAATAAGAATTTTCAATATTTTGGTCTAAAAGCCTCGATGCAGTCGAAGTAAGTATATATAGGAGAGAATTGTGAACAAAGAATACGAAACAAATTGATCAATGCGTTTTTACAGGAATCATCCTGGCATAAATCCTCAAAGATTTTGCGAAAAATTGAAAAACCAAATATGATAGCTGACGGGAATTTGAAGAGGCATGCTAATTTTGATCGCGATGGGGGCTACTATAGCATTTTCTGTTAGGAAGAATGGTCTTGGAAAAGGAACTCTGTCAATTTTACAGTTAGTAACGTTGGCTAATTCCATTCGCAGTTGAGATTATGAAATTCTTACATTTGAAGTAAATGGATGATTGTTTTTCAAACTGGAATTAGTTGGATTTGTAAAAGTGAAATCATGTTTTCTTCGAAAAACTAACTAGGAGCTTACTTATATGCATATAAAAATGTGTGTAATGGTTGGTTCAGGATTAATAAGACACAAAGTCATTAAGATCTGAAATCTTTAAGACAGTGGTTCTCAATTAGTGGTACGCGTACGTACCCCCAAGCTTACATGAGGCTGTTGCAAGGGGTACGCGTGTTAATCCCTTGAATATGGCAATAAGTAAGATACTTTCAAAAAAATAAAACATAAAAAAATTGAAAACATTTCTATCGAACAAAGACAATCAAAATGTCTGTGTGTGAATTAAAATTCTGTAACTGTGCGAAGCACTGAAGTGGGATTAGCGGTACGGCACAGGCAGCTGGGATTCACGAGGTAGAGACTGCACTATAGTGATTAAAATATTGCTGAGTCTACTGCTAGGCTGCAGATATATTAAATAAAATCTATGGTCAAGAGAGTCTGTAATGATTATTTCTGAATTAATTCAATACTTGTTATATTTAGTTAAGAAAACTGTGCCTCATGTATGAGCAGTAATGATCTCGCCTCGCATTCAAAAGGACAAGAGATCAATCCTCGTCCGACCATCCAGAATTGAATTTTCTACAGTTTCTCCAAATCACTTCAGGGTTCTTTCAAAAGGCTCGGTGCTTGCCCCCTTTCAAATCCCGCTTCCAATGATCTCAACTTCACATAGGGGTAAAGCTAGAAAGAAATTTTTTAAAAAAGTTCGGAAAGCCCTGGTTTCTAGGGTATATACGGTTCTACTCCTGCATAATTCTTTCGTCTGATGAACTGTGTCCAACAACAGACACAGACGCAGAGTAGTAGAAGGAGGATGAGGAAAATCACGTGCCTAATAATTTCCTTGTTCCGTGGGCATTCGGAATTTTCATCCCTGTTAGCAAACCATGACCGCAGACATGTTCACAGAGACCCGACCAAGTCACTTAGCTAGCCCTAGCGGTGTAGGGGTTAGAATGTTATCATCGCATTTTAAGGGACGCCGATTTGAGTCCGTCCTCGCACATGGGTAGTTTTAAATGAGTGTAGTGTTCATCTTTTGTTGGCTTCACTATAGTGTGCCACATTACCTCTGCAAAGCCTGAAACAATAGTCATGAAAATATAAACTGAAGCAGACTGAATGGTGACAGAAAACGAAAGTCACAAAGTATCCAAATCAACAGATGAAGGCAGATCAATTTTCTAAAACGTGCACTTCCAGTTTTTAAGAAATAGATCCATTATTACTGGATATTAATTAATTCATTTGATAGTAAAACAGTACGAGTAGAAAATTTACAAGATGCAATGACAGAACTGACAGTATAATGAAATCGAGGAATAAAATTCCGAAATTTGTATTATCTAATACATATTAGTTCAAAGTTATTATTCAACACTTTCATCGGTCCTTTAAATATGATAACGTAACTTTAACAATGTTTTATATGAAGTTGATTTGTTTCCGTTATTTTCGGCAAATGGCTGTCGCTGTGTTGATAAATGCTCGTGATTTGAAAAAGGACGTATTTCGAGAACAGATGATGATATTGACACACCTTATTAGAACCAACTCTACTGAACAAGTGTTCTTCGCTTCCTCATAGTCACTGATAAATAAACACTTCCTCGAAACGTTTGTTACAGCGGTTACTTCCTCTTGGCCTCTGAGCTGTAATTTCCTCGAGTGAATTCTTCTTATATAATAACCACATGTAGTGTTAAAGATTTACACTCAACTGAAATTAGATACTCCTCCGTGTGTACTAAAGAAATTCACTACAGTCCGCCTACTTTCCAATTTTTTTATCTTAATATGCTTAAACTCTTATTAGTACTCAGCCATGTTCCTAGCTGGAATCAAAAAAAAAATATTTTTTTGCAAGCGGAGTGGATCTGTGAGAGATTTTTGAAGTGATAATTCTGTGAACTGACGTATTTCAAGACGCTTCTTGCTAATACAAGTGAAAGACGTCACAAGCCATACAAAACACTTACTTTAACTCCCATGCCCCAGGCCGGAATCGCACCAGTGACCGACAGTTCCGATAAAGCTCCAGCCTCGCATTCGGAAGGACATGGATTCAAATCTTCGTCCATCCATCTGATTTCGATCTCGCATGGTTAATGGAAATCAGAAATCATCCCGTGAGTGTCGAGATGGTTCTGTAAAAATCCCATGGCTGAATTCCTTTCCGATCGATGCCCCCAGTCCTTTTTCTCCCTCTAATGATTTCGACATTGACCAGACCTTAGGAAAAAAAACACCAAACTGGCGACTCTTCATATGTGGAAGAAGCACTCGTGTCCCTTCGCTACCGTAGCCGACAGTTGAATGAGATAAATCCAAAACACGCCTCAGAGATGTAATTATTTTTATTTGAGAATTTTTTGTGATGAAATCGTGGTGGCAAGTGCTTTTGTTTTAATCCACTTTGATATTGGTAAGATTTAAAAAAAAAAGAGGGTTTTAATTTTTTTCCTTCTGGCATTACAACACATCTAGGAAATTTTAAGCAGGAAAGGACTGGGGCAAAAAATGGGGATGAATTCGGCCATGGTCCTTTCAAGGCACCTTTCCGGCATTCGCAAGCATTTAATGCAACAGCGAAAATAAATAAAGAAAACAATAGTATAACCTTAAATTAATTCAGTACCATAATTTTTTAAATTGTGATACTTAATGTTACAGACACTAATATTAGAATGAAAACTGGAGTAAAAAATTGCTATCTTATTGGACTGAATGGTACGCATATCTTTTTTTTTTTTTTTTAACTGCATTACGTCTCTTAACAGCGAGGTCTTTAGAGACGGGAAAGGATGGGGGCAAAGAATGGGAAGGAATTAGGCCATGGCCTTTTTAAGGAACTATCCCGGCATTTGCATGGAGTGATTTGGGAAACCATGGAAAACCCAAATCTGCATGCCCGGATGGGGATTCGAACCGCCGTCCTCCCGAATGCGACGGTTATCTTATAAACCTCTGTGTAGTATCTTATATAGGAGGCTAAAATGAAATAAAAAAGACGATAAAAAAATGCTTGCACTTAGCCTCGTGCCAGCTGCCACACCTTATTTTACTAGTCTGCCGGTTTTGCTACTACGCCACCACCGACGAATGGTTTGATGTTCCTTATTCGATTGAGACTTTATTCTGCCCAGATATCTTTGGTAACGGGGAGAGGTGGAAGGAAAAAATGATGGTTGGAAACGGATCAGGATGGAATACAGGAATACAATCGCTAAATGCCAGAAAAGATTTTTTTTTAACTGCTTAACGTCTCTTAACAGCAAGGTCTTTAGAGATGGGAAAGGTGTATGGGGCAAGGAATGGGAAGGAATTTGGCCATGGCCTTTTTTGAAGAATGCTTCCCAGCATATACCACTACCCTCGGTGCCAGAAAAGAGGTGTGGCAGAATAGTTATGGAGCAGTAAAAGAATACACTGAGTTAGCTTTCAGTGTCTTGTCCAGCCTTGCTCCTCATTGATAACAACATGGATTTTACTGTTCATGGAAAAAATGAGGCGTGACATATAACCACGATTTTCAGCCACTTCTTTCCATGCGTCATAAATGGCACCAGGTCGTCGGCACATCCCTCTTTTCTTTTATAATTCTGACCATTTCTGCCCAAATATCTTCTCTAGGGTTCATTATAGCGCTCTTGGGTGGCCAGCATTTCGGGGTGCTCGAGGAATCTCTCCTGATCTAGACGGGACCGGTGGACTAGTGACCTGTTATGCTGGATCATAATATGCCCTTCCGGAAATATCTGCCTCACAGATGGCAACATCACGTTCTCTAGAATAGATATATAGGCTGCGGAATTAAGACGGCCGTCAACTTCCCACAGCATACCGCAATCTGCAGCAGAAATCTACGCCCACACGGTAACAGATACACTACCACTTCTGCGGCTTTGGTGAATGTAGCGTTGGTCAAATATTGCTTCACGTGGGCTGTACACCATCACATTACCCGCAGATCCCTTCATAAACACCTTCTGATCACTGAAGACGACATGTCTCCATTAATCAGGACACCTGGCAGCATTATCAGATTCGAAGATTAAGCCACTCCTTAATCGCGCACGTCTGGCTTGCAAACCTTGTTCTCGAAAGCTCCTTGTGATTGTTATAGTGCTTATGACAAGCCTTAAGCTATTCCACAGCTACCATGCACTTAAAAATGGGGAGTTACGGCAAAGTCTAACAGTTTTTCGATCCTGGTCAGTTGTTGTTTTTCATCGAGCTCCTGTCTGTGTGGGGCCGCTCTGAGACATTTCTTTCGTCTTCATATCTCCTTATCCACCTTGCCACGGTGGATCCCCAAGGTTGTAGCTACTGAACTGTTTGAATGCCCTCTTCATGTAGAGCAATAACTGCCCCTTTATCAGAGTCACTTAAGTGATTAATTTTCGTTGTTGCAACGAAACACACTGTTGCAGACTGTAGTTTGAAAACAGTGGAGACGAGGAAGTCTTCTGATGCAAACGATGCCTCTTTCCTTGTATTACGACTTCGCGAATCGTTTGTCATAGTACCCAAGATAGAATTGCATCTTCATTCATTAGTCTTGACAGATAAATACGCAATTGAAATTTCGTAACTATCCAATTTTCCGACAGGAATACAGCTAATTTGGGATTTTTACACAGTGATAATGGCACATTATTTGATAATGGTGTGTGAATAGATGTTAAACAATAGGTGACGTGATGCGATGCAAATTAATATAACAAGAATTGACTATGAACCCTAAACCCACCTAGCACCTCAGAATGTTTTTGAGTTATACAAATTAAATCCTTCAGAAGTCGATGAAAAAGTTTTTATGAACGAAACATCTGCCTTTCGTGTAGCATCACATATTTGTGAATACGATATTTTGATTTCAAAGGATCATATTTGCTCTATATTTCAATTTTTACATTTGCAGTTATGTTACTGCCGACCGATAGTACTGAGGAATTTAAATTTCTCCTCTGAAACCACACATTCGTTCTTGTGTTACTTGCCTCTCTTATGTGCTTAAGCTTTCGCCTCGTTTACGTCTAGGTCATTAGAGATGGGAGTGGACTGGAGACATAAACGGGAAGGAATTCGGCCATGGACTTTGAATGAACCCTCCCAGCGTTCGTCTCGACTGATTTTGTGAAACCAGGGAAAACTGAAATCGGGATACCCGAAGGGGGAATTGAGCCTGCTTAGTAATTATCCTCACAATGAAGCCTACCGTGAAAGTTTATACTAGGAAAGACAGCAATGAGAAAAGATTTATATTAGTTAGTTAAACAATTAGCGATGTTCGCTAACTTCATATGCAGCTGAAATTTCTAAATCCTTTTGTGTGTGTATTGGAGGAAATAGGTGATTTCTTTTTAAAGTGGAATATTATGGATTCATAAAACGTTAATCATACTTATCTCAAAACCAACATCTACGTGCCTGTGGTTGCTATGTGGAACATCTGACTAACCGTAATTCTAAAATCTTTAATGGATCCAACATTTCCGCGTCTTATGAAACAACTATGGCAAGATTACTTTATGTTATTTAAGTTCAGAAAACGATGGTTCGTTACGTATATATGTTCTGTTCTCCTATGATGATTTTCTCTCTTGAGCTGTGTCAGATACAACGGTCAGGGATAAACACAGAGCAGGTAAATCAAGTTGAGGAAAATCGCTCCCGGAAGTGGCTGAAGCACCTTGGATTTGTCATCTGTGTTAGCCATCGTGATTGCAATCACGTTTCCACATTATTTAACCAGAGAAAAGACCAAAATATTAAAATTTAAAGATCGAAGTAGATCAATTTCCCGTAAGGCATGCTTGAAGGTTTTTTTTATTTTTATTTTTATTTTTTTTATGCACGATCAATACACAATATTAAAGAACTAATTCCGTCATGCAAATAGTGCGGGATAGAACATTTTCAAGACGCTTTGAGGGCATTTTGAAGTAGAAATGCAGAAAGGGTAACTTTCTAAAATAATTTTTATGACTAATACATAATTATGAATAAAGCGTTGAGTTACAACACTTTCAAACGTTCTCTTTCTATGTCCTCATAATTGCAAAACATTTCAAGTGAAGCCTTTTTATTCATTTTCGGCATAATGCCTGTCAGCGTCTCTTCAGGTGCTTTTGTTTTGAAAAGAAGATACCTTGGTTCGTTGGGTCATATTCACACACGATGTCAAATTTATGTTTGCTAATATTGGGTTTCCGTCTCATATTATGTCGGATTTTCAACTTTTGTTAGTATTTAGATACCTTTACTTGCATAACATTTTCCTTTACACTGATAAAACAATCTCCCAAATTTACTAACAAAAATTATGATTTGGAAAAGTATCAATAGCTTTTGTCTTTAAGCTTGGTAACTGACAGTAATTTGCCGATATTTTTAAGCTTTGTATCTTATTTGTTTAGTTTATGGTTTAATGCCTTGTCGACGTCAGGGTGGTTAGATCCGGTATGGACTCGGGGGTAAGCAACGGGAAGTAATTCGGCCGTGGTATTTTTAACGAGATCACCCCGGCATTCGCCTGGAATGATTTTGGCGAAACCATCGAAAACCCAAATCTGGATGACCGGACGGGGATTCGAACCCTCGTCCTCCCGGTAGCCACCTCACAGTTTTACCAGTAACCCGCCACATTGGGTTATGCTTCTTCTTCTTCGTTCACTCTTTCGTCGCCGGTATGATTTGAATCCTGAGAGTATTGGAAAGTAGAATCGGGAAATAATTTCAGCCACGGCTTTTTGAAGCAACATTTTCGGTGTTCAGCTGGAGAGATAGATAGATAGATACATAGATATGTTCACTTTGATCCCATGTGAGAATAATCTCGGGGATGTGGAACAGTACATACACTTATTAGTAATGTTAATATTACTATATAATTGATGATATTATATATTGACAAGAAGTTAGTTATGACCCATTAGTATAACCAATATTTCCTGTAATCTACAAATACAATCCCGAGTTAGTTAATACTTATTATGTGGAACAGTGTATAAACTTGTTACCAGCATCTAACAACCAGTTATTTTTTTACCAACCAGTTACCACAACTCATAAGCAGTCAATTACTTAAAAACCTGTTTGTATCATAATTTTTTACAGCAGTTTTTGAGTGCATGCTATCCTATGTTAGTTACTATATATGAGTGAAATTTTGTAAACAGTGTAATTACTTCATTTGTCAAAAGTTTCAACAGAAAGAAAATCCATATATCATTTTAGTAATTGTGGACAACTTTGTCACCTTTCCCTTCCATACACCATATATACTATTTTATCAGTCATTCTTAGTTACCAAATTCCAAGAAGAAAATTCTTTTACAGAGTAAAATTGATTCTGAAGCAGAAACTCTTTCAGTTTGGACTTAAAGTAGTTGGGTTTTTGTAGATAACATTTAATTTCTGTTGGTAAGACATTGAATAAGGAAGCTCCAGTAAATGTTAACCCTTTCTGTACAATTGACAGTGATTTGTAATCCTTGTGAATATTATATTTATTCCTAGTATTATGGCTATGTATGTCAGCATTAAGATTGAAGTGTTCAAGATTTTCCACTACAAATGATTTACGGAAACCATAGCAAACTGAAATTGAATGTCCTACTGGGCTTGAATCCGCGTTCTGCCAAATGCCAGGCAAAATTGTTATCCATAACCCATCTGGTTTAGAAGGCTACAAGTATAAGGGCTAGAGAGAAACAAAGGAAGCCATGAAAGGTTTCCTACTTCCATTGTTTCAGCATTAAAATCTGAAACCGGTTATTCACATTGCCGACGGATTTACTGTTATTAATTATTATTATTACCACTGAAACTGTAACTTCTGCTATCAAGTTAAACTTACCTTCTAAATATGTTATGGTGAAAACAAAATTAAGGTATTCTTATTCCGAACTACTGTATGTGGAAATAACTATTTTATATTTCGTGATTTAGTTAACCATTTGAGCACTTTCGTAAATACACTTTCTACTTACGCTTGTCATACACAGTTCGATAACGCTGCAGCGCTAGAACGTGTGACTATGTCCATTGAAACTCTGTTATTGGTTTTACAAATTTATATCCGTGAGTAATTTAGCGATTCGTTTTAGTATTAATCATTTAATTTACTCCGAACTTTGCATCTGAGCGTTTGCGAGTCTCCCGCGCGCGAGCTTATTTTTTTTTTTAGTCTTGGGTAAAATGCTGCGTATGAGAGGTCTATTTTATCATGAATTTAGTGTATCACCTACCAATTATGCTGTCCCATGAGGCAGACGTGTCTAGAACGAAGCATAATCGAAAGGCGAGGGGTCTCGCGAATTATGTCCCCGACCGTACTTTAAAATTTATACCCTGAATACTTACACTTTAATGATAATTTTTAAGGTAGCGATATTTACGACTACTCTACCGTTACATTTAAATTACATATACAAAAAAATATATATATTGCTGCATTATTACATCAAGTACACCTGCTAAAAAATATTAATAAAATTTGTATTTCTTGAAAAAATATTTGAATTATTTAGAAAGTATTTCGGACAAGATTACAGAGTTCACGACGATCATTCCGTTCGCATCTATTGGAATCCAATCTTAATCTATTTTAAGAAGTTCAGTCTCATATTGCGTGATGCTGTGTCATTATGTAACTGTACTCGTATATTTGTGATTTAACTAACTCTTCTTCAGGCTATCAAAGCGTAGAAGACTGCAAACATATTAGGAAGACAGATAAGTATCTAAAGATTCTTTATATAATAAGATGGGACAAAATTGTTTGTTAAAAGCTTGAAGTGTAACTAACTTGGCATAACGTTTGATAATAAATTCAACTGGGCAGAAACGCTTGGCAGGTAGTTGGAAAGGGCTACGAAATCCTTCATTTACTGAAGAGGGTGATGAGAGAATGTACCACAGAAGATAGGGAATTGGATTACAAAACATTAGCATACCGTTGCTCGAATATGCTGCTGTATTTTGGGATCCAAATTTTGAGTATCAAATACAGGAATTGGAGAGAGTGCAAAGCAGAGCAGCTAAATTTGTTGTGTAAATTAAAGCAAGAATAAGTCAGTATTTGATGTGATAAGGAGCTGGATTGGGAGTGTGAAGAGAGTGCTGGGATTGTACAAGGAATAAGTTGATGATGGGACTTGGAAGGATATTGGTCGAAGAATTGGGATTAGTGCAGAGAAGGGAAAATATGACCATGAATTCAAGCTGGCACTCGATTTCACGCATAAGGGAGTAGGAAAATTTTCTTTTGTTGATACGAGCGTCATTACCAAGTAAAGTGATAAATAACTTATCAAAAACGCTGACTAAATTTAAAATTAAAATTCCTATATCACAAAAATAGATGGGGGAGGAATTTAAACACTCGAAGGATATAAAATGATAAAAAAATACTAAGAAAATGGTAACTAGATAACTAGGGAAATTGCGAGTGGAGCATACGCTCCATCGCAATTAATCATTAATTCAATTAAATATATTAATAATTCAAATACTAGATATATTACCGAACCGAGGGAACTGAAAAGAAACGTGAAATCTCCAAAGGGACTTCTGGACAAGATAACTGGCAAAATACCGAAGGTAATTTGGGACATGACGTGAATTCAGCTTCTTCGAAACTTTGAGCACCATTGCAATAAATCCTCAACGCTCCAACCCAACCGTTCAAACACCAACAATTGTATTCCACGCTACCATAACTACCCAGGCTAAGCGCAAACGAATGGATGATAGCATTTTTGACAAACAGTTTCTTGAATCCAGAGAACAAAATTACAATTATTAGCAGTGCTGCTTATGGAGATAGTAATATTCAGTTTTTGCAGTGTATTACCAGTTCTGAAGAACGTTCCTCTTCATAAGGAATGAACTACATCAAGTTTTCACTGATCAGGACGCACCTCCAACATCTCCACACGCATGTTTTCCATATTCATCACCCTGGTACGTTAAATGAAATACTCCAGTTCCATACCTGACGCCTTGAACAATAGATTACTAACCACCTGAACCCGACGAAGCTGCTCATTCCAAAACCAGTAAAAAAAAAAATTTGTAAACCTTTGAAACGTGCCACAAAATACATTGTGTTTGTTGATTATTTGGTAAGTAATGTAAACAGTTTTGTTTCTGTTTTAGTTTAGTTGGCAAAAGTTTATGAAATTATTATTAATATTTTATGCAAACAGACGAATAAAGATCACGCAAAACGAAAATATTATGATTTGTTTCTGGCTTTTCGCCTCGTCGACGTCTAGGTCATTAGAGATGGGAAGAGACTGGGGGTAAGGAACTGGAAGGAATCCGGCCATGGTCTTTTGAAGGAACCATCTCGGAATTCGTCTGGAGTGATCCAGATGTCCGGAAGAGGATTTGTAGGTGGAATTCTCCTAATGAATTCCGTTTTTCTAACATAGAATTAATCCAACACGAACGATTTCTACGCTGCGTCTTCAGGCAGCACATTACAAAAAAAATAATAAAAATAAACTGTCTCTGCATCCATTTACCGAACGTGGTGGGTGAACGGTTAACGTTCAGGCATCACATTCGGGAGGACACGGGTTCAAATCCCCGTCCGGGCATCCAGATTTGGATTTTCCATGGCTTCCCCAAATCACTCCAGGCGAATGCCGGGATGCTTCCTTCAAAAAGGCCTTGGCTGAATTCCTTCCCGTTCCTTGACCCCAGTCCCATCCCGCCTCCAATGACCTTAGCCGTCGATGAGGCGTAAAGCAATAAGTAAAAAAAAAAAAAAAAAAAAAAAAAAAACGCATCCATTTCGCAAAATTCTAAAATATTCGCCCCAAATCAATGGCACAACTGTTAGCCGCTAGTGATGCGGTCGAGAACAGCAGCAGTCGTGCGACTCAGTCGGCTATAGTGGACGCCCTCAGTCACTCCCTGTCACCCCACTCAAAGTCGTCTATAGTTGCTTGAGTTGTTAGTCGCTCAAATACGCTTTCAGTGGACGATAAGCCTTAGTCTTTTACACTTTCCCTGCTAAAGTGTGACGTTGACACCTCGTTTCCCAATTACAGGAAATGGCTCTCTTCATTGATTACCCAATTTTTGTAATATACCCCTACGAACAAATCGATCTGGTAATAGTACTCTATCCCCAATATTAAGTTCCCTT
Organism: Vandiemenella viatica; assembly: GCA_031002005.1. Lineage (NCBI taxonomy): Eukaryota > Metazoa > Arthropoda > Insecta > Orthoptera > Morabidae > Vandiemenella > Vandiemenella viatica. Next base: position 18,639,269 of record JARYHS010013631.1, on the reverse strand, counting down.
ATGTCTTGTGTATCATCATAATATTCCTTATTTTCCTTACACAGTTAGTAACCGGTGTTATTAACGATCTGAATTACGAGTCACATGGAAGACAGAATATATGTGACCTTAGGGGGCATCCACAAATTACGTGAGGTGTTTTTCCGGATTTCTGGACCCCCCCCTCCCCCCTGGTGAGATTTCGTGAGATCTGGCCGGACCCCCCCCCCCCCCCCCTCTGGTGAGATCTGGTCCGTGAGAACCCCCCCCTACAAATCGCCCTGGAAACTTTTGTAGACCTTTTTTTTTAGGTCACACCCTAACTTTTTTGACGAAATACCCTCCTAAAATCGACTTTGGCGCAAATTGTAGACCTTTTTTTTTTGCTCTACTGTCCCCAAATTTTTCGCAAAATCTCACGTGAGATTTCCGTAGACCCCCCCCTCCCCCCTGGTGAGATCTGGTGAGATTTCGCCGGACCCCCCCCCTCCCCCATTTCACCTCACGTAATTTATGGATGTCCCCTTATAGAGTATAAGTCATCTATTAGAAATAAGATCCAGCTTGTAGTGATCAGGGTCACTCCATAGTTTTTGTTGTAAATGGCAAGAGTGGCTGGATGAGACAGGGTATGCCACCTATTGACAGAATATTGAGGTGTGTTCTTTCTTTACATGGCGGTCGAACGGGGGTTGACCATGGAGGTAGGCTCCATGGGGTTGACCAGCTACTGAGACACCTTGGAATTTCGCGCGTCAAAGTGGACAGGGTGAGCTGGATGCTGGAAGAAGAGGGACTGAGCCTCAGGTGGCCAAACAAGCAAGTCCTCTGTGCCACCTCTCAGTGGGTGCAAATCAGAAGCTGTGTTATGAAGTGTAAAGTTATGAGTCTAAGTGTGTTTTCAGCGGGAAGTAGTGCAGTGGTTGAACCTATGGCTTAACAAAGTTTACGGTTGCTTGGCGCAGCGGTTAAACCTGTGGTTCGACAAAGGATACGGTTTCTTGGTGCACCTATGCACAACCTCATACAGCACCAAGTGAGAAATTGATAAGGTGATTATATTTTTACCACTGAAAAGGTTTATGGATCAAGACTCCAGTAAACGTTCCTGGGTGAAGCAATTCACCAGATGAGAACTTCTCATGCCTATTAAATTTGTTTATTATTTGAGCTAGTCGGACAATTTGTATTAACAGCGTGTAAGCATAAGCATATAGTACAGTACATAGTCTCATGTAGGGTGGTGCCCATGGTATACAGTGTTGTGTTACATTTTATCATCATGTAAAAGAAAATAATTGTCAATTCTGTTTATAATCAAAGGTATGTTTTATATGTTAAAATAAATGTTTGCTTTTATATCTAATTCTTTGTTCAGAGCGAATCTGTTCAGTTCCCTGCCAAGATGAAATCCTTAAAAGATATCAATACAAGAAATTTTGATTTAAAATTAAAATATTAAATTTTCATAATTATCGTTGCTATTTAACACAGAGACGGTCGGTCCGTCACAAGCTAGATACGACATTCATAAAACAACTACAACCAATTAATAAGAGAAAAAAGGTGGCTAAAGAAAAGTTTGTTGTGCTATCATTAGTAGTGGAATAAATAATGTCTGGTGTACCCTCAAAAACAGTGACTAAGAGGAAAATAAGTGAAGAGAAAAGAAGTTTCCAAGAAATATGGGTTGAAGAGTTTTGTTTTATAAGTGGGCACAACGAAGGTACTGCTACTTGCTTAATATGCCGGGATACCATCGTGGGACTGAAGAGATACAATTTATTTCGCCACTACACAAGTAAGCACAGTTCATTTACAGTAGCTTTTCCTTTGAATTCAAATGAAAGAAAGGGAAAAATTGCTCATCTAAAATCTACCATTCGTCGTCAACAAAACGTTATGTTAGCAGCAGTTGGGCAAAGTGAGGCTGTCACAAAAGCATCATACCACGTATGTAATATTCTAGCAAAAAATATGAAACCTTTCACTGATGCTGAATTAGTGAAGAAATGTATGATGACTGTTTCTGACACTTCGTTTCAAAATTTCTCTAACAGTAAGCAAATATTAGCTGAAATAAATAAGCTCACACTTTCAGAATCTACCTGTCGACGCCGTATAGAAGATATTTCAAAATATATGTTTGAGGAAGTAATTAATAAACTAAAACTATGCAAATACTTCAGTCTTGCATGTGATTCCAGTACAGATTTAGCTTCAATGGCTCAGTTTTAATTATTTGTGTGTTACTGCACATATGATGGGGTAATAGAGGAAGATTTTTTAGCAATTATAACCATGAAAGGTCACACAAAAGGTTCTGATTTTATGGATGCAATTAAAGAGTTTGTAGAAAAAAATGACTTACCTATGAGCAAATTAATATCAGTATGTACAGATGGCTGTCCATCAATGATGGACGTCAACAATGGTTTGGTAGCACTGATTAAGAAGGAATGGAATTTGCCACATTTACTCTCCATTCACTGCTTACTGCATCAAGAAAGTCTGGCATGTCAAATTTCAAATACCAAATTGAAGAATGTTATGAAAACGGTTATAAGCGTTATAAATTTCATTCATGCCCGTGAACTTAATAAATTTAAAGAACTACTGGAGGAATTGCAGGCTTGTTACAGTGATGTTATCCTACATAATGCTGTCAGATGGTTAAGCAAAGGAAAAGTGCTGGAACGATTTGTCAATTTGAAATCAGAAATTATTTTATTCTTACAGCAAAGTGGCAAAAATTATCCTGAACTTGATGATGATGAATGGTGGATACTTACAGCTTTCTTGACCAATATTACACAAAAATTCAACACACTTAACTTGGAATTACAAGGACCAAACAAGATAATTGGGCAAATGACTAACAAAATATTAGCATTTGAAGCCAAACTGCAATTATATATAAATGAACTATGAGAAAAAATCTGTCTAATTTTCCAACTGTTGCTATGCTCAGATCAGACTTAGCTATCGCCGAAACTATTTACCAAGACATGAAAGAACATTTGGAAGCCTATTTGGAAGGTATACAAAACAGATTTGCAGATGTTAGAAATATTCGAAGCTGTTTCATTCTCGTAGAGAACCCTTGGCATGTTGAACATGATGATCTCAAATTATTCTGCCAATTTGGATTTCTTAAAACTAACTTGCTAAATGAAATAATCGAACTTCAACATGACACACAGCTTAAAGCTCTGTTTATGGAACATCGTGAAACCCAACAGTACACTCAATTTTGGAAATGTGTGCCTAGCAATTTTAAAAATTTACAAGACTGTGCACAGTTCATTTTAACACTATTTCCTTCAACTTACCTTTAGGAAGCTTCATTTTCAAAAATGAAGTACTTGAAAAATAAATATCGTAATCGGTTGTCCAGTCATTTAGAAGACGCAATGAGGATTGCATGCAGCCCAAACGACGCAGATATAGATGAGATAGCCAAAAACGTTCAACATCACAAATCACATTAATGAAAATTTTTATATTTGTACTTTGTTTTGCAATTTTAATGAATAAAAAACCACATTCAAGAACAGACCTGTAGCTTTCTTATATAGCCCTTTGCATGTGCAGTGTATCTGTCGTTTTCTTATTTTTTAAATTAGTTATTTATTTATATATTCTTTTGAAAGTTTGAGATTAACAAAATTATAATAAAGTTTTTGTGGCCATTTGAATAATGTAATATAATATTTTTAAAATACGTCTAGTTCATCTTGCGTGAAAGTACTTTAAAATCAATTTAAGGAACAAAACACACTGATCCCAGACTTGTTTTTGGTAGTGACAAAATTACTAATGATTCTCTTCCTTGCCTTCACCCTTCTTATGCTCCTGCTTAGCTACATGAATATTGTAACATTACGCAAGTCATGTGAATTTTCACAGGGATAATTAGACTGGAATCAATTAGTCAGGTGCACTGTTTGCTTTTTTTTTTCAGTTTATTGAAAATTGATCAGCAGCATTTTATGCTATTTTAAACGCTTGTAAAATGGTGACAGCCATTTTGTGAAAATCTGAATGGCGCATGTCATCAATGACTCGTGCTACAATGAATATTCCAGTCGGTCTCAACACTTGACTCTTGTGAAGACTGACTAAAAATGTAATTGTTGTCAACATGACAACTATCGCCTCCCACAAATACGTCCCTCAAAATCTAATAGTTGTCAAACTGGCGGATGGGGATTTAAAAATATTATTCCCTGTGTTGCAGGATTTCAGTGTCATAAACATGGCTTATTGTTGTCAGCAACTGCACAGCAGTGTTATTTGGCGAAGGAGTCACATACATCCAACAGTTGCAAATGGTCTGTTTTCGAAAGTACTATTTCATTTTAACAGGTGCTAACGTTCACAGCTTCTGAAGAATGATAAATGATGTATATCCTAATCCGATAAAGAATAAATGATTTGCAGCTGTCGGCTTTACCTGTCTCCTTCGTCAAATGAAAAATATAATGGAAGAATTATAAGTAGGAGCGCGTAAAGTTGTTCAGTCGCCTTTACAGGTGCCACACGGTACAGGGGCAGATAGATTTGTCGTTGCTGTGTGAGGGGACGTAATAATGGAAATGTTTTGTTGTTTGTTTCTCAGTGCTGAAAACTCATGGGCGTGTGTGCCTCGTACAAATTATTTGCTGTTGTATAAATCTTAAATGAAAGTGCCTTGGATTCATGAATGCGCTTATAGAGGCGGTCAGCTTCATATGTGGTAAATATTTGGAAAAAGGAATCATTAGTCATTAGCTCTTAAAAAAAAGTGTGTGTGTGTGTGTTTATCCTCCACACCTGTGAAGAAATGTTGTGGGGTAAGCAAAGGCAACGTCTTATTGGGATTGGGGGGGAGGGGGGTGGTAATGTGGATGGAGAAGGGGAAGGAGGAGATGGACACATACAGGGGGAAGTGCGAAATAGACAGAGAAAGGGATGAAGAGATGGTGAGTGAGGGGAAGGACGACATGGGCGACAGAGAGTGAGGGGAGGAAGAGACAAAATAACATTAGATTGAAATAAATACATATCTAGTCAATGCCAGCTAGTATGAAAGAAATTAAGGCTGTTGTAGTTTAGTCCACTGAGTTGAAGAAATATGACTTTCAAAACATGTAGTAAACAGTTGTGATTGTGTCTCATGTTACATAATACATTTAAATGTAAGTACAGTTGTCGTTATTAACCATCTGCTCACCAAGACAACGCAGCAATATTTCGTTGGGCAATTACAGTGTTACTATTTAGGGGTCGCTGAGGGTGGCAGCAATCGGAAACAGAACATTCTACACAAAGTGTTCCGAATGGTCTCGACTTTAACGATTAGTGCTAGAAAGTCAGTGGTAAACCTCTCGCTTCTTTACTATAGCTAGTCTACTGGAGGTTCAAAACACACCATTTACATGCGTTGCCAATTAATAAAGATATATGTAAATCTGTGGCCCGAGGTGCCACATCATACTGTTAGTTTTGGCCCTTGAGCAGAAAAGTTTGACGACCACTGGTCTAAATGCAACACTCTGTCGACGGGAGAAAAGTGAGATCGGGAACGGGACAGGGTGACCGGGAACGGGTCATCTAAATGGGCACTAAATAAAATAAGTTCGAATTAATCTTAAAGGATATTCAAACTATGGAATACTGAATACAAATGCTGATAATTAAATAAACGTCCAAAAAAGTGCGAAATTATGAAAAATAAGCTCTGTGATATAACGAAACCTTTTTAAAATACTACAAAATGATAATGAAACAGATTTATTAAATTTAAGTAGTTTAGCAAGCCGAAAATAGTAACAGGTACGTCACATGTTGTAAAACAACATGTTTAAACAAGTAGGCTCATATAAAATTAATTTTATCATACTACGATCTTTTTAAAAAGAAGACCACAGGGAATTATTTTTTTTATCGCTGTTTCTCTGTTGGCGTTTATGTATTTATTTTTAAATAATATTAGTAATTGATCTATCACCACATTTATTTATATTTTGTTATGGTAGTCAGGATTAGAGACCTTACAAGCATAGTAAGTCCTTATATTTCACAATAATCCCCAGCACAAAGTCTTATTGAGACGACATTATTTTTTAAAAAAGAAAATAATATCGTTCTAACCGTTACTTAATAATATATAAAACTGTATTAATTTCAATTCTACATTCAAAATAATATTTATCTCGTAGCAAAACAAATATTTCAATAGCAGATTCAAAACAAAAAAGAAATGGTACAATGTTTGCATAGTCCACTCAAGGTCGGCGACAGAATAACTGTTTGGACCACGGTTTAACAATACACGAGCCGACTGGAGTGATGGCTTGATGTCGCTCCACGTGGTTTTTCCCTCACACCGTCAGTCGGCTTGATTAAATGATGGACGAAACTGATGGATATTGGACTGACCGGATTTCCAAATAATCCTGTCCGTCCACGTCGTCCACATCAGTTTCCCCAGAGACGTCACGATAATGGAGTGGCGTCGCTCCATTTGGACGGATGGAGCGATCGTGTATGGCCACCTTAAAATTTGACTCATCATGCAATAAATTGAAATTAGGAGCAATCACTCTAGTTACTTAACTAGGAAACAAACAAAATATTCATAAAATAACCTTATTATAACCACTTATTTTTTAATAATTATTTTATTTATTTAAATATTACTACATTTTTTTGAGTCGGTAAAAATGACGACATTGATATTCGTAATATGATTTTTCCGTTTGTGTATATAATATTCAAATAACTTTGGCTACGACAGCTTGCATCATTATCTATGGTCGCAGGTGGTTGTCATGTCTTTGCCTTGATTATTTGGAGTCAATTTTGGCGCACTTTGGTGGATATTGTCTGTATTCTGTGGTGCAAAGTGTTAATAGCTTTTGTTACAGGTTGGTGGAAGCGGTTTGTAAAGGTTGGTAATTTTCGTTTTGCAGTTGACTAACAACTTTTTTATTTTTTGTTGCAGATTCAGGTATTGATTTTAAGTTACAGGACTTTAATCATCTCGTTGTTAATCAATTTGCAAGTTGAAATTCTCGTTTTTAGATGTCCTTCTAATGACCCGATACAAGTTATTTGTAATGTTTTACATTCTGTGCTGATACTCAATTTTCATCACATGCAATGCCGTCTTGCTTTTTTCCCCCAAGGGTTGTATGTACTCTGTGTAATAACACTAAATGTGTTAAGTAGAAACTTTTTTCCCCCCGTTTTCTTGTTTGTTGCCAGTGAACACTTCAGCTATTTTCAAATAGATTTTATAACGTTCTGCAGTGCAGTAGGGAGATTGGGTAACACAAACTGTTTGATAAATTTATTATTACCTACAATGGACTAAGCTAAATGGCGTAATTGAAGGTATACCTGCAAACTGGCTGACAACTGAAGTACTACCTGTTAGTAATTTGTGTCATGCTGGTCATGGGTGTATTAAAACCTAATTACTGATTGAGAATAATACGATTTGCCATTTACTGTCGCAATACTAGTCAGTGTGGGCGAATTTAGCCATAGTGGAATAGTCATCTCCGATTAGTCCATTGTTCTCTAACATTTTACCAAAGTTATTGTAGTAGAGATGACACTACTACTTACACATTTAACCTAGTGGGTAAAGAAGTTCTGGCATTTGCGAAGATGAAGTTTCAGATTCCGATCTGGCCATCCAGGTTTTGGTTTAGCATGGTTTCCTAAAATTATTCCAGGTGAATGATGGAACGTTTCCTTCAAAAAGGCTATGGATGAATTGCTTCCCTTGTTCCAATGCTCTCCAAATTCTGCTGACTGTGACATCAAGGTGTAAAGCCATAAGGAAAAAAAAAATAATCATCCCTCACATGGTGGTATTATTTTTATAGTGGTAGTCGAGGAACGACAGCACTGCTCAGACATGGTGTATCTAATCTTGTAGTATTTACGTTTGAAGTGATAAAATATATCTGCCTTGGTTAAGTATTAGTAGTGCAATATTTAAACGTAGGCCTACTTCATTCTTCCCTACCTGTCATATGGATGTGGAATGTAGTTTCCTTTCCGAGGAAGGTCTAAGAAATTCTCTTAATAAACGTCAATAGGTAATATAACTATTTGTGCAGTAACTTTTTTTGATCTATCCATATTTTAAAAGATTTCATCAATACATATTTTATTACATTCGAATCAATATTTTCTTATATTTGCTAAGGAATGGTTGTACAAAATTTCATACTGATAGTACAAATCGCTGTAGATCGATTTCGTGTCTGCAGTTGTCAGTGTGCCCAGAAAATCATTTTTTATCTAAAATTTATTCCACAACTCATCCTGATTACATAAAGGGGGACCACTTTGGTAACCTTCGAGAAACTGGTACTAAATTTCAACAGGTTAGTACCAGTTTCTCAACAATTACCAAAGTGGTGCAGTCCCCACATAAAGTTGTGATACAGTAATCTGAGTAAAGATGAAACTTCATTATGTAAATAGTTCAGTATAAGACTGTAACAAGAGTGAGAGTTCCATCAGACATTGATGTTTATTATGTTAAATTGGTGAAACCTGTTGAAGAAGCAGAGTGCATTATCCCAGGTAAAATGTCTGTATGTTCAGTTTTCATCATGTGTTAACAATTTAACACAAGAGAACCAGCAGAAGTGATTTGCAGTTTAATATGTCTAAATATTAATATTGCTATTTGTGCGTGGAGTCTAATACAGCTCCTTTATGGCTGCTGCTTCTCATGTCACACTATAGCATTAACGTTGCATCGTTTCCTCTTTGCTTTAGATATTGAGGTGAGAATTTTTGGTGCTGCCCAGGTAATATCGTCTGAAGACTATTTATTATAAAGCCTATGGATGAATCCATATCAATTCTGTCAGGAGACAGAGGTTATCTCCATAGTCTCAGAAGTTTTTGAATTTAACATATGTTATAATTCAGGTAAAAGTTTTTCCCCCCCAAAAAAACCTGGTCTGAGATATAGGCTGACAAAGATGGCATACCCGGACCCATTTGTCATTTGCAATTTTCGATAAAAATTTTAAAGTGCTCTATCTCTGTAATGGTGCACTATATTTTGTTGCTTTTTTTGTATTCTAAAGGTAATATTTTTCTGTTTAAATGATAAACTCCATTTTAAAATGAGTCCAACTGTATTTTTGCAGCCTTCTAAATTTTTTAAATTCAAATATTTCTAACCTCAAAAAAAAAAAAAAAAAAATAAAAAAAAAAAAAATTGATGAATACCGTTTAGTACTAAATTTCCTGTAAACTTCCACTTTTGAGTTTAACAAGTTTTAGAAACATTTTAAAAAATTCAGAGAATTTGACAGTAACTGTAGGTTCAATCCTAGCCTGCGATACCGCCACTGCCTGGCGTTGACGTGACGTCATAGTGACGTTGTCTTGACGTATTCGCTGTCGACTACCAACATAATTAGGTTTATTCCTTTTAGTGCTATTGTGACCTCGCTACGCTCGGTCACAATAATTTAAAACTGTACAATATCAACCTAAACTGATATCCCGAAGGTGAATCAGATGCAGGCGGCCGCTGGTAAGCGGCCGCAGATGTCCGATAATACAACCAGATGTTCAGTGTTTGATGTGTTATCGGATTTCTGCGGCCGGTCACAATAATAAATTATCTTAATGTTGGTATAGTCCCGTTACGTTGGTACACCTAGAGCGACAGCGAATACGTCACAACAACGTCACGTCAACGCCAGGCAGTGCCGGTATCGCAGGCTAGGATTGAACCAACTGTATACCCCTACTCCTACTACTCCTGTAAAATTATCTGAATTTTTATCTATGTGTATCATATATGTCAATTTAGGTCTACTACATATCCTCAAAAGTACAACATGCCACTTTGGTTCTAAAATTTTTCGTGATTTATTTTCTAAAAATACGTTGGTACAATATGCTCAATTTGAGTGAATAAAAACGATAAATGAAACCAAGCTGCAACTTTTGAAATGTTTTTAAATTCTTAATTGAATCTTCTTTGTAATTCCTGATTTAACGAAACATTCCAGAACAATGTAAAACCATCTAGATAATGCCAGAGTTTAACAATCAATGTGAACAGGGTGGGGGGGGGCTAGGGGGCTCAAGCCCTCCCCCAAAAGTATCTAGGTCCATGCCCGACATTGTAGTTTTGGAGACTTTTTTTTAGCTCTACAGATTCAAGCCCAAGACTACCCTATGGCCAACTCAAGCCCCCCCCCCCTCCCCCAAAGCCAAAATCCACTGAAGGCAAACCCTCCCAACCAAAACCCATTCAAGCCAAGCCCCCTCCCCCCCAAACCAAAGTCCGCTCAAGGCCCCGCCCCCCCCAAACCAAAATCCTGGATCCGCCCCTGAATGTGGAGCCGTCTTGATAATAGCAGAATGTGACCGATCCTTCTTGAAACGTGTGGAGCCATTCAGGTGATTTTGTGTGTTTCGCGTATAATATAAGAGGGACTCATGAATTCATAGTTCAGTCAACAGACAAGCAAAGAGAGCAAGTTCACCAAATTTTGTGGTAAAAAAGTATTTATATGCTTTTGTGAAGATTTTTATGTGTTGTTTTGTGGAAAAAACTGATTGGAGCCATGGGAGAGTGAAGTGTGCTGACTAAAAAAAAGTCTATCGAAAAAAACACTTTTTTGAATTGGGTAACAAGAGAACTCATTTGAATGCTCTGTTTCAAAGTTAGTTTTCCAGTAGTGACTTCCTGTGTTCTAAATGCTTAGACAAAATATCAAACAAGACACTAATTGAACTGCCAGAAGAAGTCTCCCACGGTGTGGATGATGAGATTTTGTATCTGCAGCAGGAGAATTAAACTCCCTGAATCAGTCAACTGTTAGGGCTGGTTCAGAGAATATTCCCAGAAGATAATTTGGGGTCACTGGAGAACGCAATTCCGCTATTACAAGATTAGCTAATGACGTCATAATACTGACTTTGTAGTCAGTCACAAGACGTATTTTTTCAAGCAATAATTCTGTTATAGGACAATTATTTTCTAACAGAAATTGGGTTGTAATAAACCCTGGACCATCATGACACCATTAAATGTACTTCGAAAAGTATTTCTTGCATTGTTTTGCTTTTGATTACTGCAGTATTATGACACCACTTCCTTGCTGAATCTAGATCTGTAGTAATCCCATAATTTTCCCATCTGCCTTTGAGAATAAATGCCTGTCGGAATGTTTGTGTGATTTGAACGAAGCATTTGTACTCCTCAGACATTAAAAGCAACTGTCTGCACTTTCTCATCTATAATAGTGGAGAATTTTTCTCAGACTGCCAATATCAAGTTTTGAAGTGAGTTTCTTGTGCCCTTTTAGGAGGCTTTGACACATATGTTGAATGTGTGGTGTAGGTGTGCACACTGACTTGAAACACTTGTGCAGTGCTATCACATACAAAAATAAGATCTGGATTAGATTCTCAAAACCATTTTCTGCTGTTGAATGAAGAAGATATCTTGTTCTGAAGGAGGCAAGTAAATAGTTTTCACAGCCCATGTATGCTGGCTCTCTGCATTTTGGCACATTTGTGCATAGCTATGACTATTGAAATTGCCAATTGCCATAGTTATATTATTCATGTCTGAGTATGCAGATGAAATGGAGGAGAAAGCTGTCGTGGGTTTCCTGTATGCAGAGTGACTAGACAGTTAATTTGCTTGACAAAGATGGTATCTGTATTATTTTCAACTGTTTGATGCCCAATAATGACTTATAACTAAGGCCCGGATATATATGCACTTAAAACACCTAAAATATCCACAAAAAAAGTCCTAAAATATGCACTAACAAAGAATATACACTTATCAAATGATTTATTTTGTCAACTCACTGTCAGACAAAATTAGTTTATAAGCCGAAAATGATCTTTCCACATCAACGGAAGATATTGGGCAATACTTGTACAATGGTACTGACTGTTCCAAACATTCATCTGGCAAAGATTGTGTTTCCACTTAAATACTTGTTAATTGATTGAATCTTTTTCAGTCCTGGGTTTGAGTCCAACACCCTGTTGAGTTTTAACTTTTTCTCCAATTTCACCAGGAACGGCATTTAAAGAAGAAATTGTTTTGTGAAACAACTGAAGAGACTCGTGAAGGGGTGCGCCGCTAGTTTCTAGACCCTTAATAACCTTAAAAAGTGATGAATAGTGTACATGGATGAAATTGATACCTCAATATACAGTATCACAATCAAATGCGCACTTTGCTTCACGGACACATGCAGAATGCTCGTCATCAATACTTGTAACTACATCTTTCACTTGATGGAAGTTCTCCTGGTAGAACAGCACTGCAGTCAACCAAGTTCCCCATCTAGTGAGAACAGGTTCCGGTGGAAGAGGAACCTCAGGCAGACGATCCTTATAAAACTGTACACGAGCTTGTGCTTTTAGGAACCACTTTTTTTGCCACTTGAAATTACTTTGTTAACTGAAGGAAATAGAGAACATATCTCTTCTGCAATGCGACGTAATCCATGCGCCAAACATGTAACATGGATAAGATTGGGGAAAAATAATCGAAGCGACTGACCAGCTTTTAACATATATTATGAAGCTGCGTCTGTGATTAAAACATGCGCCTTGTAACGCTCACTCTCTGATTCCGTAGGCCACAGAAGTCGCAGGGAATCGTTTACAAATCTTGCAATTGTACTGTGGTTGGTTTTCTCTAACATTTTGGTTGAAAGTAAATGAGGTTTTCCAGGTTCTTCTTGACATAATTTTGCTCACCTATAATGTTCACTACGTATCGGCCACATGAATCGGTTGTTTCATCTACCGATATCCAGACACATTTCCCTCCTATGTCAGACCGAATTGAATCCAGGACAAAAGCATATAGAGAAAGTAAATAATTTTTTCTAATGGTGGATTCATCCGGTATACTTTGATTAACACAATACTTTTGAAGTAATGCTCGTAGATCTGGATTATTAAATTTATGCAGTGGGATGTTGCTGCATACAAAATCCTTACAAAGGTCAGCAGAGAATGTGTTAATTTCAGACTGTGATACCTGAGTTAAAAGTAACTGTTGCGTGTTCCTACTCTTTTCTTTTGACCTGAGATGTACAGCTTGTTTTAGAATGCTGTTCAAGTTGAAATTTTTTCTCACATTTTATATTCTTCTCACATATTTGACAGTACACAGCTTCACTGACACTAGAATAGTTGCTGTTGCCTGAAATCCAAGCGTAATTTAAAAATTATCTTGTGCATTTTTCTTTTGGCATTTTTGCCAGTCAGATTAAACAAAACTATTCTTAGCACACGAACACTCCTGGTCGACACAAACTTTGAGAGGCTACTGCTTTTGGAAAGGAATGTACACGTTGCCTTTAAAAGTACAGAACCCTGAGGTCCGGGAAAGCCACAAATCTATTCCCAGGAAAACTGTGTTCGTGCCACAATTAGGGGAATATTCGGGAAAAGAAAACCGCTGGCCTACATGGTAGTTGTATTGCCAGAACAAACAGACTCCCGGGTGGATTATGAATATTCCCAGCGGGGGCAAATACTTGTGATTGTCATCTCTTCAAACAATAATTTGCCGCCTGAGGCATGTCTGGAGCTATTCTTGGATTTTGCCCCCCCCCCCCCCCCCCCATCCTCCCTATGAATGTTGCCACTCCAGCGGCAGTAGAGAAGTTTGCCACCACCACACCAAATTTTGCCATTGTACAGCACCTCCAAACACGTCACTGTGAGAGTTTGGATCAGGTAGTAAGTTCTCTACATGTGAATGCCAGTATAAGAAAATCCTGTTTACTCCAAGAATTTGACAGACTGATTGCGGTGCCCAAAGGATACCCAACATACAGATACATTAGGCTTTTCAGTTTCTTTAGAAGTATCGGATATTTCGGTTATGAGATGAAATAAATGCTGAAATATGCACAAATCTTAGAATTAGCACTAACCCTAAAATATGCATTTGCTTTTTAAAAAAATCTGGTCCCTACTTATAACTGTGATCTTATGAAAAAAAATGCTTTGACGTTATTCATATGGGAACTATTCAAATTTTGGAAATCAGCTGTGTATTCCTGTGTGTTTCTAGAACACATTAAACATTGTATTTCTTATCTTTTCACAATCGGAATAGCAGTTGTTCACGAAGATATTGCAAGAGGTGAAAGGATTCGAAAATGACATTGTGCAGTGGTGACTCTTTGTGAAAGTCCCATGTTACACCAAGAATTAAGTTTCGACAGTATTGCACACAGACATGGCTATGATGTTTACTGATATAATAAGGACTGATTCTGAAAAAGGCTTGCGTAGAATTATTCATTATACTTCAGGAATGAGAGAATTGGCTGTGTAGGAAATCTCCAAGTTTGTTACCAGGGAGCACCCGGATTTATTAATTTAAATGCAAGATTTCCTCACGTCCACCAAGGAAGATGATAGATTTTGGTGACTTATCTACTTGCATACTCTGCAATATCGCAAATTATGTGGGTGGCAGAGGGGTGCTTGCACCAACACTGTCCTTTGCAATACTGATCAGCATGAGGAGAGAAAGACATATCAGCAGCATCTTATGTCTTCTGTCATTGCACTCATAAATGAAAGGAGAATTTCATATATTTGCCGATAAATATAAATCAAACTGTATGACACCGAGCGTGGTGGGTGAACGGTTAACGTTCTGGCCTCGCATTCAGGAGGACGCAGGTTCAAATCCCCGTCCGGGCATCCAGATTTGGGTTTTCCATGGTTTCCTCAAATCATTCCAGGCGAATGCCGGGATGCTTCCCTCAAAAAGGCCAAGGCTGAATTCCTTCCCGTTCCTTGTTTCCACTCCCATCCCACCTCTAATGACCTCAGTCGTCAAGGTGTAAAGCCGTAAGAAAAAAAAAAGGAACTGTATGACAGACTATTCCTGTCCAATCTATGTTTCAATCCTGTGACACTTTTATGAGGCCGGTGGCACGTAGTCACGAATCGAGTGATTCTTCTCTGTTATTTCTCTATTGTGTTAATCAATGCCTTGTGATAAGGATCCCAAACTTCACAACAATAATCAAGATTTGTATGCACTAGAGATTTGTACACTGTTTTCCTTGTATCATTACAGTTCTTCAAATTATAGCCTACGAATTGCCATCTAGGATTAGCTTTACCTGTGATGGAACTTATGTGCAGATCCCATTTCATGTTGTTTGTACTATTACACCCAAATATTTCAGAAAATCAACTGTGTCAACAACTACGCTGTTTACTTATAATTCAAGAATGAACAGATTTTTTTTATTATTTATGCACGCTGCCTTACACTTTTTGCAGTTTACCTAAAGTTGCCATTTATAGCACCATTCTGAAATAACATCCAGATCTGAGCACTTGTCGGTGTGTCTTGTTTCACTATAGAAAACTGCGTCATCAGCAAACAATCTTCAACATTTTGTCTACAAGAACAGTTAAAAAAAATTAAGAAAATTTATGGTTTTATTACAATTGAGAAACATCTAAAGTAACATCTAGATAATTATAATTTCTCCTTTCCTCTTTCCACCTACTTTGGCCTCTACCAATTTGAAATTTAAATTCTTTCAGCATTTTTAGCAGATTATTATTTATCTCTTGGTAATATATTCCAATCACTTACACCCTTCCCTACAAAAGAAAATTTTCCCACACCCTTGGTCATTGTCATCTTTACTCTTCCACACACTTTTCTTAATTCTCCTGCCAATATCTTACCATGCCTCATCTCAATATATGCCTTGTGCACTCCCATGACTCTCTTCACCCTCCTATCTTTCAACTAATCCCACTCCAGCTCCTTTATCATTTTAGTTACGGGTTGTGTTCTGCGGTAATTTCCAAAGACAAATCTAGCAGCCCTTCTCTTCCCCCTCTCCAACTTCTGAATTTGATATCCAAAATTTGGATCCTATACTACTACACCATGTTCAAGGAGTGGTGTAACCAATGTTTAGAAACTCGGTTCCCTTACATCTCTAGTATTGAACACATTTCCTACCACTTGTCCCATGTGTCCTGCCCCGTTAAGTTTATCAAATATTTAATTCTTTGCAAGTTTCATCCATGCATAATTTTAATTTTTATGATACATTAAAAAAAAAAGAAGACAGATGTATATAAATTAAAATGAAATGTTGTTCGTTGGTAACCACGTCACTTGATAATGGCTGGATCGTTTTGACTTTTTTTTTAATATTCATAATAGTCCACATAAGGATTTTAGTGACTGAAAAGTTGCCTGGAAAGTTGGAAAAAATTGAAAGTACTTTTTTCAATGGACTGATTTTTTTTTTTTTAGTGTCATATAGTCCAAGTTGGTTTTTAGAGAAAGAGAAATTGAGAAACTTCGGGAAAAAAAAGTGCTTTTTTTTCTATTGGATTTTTGTACAAACTCATGACCACAACTCAAGATTTGAATGATGGATATGTGTTTCTTGTTTGTTTGTTGGTTATGCTTCTAGAATGGAAATAAGAATTTTTGTTTCTATTAAAACGATCATCTGGAGAAAAATTTGGAAAAATGCATTCCAGCATAATTATAATAAAATTAACTTTTTATTTTTGTGTTGTTTCAAGATCTGTACAACAAATTTAGTTATTTTATTTCTATTCCAAAGATATGAGTACATGTGCTTGATATCAAACAAGGTAGCAAGATGGGCGCCTCCTGCCGTATTCTGTTTGTCCCTTCCTATGCACAAGTGGTTACACATTACAATTTTTACAATACACCCTCTGCCACCCATTTTAGTGAATCGCGGAGTAATAATAATAAGATGGAAGTTTCTCTCGGTGTTCAGAATTAATATAGTCTTCTCGAGTGACTAGCTAAGTGAGCAGGGTATTTTCACATGATATTTTAGCGATTCGAATCTCTGTCTCTATCTCCTTCACCAGAAGATGGCAACAAATTCCGCTCACCGAAATGTCATATGAAAACACCCTGCTCTCTCGGCTAGTCATCCGAGAAGACTATATGAATCAAACAAGGTATTACCTTAATTAGTTATGACACTGCCCAATCGTCACATGCACGATATATTTAATCAAGAGTTGAAACACGAAAAACTGTACGATTGTGATGCATTGAGAGAAACCACTGTTGAATCTGCAACAAAAATATGCTCATGTAAGTTGTGAATGATGGAACTGGAGATTTTTTCTTCTTGGATGCTTCCGGTGGAACTGGAAAAACTTTTGATCTCATTGATTTTTGCAACAGTTCGCTCACAGAATAAAATTGCACTTGCTTCATTAGGAATTGCAGCTGCATTGTTGAAAGGCAATCGAGTTGCTGTTGAATAAGAAAATCAATGAAACACAAACATGCAACCTTTTGAAGAACTGTGTGATGGCCAAAGTTCTGCAGCATTGCAAACAGGTTGTTTGGGATGAATGTACAATGTCACACAGTAAGTCTTTGGAGGCATTAGACTAAACGATGCAAGATCTACAAAACAATCGAAACTGGTTAGGTGGTACAATGATCGAAATGTAAATAAAACACCTTGATTTTGATTGAGATTTCAGACTTAATGGAAGAAAATAAATCATTTGGTTGACATCAAATTCTGTCTTAATTTAATTGTGACTTAAATTTTGGAACAAAACTGCATGGTTCCAAGTCTACTACATTCCAAGCACATCGCAGTGGTGTACTACCGGTAGGTAGAATTCATCTCACATTTAAAATTTCCCATTAGTGTACTTCTGAATATACTACTCAAATCGAATAACCATAAACACATTCATTAATAAATACAATAATCGCTTAAAAATACGGTTTTACCCCTCATTTTTACTTTGTTTACATGTTTCCAACAGCTTTTCACTAAAATATTTATGATCACTAAAATAGTTATTTAAATGTGGACATGAAAATGTCTGTTGGGTCAAACAGTTTCTATTAAATTTTCCAGGTTAAACAGTTTAAACAGCCAAATAAAATAATTTGCAGTAGCACTTTATCTTGCATCCTACAATTTGACAGAATTCTTTGAAGTAGAGGACTACAGTAATGTAACAGTTTTCCCCTCCCTTTCCATCTGGCAATTTCCCCTTTAATTGCAGAATTTTATTTTCTTATAAAATGTTTTCAGAGCTCGCAAGGGAGAGTGCATCAGTTTGATGCGACATTTTGGTCAGACTTCATCTCTTGGCAAGGTGTTGGGCTTAGGCCTATACACCCTGTGCTAGTCAATGAATTTTCTCTATTGTCAATGGTCTGTACAGTGTGTTACGGTGTTTAGCTTTTTAAAATACTTTATTTCCATCTTGCAAATGATAGTCTTCAATATTGCGCTTGATTCTGTGACAGTTGTCTAGAACTTGATAGTATTGTAATTGCTCTTGGCACCCATCCTTTTAAGTGTGAAGGGAGTAGAAATATTGAGCAACCCTTCCTCATGTCTGTTAAATACTGTAGGTTTTTGTGTGATATTACTTATTTGCTGCTTGTTTGAAGAATTAATTTAAAAATAACAGTATGCGTTTCATACTATTACGTATGCTGATATAAGATTGTTCGTCAAATTAAGTAAAAACAGAAGTGATATCACACTCAAAACTCAAATACATTCAAAGCTTGTTATTAGTTTTTTCATTATTTGCGGATAAAATAATTGTGAAAACTTTGTCTAGTCGCCGCTATACAGCGTTGTCGCCTCGTCTGACAGCTCAATCCCTAATCTTTTTATTATTGTCAGAAGAAGCGTTCGCCGTATTTTGGCTTGTTCCACGTTTCTTTTTCCGGAAAACCGGGAAGGCAAAGTGACCAAATGGTTTATTTTTTATGTTCTTTTATGTTTATCTGAAATATGAAGGACTGTTGACATAATTAACAATAAGTAAATAATCAAGAATGTGCGAAAAAAATCATTTGAGGAGGTTATTTATGGAATTGAATGAAACTTGATTGATTGTCCCATGTAAGCAGCATCACAGAAAAAAATTAAGAACCTTAAGGATGCATACAGAAAGTAATTTAGCTATGAATAAATACTCCAAAGACTTCAGGCTGTCACCACGTGTCATGTGACACAAGTTAATTTCTAATTTGGTGTTAAATGGAATTGCACTTCTTACCAGTGTATCTTATTCATAAGTTGAGGAGTAACCACTTCAAGTAATTTATCAAACTTTCCTTCAGTTAGCCGCTGAATATTTCTGTAGGCTAGAGGATCATCCGAACCTAGTTTTCTCATAAGAAACACAGAGGCCTCCACTTCTTCTCTTCGTCTAATCCAGTCATGTACCCATTTTTTTTTAAAAAAAATCATTTAACAAATGTTTAATCAATTTGGCATTAGCTAAACGAATCAATCATTTCAGAACTATACAAAGTGATTTGTACGACATCTTAAAATGTTTCCTATTTTGCTGTGGGAAAATAATATCTCTGGGGAGAACACAAAAAGCTAATTTGACAAAACAAAGGCTCATGGCTTTATTTACTTCACTATTCCACCTTTTTTTAAACACATGTACAAATTTATTTGCCTTGGCTAGTCATAGGGTAGAGCATGGTAATTAGGGCATGTTAACGGTCCGTGGTGAACAATCTCGTGTCATTACCGAGCCGAGCCGTCGGTGCCAGACGTGATGTGTTGGAGTCCACCAGGCCAACAGGTTAGACTCCAGCTGAGGTCTCCAACAAAAAACTGGGGCAGCCACCCCGGTGAGAGTCTGGCAGCGAATGAATGCTTGTGTGGTCTCTCAATGTTTTTCCGTCGTCCCACAGAGAGAGGGGCTGGGCGAACCAATGAGGGCTCGATCCGGCGTCCTCTTGGTCGACAGCAATGGAACAATGAAACATTTACATGGCTGATTAATTGAGGCCATGTACGTCGCATTAAACACTCCTTTCACTACTGACAAGCTTGGGGTTACACCACAATCTTAACCAACAAATAAGGTTTATACAACACTTCGCTAGCTGCAACCTAATCGCTCAAACCAGTAGCTCCGTGTGACAGGCCAGTAGCTGCTATTAATCGAAGCGACAAATATTGCCCCAAGTGACTGAGACTAAAAAAGCAAATTTTATTGTCACCAAACCTAAGTTCATTGTCAAAAGCTGTCGCCGTGTTACATGTTCCGCTGTGACTTTTGATAAAAGCCACTCTGCCATGACTGGCTCTGAATCTATTATTACTTCAACAAGTCAGTAGTGGCAATAATTCTGAGTGATTAACAGGTGTTTCCTCTAGTTTGTTTGCAATTTAAAATATTTACCAAATGCAAAGGAAAATTCGTTACTGCATGGAAAAAAGTTGTGTTGCCATCTAGGGTAAAAATAGAACTGCTCGACTGTTCACACCTTGGTGAGTCGATTACATCCATATCACATTCTTTCAACGTTAATGAATCAACTCTACGATTCATCAAGAAATGCGAAGTCAAAATATGGAATTCTATAGCTTCAACCTCTGAAAAAATTGCTTGAGATCGAGCAACTGAAAGAGTGGAAGCTGCATTTTCATTAAACACAATTGCTGATGGTGCGTACAAACATGAACAAGTGTTTAACACAGATGAAACTGCCCTGTTTTGGAAAAGAATGTAAATAAAACTTTCATATCTGTAAGTGAAAAGTGCACCTCTGGGGTTTTTTTTTTTTTAGCGCTACCTCTGCCCTAGATGGCGAAAACCAAGGGCCCCTTCACATTTGCTATCTCTGGTTGATTACAAGTGTTATTTTCTGTCACTGGTCCGGAATTGTGTTGTTCATGAAGTTGAAACTTATTTAAAGAAAAATAATTTAGAATTTAAGGCCATTTTAGTTTTGGACAATGCATCAGGTCACCTTTATGAGCTTGAAACTATGCATCCAAATATAAAGGTGATATTCTTGCCTCCTAAGACAACAGCTTTACTTCAACCTATGGATTACTAATCCAGAACCGAGCATGGTGGTGTAACGGTTAGCGTTCTGGCCTCGCATTTAGGAGGACGGCGGTTCAAATCCCCATCCGGGCATCCAGATTTGGGTTTTCCATGGTTTCCCAAATCACTCCAGGCAAATGCCGGGATGCTTCCTTCAAAAGGCCATGGCCGAATTTCTTCCCATTCCTTGCCCCCCATCGTTTCCCGTCTCTAAAGACCTAGCTGTTAAGAGACGTTAAGCAGTTTTTTTTTATTTATTTTTTTTTTTAAAAAACTAATCCAGGCCTTTAAGCTCTATTACATTAGAGAAACCTTCAAAATCATACTGGACACCATGGAATGCAATCCTCATATGAATGTTATGCAATGCTGGAAAATTTTTGACATAGCAAAATGCATTGTTACAATAAAAGAATAGTTCCAAGAACTGACGCCATACACTTTGACATGCTGGAAAAAACTTTGGCCTGATCTCACTGTTGGAAATGATGGAGAATCTGTGCAAATTCAAACTTTAACTTCAAACACTGCTCAAGTTGCGAACGGAATAGGACGAGATGATTTTGAACAGCTAGAATTTAGTGACATTCATGAGTTGCCTGAATTGCAGTATGAAGATTTGACTGTAATAGACTTGGAGGAAATGTTAAATCACTGACCCATTGAAGAAGAGTCTTCAATGAACACCGGTGACAATTAATTTTAAAAATCTGAGTGAAGGTTTATGGATGGCAAATGAGCTTTGTTATTTCTTCATGAAAATTGATCCATGTATGGATAGAAATCTTGGTTTTTAAAAGACAAATTGTCAATGCCACAACTTAATATCAATCCGAAATGAAAGACTTTTGAAAGTGACAAAACAATAAAAAATATTTAAAACATTGCCTAAGCCTTTACGTTAATAATTAAAACATGTTGCTTGGAATCTCTTAATAAATTGATTTTTTTTCTGGAACCTTTAAATAATCCCATGCAATTTACCATTCCATATGTGACATATTTACCGAATGTATCCCCAGTGAATAGGGAGCTTTTACTGTATTTAAGTCGAAACTGGATATGTTGATGTGATCTCTGCACTAACAATATTCACACTACACCCATTTGGCTTTGGAAAAACTACATGTATATAATATCTTTTAAAGTAACGTGTTTGCTGTTATGTAGAATCACAACACTGTCTTTGTACAGAAGCATTGATGTGGAAGACACGTGTTGCGGTATATGATGTAATTCAAGTCTGACTGCAGAAATTAGCACTGCCAGTCTTACAAACTGGAAAAACTACATCCTTTTCTTTGTGGCTAAATGCAGCAGTGGCTATAGGCCTGCATTCCCTGTCTTGTGACGTAGCGTTTTTGGTGAACGGTCAGCGTACTGGCCTCGCATTCGGGAGGATGGCGGTTCAAATCCCCGTCCGGGCATTCAAATTTGGGTTTTCCATGGTTTCCCCAAATCACTCCAGGCAAATGCCAGGATGCTCCCTCAAAAGGCCATGGCCAAACTCCTTCCCATTCCTTGTCCCCAGTCCCATCTTGCCTCTAATGACCTCGACGTTGATGAGGCGTAAAGCAATAAGTAAACAAAAAAATCCGTGTTTACCATCTATGCTCCACCTATAACATATCCGTTACTTTATAGGAAGGGAATCTAGACTCCCTGTTTTTAGCACCTTCTTTAATATCTGTAGTTATAATAAATACCCTGTTCACAAAGCATCAAAAAAAAAAAAAAAAAAAAAACACAGAAAATTTTGGCAGCCATTGCTCTGTTGACAAATTTGTATTAAATTGATGTCTATCATTCTCTAAATATTTTGATCGTTTTACTTTTCAATGGTCTGCCTACTGTTCTTATTTATGGGTGGTAATATATATTATTTTCTTTGATATTCTGTTTCATTTCATTCTAAGCACTTGTTTTTCGCATTTCATCCTGTTGTCTTCAATTCATTTATTCAGTGTTTCTAACATTAATTCATCTCTTTGTTTTCAATGTCCTTTTCTACCTTAACAAGTGTATCCCACTGTCCTTCATAAGAACTCATGTTCATTATTTGAATTATCATTCTGCCACGTTCCTGCCCAAGTGTTAATACTTCTGTTGTTACAGATGCCTAGCAAAACTTCAGTAATGTCTGTCTGTTACTTTATTTTTAAATGCTTGATTTATGGTACATTTTTTGTAGCCAAACCTTTCATTTTTATCTTCTATGTTGATTTCTATTTTTGAATGAAACTAGCTGGTACCCATGACTTTGTTTGTGTTTGTAAAGAATTTGGATTGACAACTACCGACATCTAATGGGAGACTCAATGCTATTACAACACACAAACGCCAGTCATCTGCGCAATGTAGTTAAGGCAGCAAAGTAAAATATATGGACGCACATGTCTTTGGTCGAAATACGAAAATATCCTTGATCGACCAATTTCAACCACCATATCTCCCACAATCTCACAGTTACCGAAATTCGACCAAAGTTGTCATCGACGGGTGACTCTGTGCTACTACCACACACAAACACCAGTGATTTGCGTTACATAGTTTTGGCTGAAAAGTGATACACCATGACACATACGTTTTTGGTAGAAATATGAAAGTGCCGCAGGTCAACCACTTTCAACCACCATATCTCCCACATCCCCATAGCTACCGACATCTAACCACCATAGTACATGATAGGAGACACGATACCACTACGATACACAAACACCAATGATCTATGCTATGTAGTTGTAACAGCAGAGTGACATATACGGAGACATATGTCTTTTGTCAAAATACGAAAATATCCTTGAACGGCCAATTTCAACCACCTTATCTCCCACACTACCACAGTTACCGAAATTCAGCCAATGTTGTTATTGACAGATGACTCTTTGCTACTGCCACACAGAAACACCAGTGATATGCGCTAGATTGTTTTGGCTGAAAAGTGATACACCATGACACGTTTTTGGTAGAAATATAAAAGTGCCGCAGGTCAACCACTTTCAACCACCATATCTCCCACACCCCCATAGCTACCGACATTTAACCAACGTTGTGCACGACAGGAAACTCCGTGCTACTTCCACACATAAAGACCTGTGATCTGTGCTAGGTAGTGGTGGCTGAAAAGTGAAATATAGAAAACACACATGTATATATATATATATATCATTTACTGTATCTCAGCAACTATGGAGCAGATATTAGTATGGCGATATTAATATGGAAAAGAAACATAAGAAACAATCATTACTCACCAAAATTGAAGGAAGGGACCAGGGAGAAAAAACACAATGTTTCAGGCTATACCTTTTGTCCATGGAAATGTGGTAGCATGCACCTTCATTCAACATAACTACATTTAATATTGGTTTTGACTGTTATAATACAAGTGATGGGGGACCAAAACAATATTTTTGGGGATTAAACCACATGTAACAAAGCACATATAGAACGGAAGGATAAGAAAAGGAAACTGTAGATGGGGACAAATGTGAGAAATGCAGAATGGAAGCCAAAAAGCAAAAATTAACATTGTTTTTCCTCCAACCATCTCCATTGGGATGGTAATGGCCAAAATCACCATTCTTATGGCTTTGTTGACTCTGGGTGCCAGTCCAAGCTGTCACATATTTCTATTATTATTTTTTTTTTTTATTAATGAGGACATAGCCCAAAATATTGCAAATTTTTATTATTATTTTTTTTTTTTATTTGGGCACATTTGCTTTATTTGCTGGAAAGTATTATGAGGGTTCACATATACCCTATATCTATTTTTAAGTAGTTAAAATTTTTCATAGTCTTCCTCATTCATCGAAAGGGTTTGAATCACTGTTCAGTCATCCAAAGTTTGGTTTTACTTTATGGTAATATCAGGATGGTTTCTTCATTTGACAATTGCTGAAATCCACCTTAGTCCTTCCTGAAGGCATTACCCAACTTTAATGACATAAATGAGGCTTAAACAACAAACAAAAAAGTAAAGAGTGAAGTCAAAGCAACTAGCTCACTCGTGCAAGTATGTCACACAGTATCGTAAGCAAATGCGAGTATTTATTATTGAAATGTATTTTATTTTGAAGAGTTGTAATGAAAAGTTATTATATACAATTATATGTTTAATTGGAAAACATTTAAAAAATAGATTTTTTCTTTCTCAGATGTGATTTTTTTTTTCAAAATTCTTTACTTTACAGAACTTTTTTTGAAAACAATGTTAGTGGTTATAATTTGATCCTTTACTTTTTTTGATTGTGTGTTTTTAACATAAATATCACTGAATCTACAGACTTGTGAAAAAGCCATGTAAGTGTCCATGCGAAAAAACAGCTTGCGTAAATACAATCAGCCTTTTGAAGCATCTGACCTTATACCTTATTATTGGTCATAGTTAATGAATCAAATAAGTAAATGTTTAAACCTTTGTGGGTGATGCAGATCAATATTATTGAGATTAAAAGCAGTAATTTATAACATCAGTTTATAATACTTTGTTTTATTTTGATTTGTTTGTGTGAGAGATTACACTTGCAAAAAGAATATAAATTACCCCAACAGCTGTCATCTTAGTTAAACTGTTAATGATGGCACCTTCTACATTCTTTAAAGAATGTAAACAACTCCAACTGCCGTTTGTCATTCATATTAGCTTAATAGATTGTCAACAGTTGGCACCTTCTTCATTTCTTATGCAAAAAAATGGATTTTATAAAAAAGTTTTTAACCCTTTGTTTATTTTTTTGTCTTTCATGAGGAATGTAATCTTCAAAATGATGTCTCAATTATTAATTTTGATGAGGTGAAATAACACATACCACAAAAAAAAACCCATAAGAAATAATATATATGATAAAAACATTGTTCTAAACCAGATAACATGCTAAAGTAGTGGTTCTCAATTTTTTCAACTCCAGGAACAGTAAAATGTCAAAAATAGTTCTACGGAACACTTACTTACATAAGCTTAATTTTTTTTACCGACAATGTGCTCAACCAACTTTACCAATTGTTATTGCCATGTACAGCAGTCGCTTATGACCTACACTTATTTTCATAAATAATTAATACATGTTGCTTATATTTTAATATTCTTCTGGCTCGGTTAACTATGTTTACAATCGATGTGGTACACTTGAGTGTGTCAGTATTTAAACAAAATTTGTTTAAAGACTAAAGTTATTGTTTAGTAGCTGCAGAAGTTTTTGATTGTTGTATTGATTCAATGCTCTTTTTGTAGATAAACATGTCGAAGACTTTCAACCCGGGAGACAAGGTGTTTGCTAAGGTCAGAGGTTACCCGCCATGGCCAGCAAGGGTGGAAAATGTAGCTGTTTCAACACCTAATAATTTAAAATACAATGTCTTCTTCTACGGTACAGCTGAGACAGCTGTTTGTAAAGTTGAAGATCTCTTTCATTACTTAGAAAACAAGGAAAAATATGGTAAGCCAATAAAACGAAAGGGATTTGCTGAGGCTCTGGCTCAGATAGAGGGCAAAGCACCACTACCAATGGTAGTGCCTGGCCCAGCAGATAGTTTGCAAGGTGAAGTTGAGAGTGATGGAGAAGGAGAGTTAATAATTGATGAAGCTCCAAAGGAAAGTGGTACAAAATTATCTGATAGTGATAAAAGTGATGAAAGGAAGAAGAATATCAAGCGCAAACGGGAGAGTGAAGGAGGCAATGAAGATGCTGATTCAAAGAGAGCTAAACGTGGAAGTATGTCAAGTATTCGTAAATCTATGAACAAAGAATCTCCCCGTTCAGCAGATGCTCCTAGCACTCCAAAATCCCCTTCCAAACCAGAAATTGTAAGCCGATCAGGTCGTAAGATTAAACCCAAAAAGTTTGCAGATGAAGAAGATCCATTAGTGGCGGCTGCAGCAGCAGCAGCTGCTGCTGCTGCTGCTGTAATTAATACTTCCAGTGATACTATTTCAGGAGGAAAAAATCAGGAGGAAGTTGGGAAAGAATTACAAGAGGTGAAACAAGAAATACAGAAAGAAGAAACTGATGTTCATGTTGAGAGTTCAGGTAGTTCAGATGTTTCAAAAATGGGTGGAAAAAGTGATCAAATGATGAGAGCAAAAACACCGACAGGTCAGACTGTTTGTATACATATAAATTTGCCTGATGACAAATCGGCAGTTGATGGAGCTATCAAATTAAAAGATTTGATTGAGTCTGGAGACATAATACCAAAGAATTTTCGGCAAATTCTCCAGGATGAATCTGCAGAAACTCACGCACAACTTTTAGTAGAAAGACGTAAAAGCAAAATTAGATGGTTGAAAACAGAACTTCGAATAGCACAGATTGATGTCTCAATAAAAGGATGCCTTGGTTTGATGAGTGCAGATGTTGATACATGCTTGGATAACCTTGATGAGCTGTCACGTCTTACCATAGATCCACTTATGTTACTGAAACAACCAAAAATAGTGGAGACTATAAAGAAACTTCGTCGCTATGTTGGAAATGTTAATAAGTGGAATTATTCTGAGGAAGAAAAAGCAGCTTTTCATTCCAAGGCTTCTCTGATTCGTAGAAAAGCAGAGAATATATACAATACATTTAAAGCACTGTTTACAGTACCACCAAATCATTCTTTTTGGCATTCTTTTACAGAGCGTTTGACAAAGTTTCAGCAAGTCACATCATCTTTCCCAAAAGAATGTGTCCACTCTTTCATCCATGATAGCAGCAAGAAATTTGGTTCACCAGAAGTAAACGTCAGGGGCAACTAAAATGTGTGTGTTAACAAGTGTGTTTGTTAACACTGTGTGTTTACTTGACAATTTTATGAACTGCCTTATTGGCTTGACGAATCTTCATCTCACTCTATTTTATGTTTACATTTTTATTTAGAAAATGGTAGGCTTATGCATCTTTACTGTGTCCAATCAGTTTTATATATGTAGAAATATTTTGACTGTATTATTTGCTGTTAAGTTGATGTTTATTTCTTTCATTTGTTGTACTTAATTTGATTTCAAATTGTGTCTCATTTTGTGTGAATTGAAATAATCTCTCAATTCCATGGTGGAAAATAAGCTACAAGAGTTATAAATGCTAGCAACGCTATACTTTATGCAATGTTGTTGCAGGCCATGTTTATATTGCATTGTAAGGTGGAAATGCTTTAAATAAATCTGGCTGTTTCTACTGAACATGCTGTGACTGCAATTAAATTTGGGTTAGCTTAGAAATTTGCATTTTGGAATTAAATAGAAAGGTATACATTCAGTTTGTAAGTTACTTTACTTACTAGTCACACATACCTGCTAAAGATTGGCAGCAGCATACATTTTCTAGAATAAGCATGACCATAGTAATAGTATTTAATAACATTACTGAAATAAAAATGTTGCAAGGAGGGAAAAAAAAAAAGAAAAAAAAAGGGAAAGGCAGTTGATACAAAAGTTTCTTAATTACAAATGTAAAATTTCATATAAACATTAAAGTTATTTTGGTTGATTTGTTCTGTGTTCTCTAACCTCATACCATCAGCATTACTATAAATACTGGAGTTGCCGAAATTTATCTACTTGGATCAGTGGAAGCTCATTTATGCCTATTTTTGTACCCGCCTGAATAACTCATTTAAAATTGGTTTTGGCAATAAAGTTTTCGTCAATTGTGAAATGTTAGTTTATTGCAGTTGGCAACAATTGTTTACTGACTGTTGTGTTGACTTGGCCAACTATAATGACTCTTGTTCATATACAAATCAATTTTAAGTATTATATTTACAGTAGTATCTGAACAGTCTTGCACTATTATACTTCCTGTAGTTACTGGTTTATTAATAGATTTTTGTCATTCTTTTGATTTTTGTGAAATTCATGTTAGAAATTATATTGGATTACGATAATGAAGTTCAAAGATTGATTGTAAGAAACTGTTAATTGCTTAGTTTGTGAATAAATTTGATTTGACATGTTTATAAGGCCTCGTTTTCATTATACATTCCTTACAAACACAGAAGTTAAAAGCATGTCTTACCATTTGCAAAGTCTAATCAGGTAACATATATCTGTTGTTACAAGCATATAATTAAGGTGACGTAATTTTTTTTGTGTATGTGGGTTTTATTCTACGCGTCAGTTATAAGTTATTCTGTTTTCATAATGTCATAAGTAGGGTTCGGATCTTTATGACCGAAAAAATAGAGAAATATGCAGGCAAATATGACCTTAAAAATGGGTAAATGTGACCTAAAAATGACAAAATATGACCAAACATTTAAATTTTCTATACATCAAAACATGCTCATTATCTAGTAGTGTCGCTTTCATGTAGACAGCATAATTTGCTTCTGTGCACTCGTTGCATCGTTGGGAAGTAAAATTTTAAATAGTTTTATTCAAGTCGTTTTAATTTCAGATAATTTACAGAATAGAACTCTTTCATCGGTACTAAAATACTCCTCTCTGAATTCCTCTTGTGTAACTTCGCACTTTTAGAAAGTTTTATTTTCAGCAAGGTAGAAGGTCCACTGACTTAGATTTGAAGATGACAGGATATTTCATTGAGCTATTGATCAGCACAGGCATGTTTCTGCTGCATTGTTGAGTTTAAAAGGCAGGCGAAACATAGCATTTAGAGAGTGACAATGTATAACTTCAATTCCTGACTGGTGAATACTGACCACAGTGAAAATTATTATTTTCTCCCGCCTGTGTAGGAAAGGTACAGTTCTGTGAATAATTATCTTAATTTCTTCTCATCTATATCTAGTGAATTCAAGGTACTATTAAAAAACTACCATGTTTTTCCTCAAAATATGACCATAATTATTATTGAAATATGACCAAAACTAGGAAAATTGTCTGAATGTGCATTTATATGGTACATAAAATACATTTAAATACAATCAGAATCGTTGAATCAGTGTTTAATTCAGCATTTCAGCTCAAAAAGAAGACAGGAAAAAATATCACTTGTCCTAAAGATCTGAACCCTAGTTATAAAGAACTCCCATTTCTCAGGAGGGAGTTTGCTAACAGTATTACACTATATATGGTGGCCGTCTAAGGTTGTTGCTTACTCAATTAAATGCTGAGCCAGTAGTATCTAGTGGTATGACCTGTCTACAGCAAGCTTTGTTGATATCTACTACCAGTGTTCAAAAGAGAGTTACACATAATATTCAATGTAGACTGTATGAGTTCAGCAGAAACTTTAGAAAATATTTTTTTCCTAGTAATATAATCTGTACTACTTTAAATCTGTAAGCAATATTCATGTGTCAGTATCACACAAAATCTACCCATTAATTTGGATGGTTGTTTTCAAATTTTTAGAGCTAATTCTCTGGATCAAAATCTGTGGAAACAGCTATGACTTGTATGTATTGAGGAAAGGAGCAAGTAATCAAAATCATTTCTAAACAGAAATATTATGGGCCACTGGCGCCACTGTATTTGAGATGGTCACTCCTTTCAACAAAAATTGACAAAAGATCACACTACTTTTCTTGGGATTGTTTCATCTTGACTGCCTATTTATTTATTTATTTATTCAGTTCTATGAAATTTAAAACATTAAAATTATTGGAATGTGTCACTTAAACGTAATAAGTGCAAGAGATATTTTAATTACATAAACATCTTTGTACTTGAGAAAAATCATTTTACTATACAATGATTCATATTCTGGTATGTTATTCTTCAGTTTCTGTAATACAGCAAGTGAAAATAAACAGAACATGTTAATAAAAAAATAGATAGATCCACTTTAGAAAGTGTAACTTGACTTAAAGGTAATTAACCTTGGGCCAGGCCCAGTAATTACAACTTCATTTTGGTAGCATTACACCAAGCAACATTTGGCACTATAATCTGAATTTATTTGCATATGAATTGAAATGCTGCCCAGACACTGTAAGACTTAGTTACGAGGGGGGCTTAGAAACTAATGCACCACATGTTTTTCTTCAATAATTATTTTTTGAATACAATGAAACTTATACACAAGAAAGAATCATGTTTTTTGTACACTCCCTATTTTTCCATTTAATCTCCTTCCCGTTCTATGGCCTTCCTCCAGTGAGACACAAGAGCATGTATGTCCTGGTGATACCACTCCTTGTTCTGTTCCTGAAGCCATTTCTTCGCTGTGAGAATCACCTCTTCGTCATCCTAAAAATGTCTCCCATGAATGGCATTCTTCAGTGGCCCAAAAAAAGTGAAAGTGAGCTAGGCCAGGGCTAAAGGGTGGGTGGGTTAGCACTGTCCAACCCTGTTTGATGATTTCCAACGTTCTCAAACTTGTGAGAGAGCGTGCGTTATGTTGAAGTAAACAATCACCCGGGTTGTTATGGCGTCCAAGTCGCTGTAAGCGTTACTTGGGTTGGTTAATGTGTTCACATATGCCTCGGAATTAATGGTGGTGCCTCTAGGCGTCACATCAATGAGTATGACACCGTCACAGTCCCAAAACACAGTGATCATGACCTTACCAGAGGAAGTGAATTTTTTTTCTGTGGAGAATCAGGATGGTGCAATTCCATCAATTGCCATTTTGTTACAGGCTCATTATGGTGAACCCAAGTTTCATCACCTGTCACAATCGCATATTAGTGTTTCTTGTCGCCGAAACAAGTTTCCTTTGAGCGGAGTTTTTAATCTTAGGAACAGACTAAAGTTACACCAGGACTGTACAGTGGCTGACAGAGCTGTACGACTATGTGCTTTGTCAAACATTGCTGCACGAGGTTTGATGCATGCGCTGGCATGTTATCGTGATGAAGAAACCAGTCCCCGTTGACTAAAGCTGATAGTTTTCTTCTAATTGTGTCACTCAATCTTTTCATAACTTAAAGATAATGTTCTTTGTAGATCGTTTGATATTTAGGAGCATAATTGTGGTGCACAACACCCACATAATAATAAAAAATCTGAAACGAGTTGACATTGCTTCAACTTAAGCTCCGATGACAGCTTCCAGTGCAAAGAC
Organism: Vandiemenella viatica; assembly: GCA_031002005.1. Classification (NCBI taxonomy): domain Eukaryota; kingdom Metazoa; phylum Arthropoda; class Insecta; order Orthoptera; family Morabidae; genus Vandiemenella; species Vandiemenella viatica. The sequence continues at coordinate 18,607,416 of JARYHS010013631.1, read as the reverse complement.
TGTCATTTTGTTTTCGGATCACAGCCATGATTCATCACTATTTTTTTAAGCAGATGTTCATCATTATTGACTATTTCCAAACTGTCCTTACTGATTTCAAGGTGAAGGTTTTCCACTCCATCGTTAGCAATTTCAGAATGACTTTCGCAAACATGTGAACCATTTGCAAATTTTCAGTTAAAATCTTCCAAACACTAGTTTTCAGGGTTCCAAGATCACATTCTAGTTCTCTCACAGTCAATCAATGACCTTCATTGATTGCAAGTCGCACACGTTCGATATTATCCAGTGTTTTTGTCGTTGAAGGCTGCCCAGAGCGTGGATTACTTTCAAGAGGTATGTAGCCATCTTTGAACCACTCTTTTGTTTGTGTTTTGCTCATACACTTTTCTTCCAACGTTGTCTTCATCATTTCGATGGTCTCCACACGACTCTTTTTAGAGTTTAAAGCAAAATTTAATACAAATTCATTGCTCCGGTCTTTATCATTTTTTACAGTAACAAAATGCTGAACTAAAGAGTCACGACAACTGCGGCATCTAAGTTTATCATGAAGCTTAACTGTTGACACTAATACCCGGCAAACGGCACTAAAATTGTCAGGAGCGAAGATATGAAGGAAGGTCTGATACTTACGATAATATTCATATTTTGAGGAAAAATCTGGTAATTTTTTAGTAGTAGCAGGAATACATTAGATGTTATGAAGAAGATGAGAAAAAATAAGATAATTATTCACAGACTTGTGCTGTTATACGTAGAAGGAAAAAAACAAACTGTCGCTGAATTGGTCAAACTTCACTAGTCGAGAGTGATACCTTATTGTATTTTTCTAATAAATTTTATGGTTCTGCCCACCTTTTAATCTCAACAATGCAGCTAGGCAGCATGTCTGTGTCCAGCCGCATTGCGTGTCTCTTTATTGTAAGTACTTCTGAAAATAATCCTCAATCTGTATTAAATCTCCAGTGGATCAGTGATTACTGCCATGCTGAAAGCAAAACTTTCTGAAAGTGTGAAGTCAGTAAAGGAACTTGGAAAGGAGTATTTTACTACAGACAAGAGTTCTTTTCTGTAAATTATGTGGAATGAAAGTGGTTTCAACAAAGGGATTTCATGTGCATCAGTATTGTGATACTGTAAAACATGGCATCAGCTCGACAAAGCAGACGGTGACTTTTTTATTTATATATATATATACTTCTACAGCTTTGTAATTTTTAAGTTGTCAATTTCTTTTTTCTAAAAATTTCTGTGGAATGATTGTATCACCTCACATTGCACTTAATAAAGTGAACAATGAACATTTCGAAACCTTCTTGCAGAAATAAAAGACATAGACGACTCCGACTGAATCAACAAAAAACTATTCACTGCCTAGTTAATGAAAATATATTGCAGACAATCAGAACTAAGATAAGCGCCAATAAAATTTGGGTATCAATAGGAAAAAGTACTGATGATTGTGCGAGATACGATGTAAATGTTATCGTTGGAACCATATTTGCTTAGAGACTGGGTGATATATTTTTATTGGACTGTGGAGTTTTGAATGAACATCTACAATTGCAGTCCATTTCAACAATGCTATGAAATTGTTATGGAATGGTGAAGCTAAGCGAGAACATGTCTTACTGTTTGTGACTGACGCTGTGCTGTACATGGCTGCAAAGGTCCTAAGATATTGTATCCTTCGATGGTACATCTCTCTCGCTCGTGAATTATGTAGGGTTGCCAAGGAAGCACTGCTAAATTTTCCTGATGTTGATAGGTTAATATCAGATGTGGAAAAGATTTTCGTCAAAGCTCCAGTGAGGATGGCAAAATTTAAAGACTACATATCTTCCATATGTCTTCCACCCCAACTAACTTGTTGGGGCACATGGCTTGATGCAATTAATTATTATTGTGTATACAATGAAACCGTGAGAAAATATTTTCTAATTTTAAAAGCAGTGGTGCATCGTCCATAAAAATCGTCCCAGAGCTCTCTCTTTTCCAGAAATTTGGTTTACACAAAATCAGATTTCAGAGGCATCAAAACTACAATTTCTCATTTTAAAGAAATTGGTTTAGAACTGCATGAAAATTTAGGGGTCATTAAAAGCAGGGAAAGAGAGATAGGTCAGGAAGTGGGCGGTGTGGCTAGTAAACTAAAGAACAAACTTGATAAAATATTGAGTGGGAATAGTGCCTATAAAACAATTTGTAAAATTGGTGACATTCTGCATGATGGTGAATCTGTTTTGACTGAAGATGACCCACAGTTAAATTCGAGTGACTTGTCTGTTTTTAAGTACGCTTCCGTGACATCTTCCAATCTCAAACAAAGCTACTCACAGTACGAGACAGTTTTAAGTGCCAGCCGGAGAAAATTCCTCTTCGAGACCTTGAACATGTATGTGGTGATATACTGCAATGCTGGCATCAAACAATAAGAAACAGCGGTATATACGCTAATCCACATCAAATTTGTACTAAATTCTCATTTTTAAAAACAAAAATTTAGTATCCTTTTACAGGGACATTAAAATATTTTTCAATAATAATAATAATAATTTTGCAGTGAGTGCATGGAAGCAGAGTATGCTGTCTACATGAAAGAGACTGCCAGATAAAATAAATGATGCGTAATTGAGCACGTTTTGATGTATATTAAATGTAAATGTTTGATATTTGAGGTCATATTTACCCATTTTTAAGGTGATATTTGCATACATACGTCTCTATTTTTTTGGCCATAAAGATCCGAAACCTAGTTATAACCATCAATTATATACTAAACGGGGAATTTTATGTTAACAGTGGCACTGAAGTTTGATTATGAATTCTTTTGTAAATCAATGAGAAAAAATTGAAATTAAAGGATACGATTTTTAAAAATATCTCTTAGTTCTCGAGATGTTGTATCCCAAAATTGTGGTGATTGGGTTAAGATATGGCCTGGACCAGATAAATAATGCACAAAAGCCACACAAGAAACTACACAGCTGATATACACTACATGTGTATTGTTTTCTTCATAGTAGTTGTGGTTACGCTGAAATATGGCCTGTACTAGAAAAAAAGTTAACAAAAACACAACATATTTTCGAGGTTTGATATTTTGGAAACTAGTGAGATAATACATTTTCTTTATTTTTTATTTTTTTTGTTGGGTTACATAAGAATCAATCATCAAATTGTGGTACCATGGTTATGATAGTGGTGCCACTAAACAAGGAAAATCATTCGAAATATGACCAGTTCTGTACAAGTTGTTGTGCAAGATATATATATTGTTACGTGTTTATGTTCCTTGTAGCTGTTTCTCAGGCTTCATTCTTTGAGAAAAAACTGCATTCCACATTCATGTGATATGTATGGTAGAATTACTGACACTTGGACTTTTTTTTAATATATAGCATTGAACAATGATAGCTTACTTGTTACACCAAGCATTAATTGTTGAATGGTTTACAATGTTAATAATCTAATGCATTTCATATGGAAGCCAACCTCTTATAACAAAGCAGATTACGATAACAAGGAGCATCAGTTTTTGTTCTGGTCCAGGCTGCATTTTAACTATGGATGGTTTATACAAAATAAAAAAAAATTCTTGGCGTAATGTCTGCTTTAGATTCCTACCAAAATAAAGTCTTTATTCATAGTGCTTATTACCTGTACATACTTCACTGTGAAGGTTAAGCAATGTGAATGGATCACTGAGTGTGGTGGTGCAACGGTTAGCATTCTGGCCTTGCATTTGGGAGGACGGCGGTTCGAATCCCCGTCCAGGCATCCAGATTTGGGTTTTCCATTGTTTCCCAAATCACTCAAGGCAAATGCCAGGATGCTTCCTTCAAAAGGTCATGGCCAAATTCCTTCCCATTCCTTGCCCCTCCCCCCGCTCATATTTTTCCGTCTCTATAGACCTAGCTGTTAAGAGACGTTAAGCAGTTAAAAAAAATAAAATGGATCGGTATCATAGTTGTTGTCAGTTACAATAACATAGTGCTTATTATTATCTACTTGTACATACTTCACTATGAGGGTTAAGCGATGTCAATGGATTAGTATCATAGTTGTCAGTTACAATAGCAAGCAGTGTCAGTTTTCATTCTGGTACAGGCTGAGTTTCGACTATGGATGGTTCATACAAAATTTAAAAAGTTTCTTGGCGTAATTCTGCTTTCCTTTCTTACTAAAATAAAGACTTTATTTGTGGGCGTTTATTGTTGGGTCTACCCGTACGTACTTCACCATGAATTTTATGTAATATGAATGTATCAGTATCAGAGTTTTGTCCCCATTTTTGTGTTTCTTTTGTTATTAGAAAATGTTCCTATTTGGCATCTTTAAATGGGTCTTATCCAAAGTCTTCAACTACACAGAATTGTAATATTATTTGCCTCTCCTTGATATTGTTTGGTATTAGAAAGCAAAGAGCAAAGCATTTGTACACACACCAAAGACCATGTGCACGAAGCAGTGGACAAATGCTAGTAATTGATAAAAACACAGATACAAAACTATATTATGATGAGTAAATTTGCTTTTTAATTAAGAAAATATAACCAACTTAGCTGCAGTTTTGTGGGAAGAAGTATATAACAAGCTAGATTCCTTAGTGTTTAGTTAATAGGACTGTTAAACCACCTCGTAGAATAAAAAGAAACTATAACTTGAGCAGCCTGATATGTATCTCATTAATTACTTTTTCTTGTTGTTCAGTCCTGTCGTGGAAGTTACAATATGTGTTTGGTTGCATGAAATAACATCTCCAAAGAATCACTCTCCAGTTACGTTTATTCTCCGATGCACTCCATAATAACATTACGCAACAAGGCATCAACTCGATCATAAAATGCTAAGTACAACCATACACAAATGATTCTGCGATTAAACTCTCACACTTCCAGAACCCACTGAGTGACAACTCTCTGCTCAAATAACTTGTAACTCACTACTCCTCTCTGCTGCTTCTTTGTAAATACACCACATAAAATTTCAGAATAACACTACTCTGTTTTTTGAATGACGGCAATGGAGCTAATAATCAAAACCACATTAAAACAATCAGAATTAATACAAAATCATTCACAATCGTCATGAAGCACATGGAAATGAAAATTAAAGATATTTTTAGGTATTTACATTCTAAATGATCAACATAAGCCAGTCGAAACATTTGAGAATTGTCCTCCAAATATTGTGCTCACATCAACACTTGCAAACTTTTAATCAATGTTTCAGGCATAATACTGCCCTTGATCATATTAAATAGTATGTACATAGTTTCTCTCCATAATACAATGTTCATTTACACAAATTAACAATTCATTGTTCAAAAAATATACAAATCCCTAATTAACCAACTCTCAGCTTGCTATACATAATTCTTTAAATAACGTTTCATACAAGGGCTGGGTCTGAGGGTTGCTATAAGCCGAAAGCTAAATCAGCACTTTAATGGGAGTTTCAAACTGCTATACTGATCTGATCTCATTAAAATTACTGCCAATTAACAGCAGAATAATTACTTTTTGGATGATGTCTTTATTTGTGATCTTGAACAGTTGCAGTCTTTGGCTGCATCCGTTGGGCACACAATTCTCTCTAGTGTCTTCTTTTGTTCCACCATTCCTCTTCTTCCATTACTTTACAGTACACTCCTGTCTTGCACACTTTCTGATTCTTTTAATTCTCCTATCTCTTAGTTGCCTTCCTGGCCTTTTCCATTCCAGTCCCAAATTTTGTTTGTCACCCTTTCATCCCTATTCCATCCCATTTTCCTATACCACTGCAGTCTTAACATTTCGATTCTATCCTTTATGAGTTTCTTTTTAACTGCTTTCATCACATGCTCATTTTAAAACTTTTTCCTTCTAATATATTGAATCACACTCCATCGAAATTTTATCTTCCTGGCCTGGATTGTGTTAATATCCCTCTCTTTTATGTTCAATGCTTCAGAACTAAATGTGTGTTTTGGCAGAAAGCTATTTCTGTAAATACTCCCTTTACACTTTTTTTGGCTCTACATGCTCCATGCGAGGCCTCCGATACACATGAAAATTCCTGTATTCTTATCCATCTTTACTGTATTTCTTCCCATTTGTCATTTCCTGTCCCATTTCCCAAATATTCTACTGAAATCATTCTGCCTCCCCCAGAAAATTTTATCCTGTAAAATGTTGTTACTTGGTGCCTGGATCTAACTTCTTCACGCCCCTCTCCCCCAATCCTCGCAGATTTTACTGGCCACATTTGTTTAGGAAAAGAGCACTTTCCTGACTGAGGGTGTTGCCTAATCTTGGGAACCATGCTTTGATATGTAAGAGGTATGTGAGAGGCGGGGCTGCATTTAAGCATAGGCTACCTAGGCTGTAGCCTATGGGCTCGCACCACAAAGAGGGGGCCCACACCACAGCCGGAGGGGACACCGCTACTACCGACAGGGGCCCACAAAGCCTAAATAAGGCCCTGGTGAGAAGTGTTTCCAGTTCTTTCAGCTAGTCCTTTGCTAACTCCTTTTGCTTTCAAGGATGTCTACACATTGTTTGCATATGCTGTTGTATACTTTCACAATGTCAGGATGTACTGTGATTAGGTCTCTGTGATATTTATAGTGGTGCATATCTAGATAGATAGATATGTTCACTTTGATCCCGTGTGAGAATAATCTCGGGGATGTGGAACAGTACATACTTATTAGTAATGTCAATATTACTATATAATTGATAATGTTATTATATATTGACAACAAGTTAGCTACAACCCATTAGTATAACCAATATCTTGTAACTATGTTACTGCAAACATTAAGTCCGTTGTCCAGTCTGGAGATAGATTACTCTTAAGTCTACTTTCATCCACTCTTATTCCTCTCTCCATTGCTTTGTCAAATATTGCGGCAGAATGACCGGAGAAGGTGATTTTTTTCGTAATTAACATTTTCTTTTATCCATCTTTAACATTGGCAACATAATACTCAAAATAATACTCCTCTTTCAGTCTTCCGGAATCTTTTTCTCTCCCCACACTAATCTCTGCAAATTGTATAACTACTTTATTCTCACTACAAGCTGTTCAAATGTATGTGCGTGATCTTGGTGCAACCGATTCTTTCAGCCGATTACAATCGACATCTGTCACTGGTTGATCAAATACAAGTCAGTCCTCCCCCCTCCCCAGCAAATAATAGAAGTTATGTTTTGTAGTCAACATGGACGTCGAAAAATTGATTATAGCAATACAGAAGAAATGCTTTTGAAGCTTACTCAAAATAAATAAAATGTGCATCTACTTTAGATTGTTATTTTGTATTTTTCGCAGTTTGTCACTTTTTTAAGTTATCAATGTAATTCTATTTATTCGAAGTTTACCTTTATATATTCATTTTACTTTGTTGATGCAGTGCATTATTTTCTATGGAATTATTCCATATTACAATAGGCTATTTGAATATTTCTTGAAAATTGTTTTGAATTGTCTATTGATTCACATTATTCACCGCGCGCTATTTATTTTTTAACGAAAGTGATTATTTTACGCAAAATTCAACGTTAAAATTTAGAGTGTTTAAAAGCCAGCCAAAACGATCCTTTGCTGCCTGGCACGGGGCGACATCACATGCCAGTAAGCGCTCAGTCTAGATAAGTAACGTCTGGTTTGTTTCTTTGAATTTATGCACAAATGGTTGAAAATAGCGTTTATCAATAGTGCGTTGTACACCAGTCTGCAACCGCAACAATAAAAACACCCCAAAAAACCGTAAGTGTTCCCATAATAGATGAAATATGAAAAAAAGTCACTGCAACTTGCTCGCTGAAACCCAGACGATATTGTTACAATCACCATTTCCTGTGAAGCTCATTTACACTGTAATTTTGTAGAGTTAAATGTAATACGTTGTTTAAGGCAAATATCACTAAGGTTAGTATCAATTGGTTTAATCCTCGCTTCAAAATATGTTTTATTTGTTTTCTGTGGGTGTTTTCTTTGGATACTAGTTGCTGTTGGTTGCATCGCATGTTCATTTTTTTTCCTTCTAAAATCCACAAAAACATTAATTTTTCTTTTTTTTTCGAAATCTTTAATAAACTAATTACAGACAATTGAAACATAACCGAAGAAGACTTCAAAAAGGAAATTGGACGTTACTTACACACCTAAAAACAGTAAAAGAAAATTATTTGCACATTAAAACTAAATAGATGCATTTATGTCAGAAGGTAACCTGCAGTTGTACCGTCACGTAAAAATTCCAACAAAAGTGACGGAAAGCGTTTCTGCACTTGCAAAATTAGCGCGAAATTTCTATAAGTGATGTCACTTTTTTTAAATAAATTTCATTATTCACCGATGTGCACCTGTATTTTTTGCGTGATAATGTATTTCTGGTATGTTTAAAAATGAAAAGAGGAAGCATATCTTTTTCATAAAACTTTTCTTGTATGGAAGCAATTTATGATTCAAATATTTTCATTATGCCTAAAAACCAAAAATTTATGAATTCTTCGAATAAAAACATTATTCTGGAATGCAGCAAACACCAAATGTGAAAAAAATGTACACACAAAAAATATTATCCCAACCAAGGTTCGAACGTACAACGTTCTTAATTCCATTAGCACTCTTCAACCACGCAACTACTCAGACACTACTTCTCAGTTCCTTCTCTTTATGTTATTAGTAAACACTAAAATCTGCAGTTAAGAAAAATGACCCACAACACCCACCCACCCATATATTTATTTGCTGTGCTTACCTTATACCTACATTATAGCTTAAATTTTTCTTGTATAACAATTAATTTAATTTATAGTTTTAGTTAACTTTCAATCTATATATAAATGATTCTCAAATTGAAGTTGTTACATTTTAAAGCTCCGAGAATAAAAGTCATCGGTTTTTACTATAGCTTGTCCAACAAGTAAGGCGTCTATTTTCGGTATTTTTCCGCTGTAGGCTTTTACAAATTGTTCTCCATTTTGTATTCAAATTGAACTTTCATTAATAACAAGAAATAACCAGCAACAAACAACAAAAATAGTTGAAAACCTGGATAATAGGAAATGCTCCATTCGCAGCCATAATGTTTACAAACATGTGACGTCACTAAAGTGATAACCAATCCTAGAGCTTTTCCTGTCGGATGACGAAAGGTAAGATCAATATAATTTTTATTTCGCTTTTTTTATTAAAAATAATTCACTTTTCTTTTCAAAATTAAAAAATATAGCTTTCTGATCTACGCGAATAACTACAATTTGTAATATATTTTCAATACTGCCACGTTTCCAATTATATAGGTAATAATATTATTGCTCAAGTCATAAAACATTACTTTAGATATTATGACATGTTAACACCACCAATGAATAATAATAACAAAGTTATGGATATATTCAGACTCCCTGCAACAAGACTCATTCACAAAATTATGACGTACATAGGACAGCAAAAAACTATGCCGTGGATCCAGCAGACCAAAAAAGGCCTAGAAAAAGCACACGTACAGGTAAACTTGTCAGAAATCATGTACAGACAGAAAACTTAATAAATGGGAAGTACCGCGTGAGAATAAAGTCACTAAGGGACCGGGAACAAAGTGGACTGAAAAAAGAAAGAGAATCTATGGAGAAAAAAATGAGAGCTGTATGGACATTCAGAAAATTGAATCGTTAAGGCTTTGCGTGATCCAACAGGGTACATTTGCAGATAATAATAAAGTTAGTTCTAATGCGCAGCAAAGTTACTAATCTTAAGGTTACGACCAACCTCTTCTAGTCAGAAACATTTCTGGACTTTAGGCTGCTTCTCAATAACGCTTAGCCTCTTAGGTGAGCCGTAACGCTCGGTCATGGCATTTGGGAGAATGTAGACACAAATCACCATATGGCCATCCAGATTTAGGTTCTCTATAGTGTCTTTCAAACACTTTAGGCAAATGCTGATCTATTTAATATAGACCCAGAAGCTGTTTCTTCTTGGCTCAGCATTGTTTGCAATACCCCTTTGGAAACGGAAGAGCGATGTACTAGACTGCTCCAACTATAGATCTAGTCGCCTACTTTGTTACATGATAAAGATTTTTGAGCACATTGTGCATGCACACCTTTGGAGCATTGTTAAGATTTCCCCAAGTCAATGTGGTTTTGTGAAAGGCACAGCGACTTCTTCTAAAGGCAAATTGGAAAGAGAAAACCACTCCATACAGCTTTTCTGGATCTTGAAAAGGCCTTTGATAGGGTACCTCATGAGCTAATCTGGAACAACAAATCCAACGATGGAAAACTTCCCTCAACAAACACGGTATACGACTTAATATACAGAAGATCGAGTACATGGAGTGTGGAGTTCCAATCGATGGTACTATTAATATCAACAGCACTGAACTCTATAGGCCATCTGAGTTTAAATCCCAGGCAACCTTAACCTGTTTGGATGGTCAGACTCTCCCGAATGTCTGAAACAGTGAACGCAGCCTGGATGAAGTGGCATCAGGTCAGCCGGTAGGTGCCATTCTATCTTAAATATTTACTGAACTAATGTCCGACCAATGGCACTGTATGGAATAGAATGTTGGTCACTCATTAAAAGACATGAGCGAGAGCTGTATGTCATGGAATGAAGATGATCGTTGGCCGCAGGGACTTACTAGACTGGACCGCATCAGGAATGAAAACATTCTGATAGCATTTGGTGTGGCTCAAATCCTTGAGAAAATGTGAGAGTCATCTGCGATGGTACGACCGTGTACCGCACAGCAACACCACCTCAGTTGCAAGAACAGCACTTTATGTAAGTCCTGGGGGCCGAAGACCACAAGGACAATCCAGAAAGTGCTGGCTGGATATCTTGTGAGAGGACATGTGTCTAATTAATGCTTCACCTGAGGCAAAAGATCACCTTAAATGGAAGAAGAGCTACACTAGAATGGACCCTGCAATGCGGGATAAATGTTAGACAGACGAAGAGGACTCTGAGCAAATGTGGGGATGGTTCCTAAAAAGGTAATAATTGAATTACTTTCCATTTCTTGCTCCCTCATCCATCATGCCTACCTCTAAATGCCTCGATGTCGATGAGCCAAAACTTTTAAATATCGCGAATTGCCTGTTATATCTAGTAGAACATTTCATTCTTAATTCTAAAATATTCATGAAATTTGTCCATTTGTTTATGACACTTGCCAAAATCAACTACAAACATTTTTGTTTTAATAACAAATATCGCAATATTGGATCAGTTCCCAACACAGATACGAGTACATCTCCACAACTTCTGACTGAGAAGTTCTGAGCTAATGTGTCCACGTTGTTGGTCGATGTTAATAAGCTCAAGTCTATTAAATATGTGCGATGACCCATGTTGGTTACATATGTGTCCACACCCTTAGCCATGCAAACTGCAGAATCTTGTAACAGCACTGCAAATATTAAAAAACTATATGAGGGTAAGCGAAAAAGATAATCATTATACGTGTCCAACTTTGTAGGTCATCCTGCATAACCTCTTCCAAATCTTGCGGTAATTCCAAGATTTTTCCTACACCACTTTTCTCTAAATAACTCCTTTAGCCTCTGGGTCTTTCTTCATTTGTCCATCCATCTTTCCTGATGTCTTCCAACTGGTCTACTACCCTTCCCGCTATTAAGCAGTACCACCTTCGGCATCCTCCATCCTCATAACGTACCCCAGCCATAGCAGTCTTTTCCTTGTTAAATCGCTTGTAATCTCTTCATAATGTTTTCATTTCTGATTTTATCATTTCTCGTGACATTCTCTATCCCTATCAGAAACCTCATCTTTGCCGCCTGCAATCTGCTAATATCTCACTTTGTTGAAGTCCAGGTTTCGAGCCAAACGTCAGTATGGGCTGGTAATATACTTTATAAAGCAGAATTTTGGTCTCCTTCCCTATCTTCGACCTTCAGATAACATCCTTTATCTGATAATACAATTTTCCACTCTTCCTTACTCTCTGACCTATATCTTCCTCCATCTTTCCATGAAGCGCGAGGCCTTTAATGACTTTCGTTGCAATTCCCTAAGAGCCTCACCGAAAACCCTAAGAAATTTTGGTCGTATGTAAAAAAAGGTTAGTTGTAGTGACAACAATAAACCTGTTCTAATACAAGACCGTCGGGAAGTTGACGACTGCCGCGACGAGGCTACCGTATTTAACACCGAATTTAAAAATTAATTCATGCGCGAAAACGTTGAAAACATTCCCACATTACCACATCGTGTAGAATTAGAGATGGATCCGGTATAAATTGATAGCGTAGGTATTGTAAAGCGCCAGGTCCCGATGGTACACCGGTAAGAGAATTTTTAGAATACGCGGAGGAAATCGAACCATTTCTTTCAGATATATTCCGAAAATCTTTAGAAGAGAAAAAAGTACCTTCTGGCTGGAAAATAGCCAAGGTAATTCCTGTTTTCAAGAAAGGAGATCGGCGTTAGGAATTATCAACCCATATCTCTCTAACATCTGTATGCAGTAGAATTCTGGAACATGTCATATGCTCTAACAATATGAATTTTCTAGATGACGAGAACGATTTACTTACACCGTGTCAACACTGATTTCGGAAGAAGAGATCGTGTGAAACTCAAGTGGCCCTATTTTCCCATGACGTAATGAAAGTTATCGATGCAGGTTCACAAGTTGATGCAATATTCTTGGATTTACAGAAAGCTTTTGATTTTGTACCACACAACCGACTTTTAGCGAAGATTCGAGCATACGGCATACGGTATATTAGATTTGTGAATGGATATGTAATTTTCTAACTGGTCGATCACAGTATGTCGTTGTTGACGGGGAAACTTCTTCTAAGCTAGATGTTACTTCTGGCGTTCCTCAAGGAAATGTAATAGGACCACTCCTTTTCTTAATTTTTATAAACGATCTAGGTAACAACGTTAAATGCTGGTTGCGATTGTTTGCCGACGATGCAGTTATCTATAGGGAAATAAGGTACTCTGACGATTGGTTAGAAATTCAGCGCGATTTGGATGCTATTTCCGAATGTTGCCGTAAATGGCAGCTTACATTTAACTGCAAAAAGTACAGGGCAATGTGAATAAGTAAAAAAAAGAATCGCGAATACAAAGTAAACAATTCAGTTGTTGACACGGTTGATTCCCTGAAGTATCTGCGGGTGATGATAGTACAGAGCAACATGAAATGGGACTTGCACATATCTTCCGTCGTAGGCAAAGTTAATTCTAAATTACGATTCATAGGTCGTATTCTGAGGAATTGTAATGCTCATACAAAGGAAATAGTGTACAAAACACTGGTGCGTCCGCATCTGGATTACTGTTGTGGAGTTTGGGATCCGTATCGCAAGGGCCTGATTGACTCAGTGGAGAGGGTACAGAGGAGAGCCTCTCGATTCGTGACTGGTTGCTAGAGCCCTTATGAAAGCGTCACAGAATTGATACATAGATTGTGCTGGGATCGTTTGGAAGACAGACGACGTCATTTGCGTTTGAATGTATTTGAGAATATGCGAAGTTCTATGACCTACGAGTGCAGTGAGATATTTCTTCCGCCAACTTATTTGGGTCGCTATGACCGGAGGGATAAGATTCGAGAAATAAGATCCCGTATTAATGCTTTTATGTATTCTTTCTTTCCTCGTGCTATTCGGAATGCGCGGATTTAAGATTGATGCTTAGCACCCCCTGCCACCCACAATTGTAAATTGCAGAGTATAGATGTAGATGCTAACTTGCTTCCCAGATACACAAACAATTATACCCATTCCAATTTCTTACCGTCGAATAACACGTCTGCTGGCTCTGCCAGTTCCTTTTTGAACTCTTGCATTTTTTTCCTCGTGCTTTACGCCTCGTCGAAGTCGAGGTCATTAGAGGCTGGGGACAAGGAACGGGAAGGGATTCGGCCATGGCCTTTTTGAAGGAAGCAAGCCAGCATTCGCCTGGAGTGATTTGGGGAAACCATGGAAAACCCAAATCTGGATGCCCGGACGGGAATTCAAACCGCCATCCTCCCTGTCACCCTGAATTATGTTTGAGTTGGGTCTAATAAATACGCCAAAAAGTGTCTGGGCGGCATATCTTGGTTGTATCTCTTTTCAAACTTAGATATATGGCTATTGTTAGTTTCATCGAAATTAGCTTTAAGTCTTTTCCATGGTCTTACTGCATCTGACAGAGGCCCAGTACTTTTTTTTGTAGAATATCCATTGTGATTGATACTAGTTTTAGTATCTCAGAAATTATTCATTAGATCTTTTCATTACCAAGTTTTCGACTTTTTGCTGAATTACAGTGTCTATTATATTTCTGTTCTCTTCACAAGTGTTTACTAACTTTTGCCACTTAGAAATGTGCACATAAAACCAATCATTCCAACTAACGTCTTGTGGTAACACAAAAGCTTTTCCATCTTCTTTTTTAAAAAGTTTGCAGCATGACTGTTTCGGAAATATTTGATAACTAGCTGGTACCCACGACTTCGTTCGTGTTTGTAAAGAATTTGGATTGACAGCTACCGACATCTAACAACCATAGTGCAAGATGGAAGACTCGATGCTATTACCACAGACAAATGCCAGTCATCTGCGCTATGTAGTTCAGGCAGCAAAGTAAAATTTACGGACACATGTCTTTGGACGAAATACGAAAATATCCTTGATCGACCAATTTCAACCTCCATGTCTCCCACACTCCCAAAGTTACCGAAATTCGGCCAACGTTGTGATCGATGGGTGACTCTGTGTTACTACCACACACAAACACCAGTGATCTGCGCTTCATATTTTTGGCGAAAAGTGATACACAGGGACACATACGTTTTTGGTAGAAATTTGAAAGTGCCGCAGGTCGACCAGTTTCAACCCCCATATCTCCCACACTCCCATAGCTACCGACATCTAACAATCATAGTGCACGACAGGAGACATGATACTACTACCACAACTAAGCACCAATAGTCTATGCTATGTAGTTGTGGCAGAAAAGTGACATATGCGGAGACACATATCTTTCGTCAAAATACGAAAATATCCTTGATCGGCCATTTTCAACCACTCCCACAGTTACTGAAATTTGGTGGACGTTGTGATCGAAAGGTGACTCTGTGATACTACCACACACTAACGCCAGTGATCTGCGACAGATAGTTTACGCTGAAAAGTGTATACCAAGACACATGAGTCTTTGGTGGCAGAAATATGAAATTGCCGAAGGTCGACCTCTTTCAACCCCCTTATCTCCCACACCCCTATAGCTACCGACACCTAACAACCATAGTGCACGACAGGGGATAGGATTCTACTACCACACACAAACGCCAATCGTCTATGCTATGTAGTTGTGGTAGGAAAGAGAAGTATTAGGAGACACAAATTTTTGGTCGACATTTGAAAACGCCCTGCATTGACCAATTTCAGTCATCATATCTCCCACATCCCCACAGCTATCGGCATTCGGCCAACGTCGTGCACGACAGGAAACTTCATGCTACTTCCACACACAAACACCAGTGATCTGTGCTAGGTAGTGGTGGCTGAAATGTGAAATATAGGAAAACACACGTCTATGTTTATATATATAAGATTTGCACAACATGCTCCTTTGTATTGGCCATTTCCACTTCCAAATTCTTTGATAGTAAATTCAGAAAATGTGCTGAACGACCACATATTATAGTATTTTCATTTTTAATGTCTCCTCTCATTTTAACCATATTGAAAGCGTTATCTATTACGAAACTTGGTAACCGTACCATTAAACTTGAATTTCAGATGCTGTATTAATACTATAGCAAGTTTAGTGAGATATTCAGACATGTAGCTTTCCAGATGTGTGTATAGTGTCAAATATAAATACTTGGTAAAAATTCGTATAAACAGGTTAGTTGACAAAACAAATAGAGAGGAATGCCCTTTCCTCTGCCTGCTACAAATGCATTTCGTATTACACACATAATAGTTGAACTATGGCGTTTTTTTTTTTAATAAAAGTTATAAAATGATGATTTAATTTCACTTTAAAAAAATGATTTTTTTATTTCTAGAAAAAATCGTGATTTTTTCCCAACCCTGCTCTCAACTTTCCACCCGAACGGAAACGACTTGTATTGTTCAAGAAATTCCCAAGATGATATTTCTCTTTGGACTTTTGAATAATTCAATAAACAACAATGAACACGAACTGAATGACTAAATAATAAAATAAGTGGTTAAGATTACTGGATATGTAACTGCTAATTAATAAGGGAGCGTGCACAAACTATGTGGCTCGGTCCATGGGGCGGGGGGGGGGGGGGCGGGTGCGATTGGCTAGAAGGATACGCTGAGCTACATGGGGGGAAGGGGGTTTCCGAGCCAGGCCACGTAGCTTTCTTTTCATAACATTTTTCAGAGTTAAAATGAGGTACAGAACACACAGCAGCATGTGAATATTTATTTCCCTCGGTTAAGTATCTCTGTTTGTAATTTATAATAGTCTGACAGGAGAAAACAGTACAAAATGTCTTCTGGAATCAAATGGGGGAAAAAAGCTAAGTGGAAAAGGGGGGGGGGTAGAGGCAAAAGCCAAGTGGGGGGGGAGAGGAGGTTCACAGGAGGCCAAAATGGAGCTAAGGTCTGGGGGAACAGCTGGTCGAACGTCACCATCACCTATGCGCATGCGCAGAGTTGGAGCTGAGGCTTAAGCAGTGTTTAGACCCTCATGCCAACAGTCCAACCTCAGTCCAATTTTCTGTCGGGACAGATTCTACTCAAGACAAACTTTTTGGCTTGCGCGAACATCATGCCTGCGTTCACACGCAACGATTTGCCTGCACAAACTGGCTTGCACAAGCCGGTTTGCGCAAATGGCTTGAGCGTGTAAACGCACCTTCTTACGTCCAGTTTAACAAAATAGTAGAATCTTGACAAACAAAAGAGAACAGTGAGTCGAACTCTAAATATTTTAGTATGAATAATATATATATTCATCTTTTTGCGATAATTCTATTTGTTGTGCTATATTGTGCAATTTTTTTATTTGTTTACACTGTAGGCATTTTTTTACGATATTTGTCCATAGTGTAGTTTTGTGAGACAAATCGCAATATTTTTTATGAGTAAATCATACAGTAATGAAACCTGTTGCAGAAGATTATGACAGAGGTGGCCCGTATAGTTAACGCCTCCAAAGCGATTGAGCAGGAGGTCAAGAAAAACCTGAAAAAAAGCAATTGCACCTTTCCTAGACAGTAGATTCTCTGGATTGCCCAAATTGCATAAAAGAGAGATTTCTTTATGTCCAATTATGAACGCGGTCAACTCACTCACACATCCACTATACTGGTATGTTGCCAGTAAAATGGAATATCGTATGGAACATATCAGATTAGTTGTAGAAAATAATCAGCTCACTTTATACCAATTGTTGTTGATCTGACGCTGGAGAAGACGATGTCTTAGCGGGTTTTGATGTAGCATCACTATTTACTTACGTGTCGGAAGACGAAGCCGTTTAGGTAATAGGTGCCAAACTTCTTGCACATTCTACTGAATGGACTGATCTCACGGAGTTTTGTCTTAAGTCAGCTGTTTTACAATACGGTGGAAAACTTTATGCTCAGATTGAAGGCGCGGCCATGGGCTCATCAATTTCATCTGTATCCGCGAACTTATTCCTTCAGTCATTCGAAACGGAAGTTCTTATAAATGCGCGCCTAAAACGAGCAAAGTGGATCCAGTACGTCGACGACACCTTTGTCATCTGGCCTAACGGTACGGAGATTTTGCAGTTCTTACACCATCTGAATAGTGACCACCTAAGAATCCAATTCACCATGCAAGTGGAAGAAAATGGATAACTGATGTTTCTTGATGATCTGGTTCATAAGCGCGACCATGGAAGTATGACAAGAGAAAACAGTACAAAATGACTTCAGGAATCAATAAGGAAAAAAAAAACTAATTAGGGTGGGGGGAGCGGGGGAGCGGTAGAGGCAAAAACCACATTGGGATACATGGAAAAGGGGGGGGAGGTGAGGTTCACAGGAGGCTAAAATGAAGCTACGTAGTTTACGGACTCTCCCTTACCTCCTGTTACATGAAGAGTAGGATTTGGCAAAATTTCGGATCGGTTTTAGTCTCAGTAATGCAGGTGGTACTGTTTCTGACCATGACCTAGCATTAGCTACAGAGTGTCTTTAGACGCAGTTACCTTACCCACTGGCAGAAGGTATAGGTAAAGCCCACATCAACATTAGCATTTTTTACTCGTTTTAATGTCTGCTTACTGACATTAGGTTTAACCGCATTTGCGGATCTAAATGCAGTAACTGGCGAAGATAGGTTCTTCTACAGTTTTTCCCTTAACTTCTTTAGTGGTTTAAGATGCACCCAACACTTGTAACTCCATTATGGATGCGAGTTTTCTAAGTTTATGCCACACTTGCTCTAAAAACATTAGTTATCTTTTTGATTTTGCCGCCGGATAGCCAAACTGTAACAAAACTATATAATACTGATTATAGCTATATCGTAAGTTTACATTGCCCCACAATTTCAATGATTCTTGTTTATCTTGACCTCTCAAGCCCAGTACCTACAGTTGAATTGAATAATGATTTGTTCCTGCAAGATTCAGTACGTTTAAGGCGGAGTGATATTTGTGAGTTTCTATAATCTATAGGGCTATAGGCTGATAAAAGAGCGTTACCTAATATCAGAACGAGTCGAGCTAGTTATTCATATTTTGCTGATTTGGGATTGCAAACACTAAATTTGATTTCAGTTTTTGTGTTTAACTTAATCTTGCATGTTATAAGGATCAGAGAGTATTTCTTGATTTAATTCACTTTCTGTTAATTTATGTCATAAATGCGGATTTTCCTGATTATTTATTCAGTGTGGCCACTTGACACTAAAAAAGGAAACTATGAAACTTTAATTGAAAGTGGTGGGGTAAGTTGTAAGGATATCAAAATTCAGCTTTATTTGTTTGATAAAAGTAAAAAAATACTATTTTTAATAATATAAAAATGCAGGAATTAATTATGAGACGTGAAACATCAATCAGAGCGCGTGACATTACCTATCAGCACGCACCAATTTTGCTCTGTAGACAACATACGTTGTATATTTTGGTTTTAAGTCAATCAATTACTTAGTTCTGGCTACCAAACTATAAAAACAGGTAATATTTGCAAAGTAAGCCGGCTTTACCAAAGCAAACAGTTCTAATTTGTCGAAATTGATGTGACATTGCTGGGAAAGGGTTTTTTTCCCCATAAAGCAGTGATTTTTGCACAGTAGAATTCCGGAACGTCAAAACTTTCCTACAAAAAAGTGTGTGTGTGTGTGTTTTTTTTTTTCAACAGAGCACCTTTGCCATATAATTAAGGAAAGTTATATAAGAATGCAGTCTTACTCGTATATTTGAATGTTAGGCTTTAGATCAGGGATGGCCAACCCGCGTGCCGCATGCGGCCCGCCCTGAGCGTTTTTCCGGCCCCCGGAGATTCATCACACTTTTAAATTTTTTTTTTTTTTTTTTTTTTGTATTTCGTTTTTAGCGTTATATATATGTCTTTACATTATGCGTTTAGTATCGTTATTATTATATTATCTATATTTACATATAAGAATAATAGTAAACACAATAATAATAACTCATTATGTTTCAATTTTTCATGTCTGTAGTGGGTCTAAATCTAATATGGAGATAAATAATTTTATATGCGGCCCGTGGAGTAATGATACAGTTCCAAGATGGCGCGCAAGATCATTTTGGTTGGCCACCCCTGCTTTAGATGATAGATTTCAGAAATGTATTTAGCCTAAACAGAATTGTTATTGTAAGCTAAATATTGTGTTATAGGACCAGCAGTTAAGTTGAAAATACTGCTTAAATGTTGTGCAAATAAGTAGACGATGAACGAGCAGTAAGCATTCGTTGCGACAATATACCGATATTCACATAAGAAGATACATTAATTGTGATGATAAAGTATAACTGAATCTATTAAAATGTAACTGTGTTTGTATTAGCCCTAGAGGGCTTCCATAAATTACTTGAGATGAAATAGGGGGGGGGGGGGTCCGGCAAAATCTCACCAAGGGGGAGGGGGGGGGGGAAGTCAACGGAAATCTCACGTAAGATTTTTTAGAAACTTTACGCGAAAGTCGATTTTAGGGAGGTATTTCGTCGATAAGTGGAGGTGTAACCGGCTTTGGAAGGGTGAGACCTAAAAAAAAGGTCTCAAAAAGTAGCGAGTGCGACTTCTAGGGAGGGGGGGGGGGCTCTGACTAGATCTCACCAGACGGGGGGGGGGTCGGACCAGATCTCACGAAGTCTTACCAGAGAGGGGGGGTCCGAAAATCCGGAAAAACACCTCACGTAATTTATGGATGCGCCCTAGCCTATTTGGAAATAATATCTAAATCTCTGACGTTGTTAATGATGAACAACAACCGAGCGTGATGGGTGAGCGGTATCGCTCTAGCCTCGCATTCGGAAAGAGGGGGTTCAAATCCTCGTAGGGCATCCAGATTTGGATTTTTCATGGTTTTTCCAGATCACTCAAGGCGAATGATGGAATGCTTCCTACAAAAGGCCATGGGCGAATTCCTTCCCGTTTCTTTACCCCAGTCTTTTCCCGCTGCTAATGGCCTCGACGTCGATAAGGCGTAAAACCATAAGCAATAAAAGATGAACAATGAACTCTTAACTGTAAGGACGTTACGAAAATTACTGACTTATTTTGGAAAAAAATACTGATTTGCTTGATGAGTTATGTACTTGTATTTCTTTAAATCGTTTATCAGATTATGCAAATGATGTCTCACTAATTTCAGCATATTATAAAGACGATGTGTTTGGCTTTTGCAGTGACAAGAGAATTCTCAAAAGATTATTTCCGGATGACTCGAGCGGAGATTCACGACATAATGTAACCTGTTATTTTCTCCACAACGCTCAAATACCCATTAGGACTGAAGATAATCTCGCAGTATTTTCGTGGTTATTTATTTAATTATTTGGCGTTTGACGGTACATGAGATTTACACGAATGTTTTTCTCTTTTATTTCATATTAAATTTTTAAGAAAACTACAATACAAAACATAAGAAACACTTAAAACTAAAAACGCAGTGTTCAACAAATTATTCCGGAAATTGTCTTCACAAGAATCCTCCCTTTCTCGGTAGCAGTTGGACGGAGGTTGCCTTGAAGAAGGAGAAAAAGTAGAACAGCTCAATTCAGTCGGACGTGTGCCAGGTTTTTTAAATTTTTTTTTAAAGTGTTTCTCGGGGACCCTATTGAATGATGTTGTACAAATAATAAGAAAACAAATAATGTAATAAATAGCCTATATATATATATCAATCTTTTTCAAAGTTTTATTAAAAAATAAAATAAAAGTGAAAACTGTAAGTGGGCAGTTGTATGATAAATAAATGCTGAATTCACTCGCCATTTGTTGGGCTCATTGTCCAAATTTCTTGTTTAAATTTAATTTTTATGTATTTATTATGATTGATATTGTGAACCGCAGGTTGTTTACGCACCAGATTAATCAATTTTTCTTTTCCATAGTTGAAAATGATTATAAGTAAAGCAAAATTATAAATAACGCAAGAAGTGTTACTGCAAAAACCGGCACGAGTGAGCTGCGTGGCACAGTTCCTGTGTCGTGATCACAACGTGGCGCAGGCCACGTGCGTCGCAGTACTGCGCTGTCCTGCTCTGCGTCTCAATACGCGCTGTTCCGCCCCAAAACATAGAGACACAGAAACTGTGCTGCGCCGCCTGCGTCGACTGCGCGTCAATGTGCGCCTGGCCTTAACGTGTGACCTGAGTGCTATGCTGAAATAAGTAGTCAGTGTACCGCAGGAACAGAGGAGCTATTGGTGGAGGGGTATTCATACTGGTTAGGAAAGATAAGTATAGTTCTTTAGTCCCATAGATCAGGACCATGAGTTACAAGGAGTGGTGTGATAATAAAAGAAAAAATCAGGGTGTTGGCTGCTTACCATAGTGGAAGAATCAATGATGGAAATGAGATTCTTGGAGAGAAACTAAATTCACATTCACAGTTCAGAGGTGAGTGTAGAATGGTTATTATTTGAGGGGATTTAAATGTACCAGGTGTCAACTGGGTAGGAAATAAGATTAATAACACAAGGGAACAGAGATTTGCAAATACCTTAGTAAGGGAAGAAGGTGCTATTTATAGATAAATTTAAACTGTAACTACGTCAATAAATCCACACAAAATTTATTTACCTGATTACATCCATCCAAATGAAGCAAATATTAATAAGGAAAATTTTTGATGTGAGAAACGCCCTTATTTAACAAAAGAAAGGAGGTAGACTATAGTTTTCTGCGTGGAATTTACAGTTACTTCGTCTGTTTACATTTCGTGTGACAACTTCCGTTCTGGGAGTGCCAGCTGTTGAGCTACGTTATCAGAACCACATACATACTTCAGGTTGCCTTTCTCTGAAGTGAGTTGAAACAGTATTTTTTCATTGAATACTTTCATTTCTTTTGCACAACATTAACCATTTTTTAAACGTATTTATAGTAACCTTTTCATACATCATTATCAGTTTCTTAGAAAGACAGTAGTGCAGATCAAAAGATAGCAGTTTAATTGTACGTCCAGATTTTGTATAACTTTTTTGGTTAATTTTATGGGATACACGAATTTTTGGACTAGCAAATCTTTAATTCTGGAGAGCTTTTAGGATTCTTCTCTTTATTTTCATGGGACAAAGCTATTAGCCAAGAATAACTGGAAGTAGTTTACATCGCGATGCACTAACACGGCGCTTGTGAAAGCAGCGTATGTATTAGTAATAATAACTACATTTCTACTACCTTATGCTTTAACAAGAACATTATGATTCTGTTTTAACGTAACTACAGACTCCGATAATATTACCGCTACAAAATCAAATGATTCGAACACACATTAACACATCAAATACATCGGGACTACATTTCGAATAGTAGCATCATTTTCTGTATCAGGATTCCTAATTAACGTATTATAAATTATCACAATTAATTTGATTATACACCTTCAGTATTAAATGCAATTGGACTAAAACACCAGCAATAACACAGTCACTGTATCGCGATGTAAATTAGACACGAATAGCTCTGTACACAATTCCTTGAATACTTTAGTTTAGACTAATTCACGTCATGTACGCTGTTTGTGGAAAATTTTCAAAAGAATTCTCTGTATTGATACAGAGAATCTGAAGAGCTTATCTCATCATTCTATTGAAGAAACCAACACTTAATGATTATTTGCAAGTTTTGTGGCTAGCTGCGATGCGAATGATGTCGTGTGTTTATTTTTTTTTGCACCTCTGTAAGACAGAATGAAATACTTAGCCCCGGCATTGCGAATTAAGAAAGCACAAAAAACACTAGACGTAAAATTTTCTTTGTAAGAAATCAAATAAAATGTAGGAATACGTATAGACGAAAGTATGATTTTTGGAAGTAAGACATTTAACTAAAAAGAATTGAAAATTTAAAACTATGAAATAACAGTGTTTTTTTATGCATTTTCAAATTAATTGTAGTATCAAAAATTGAAATTTCGCAATTTGTAAATTAAAATCAATCATTCTGCCATTTCAATTTACATATTTTCAATCTGAAATTTCGATAGTACGCGCTAACGAACTTAAATTTGAAATAAAAATTAATTTGCAGGGTCTATTGGAGATCGCTATTCCGTTACACCAACATTCAGTAATGACGTCAGAATACAATTGTAGTCAATCGCAAGACGTATCATTTTCAAGCAGTAATTCCGTTGTAGTACAACCTGGTCCATTATTTTTAAGCAGAAATTAGGTAGTAATACAGCCTAGACCAGCAAAAAAACCGTTAACTGTACTTCCAAAAGTGTTTCTAGTGGTGTCTTTCGTTTGACCACTGCAGTTTTACGACGCCATTTCCTGGCGGAATCGCGATCTCCAGTAATCCCAATAAGCGTATTTACGTTTGAATTGCAGAATTTAGGGCTTTTTTGTGCAAATTTTCGATCCAAAATCTCGATAAAGTAAGCTAATAACCAGCAATTTCTCTTTAATAACCAACCATATTTTCAAAATTCAACACATAAATCTAAAATTATTATAAAATTTTATAGAATTTTTTATTTTAAAAATCCGCGGCAAAAACTCTATCGAACAACTAGAAATCTGTTTTACCATACTAGTACGATAACTCTTAAGCCACTATGAAATGCTCACTGTATTGGAGAGGTTAAATATATATTAAAAAAACATTCCTTGTGGACGTAAGGAACTGGTGACAGGATTTCTGTAGTTCCGCCCCCGTCTTAGGTGCCTTAACCTAACCCGGTAGTGCTGCCAGGTACAAGGGACCTACAGTTTAACGTGGAATCCGAACCATGGAAGCGTTCTAGCGTACTTCACATTGTACAACAAGCTATGCCGGAGGCGATGGTCGGGTTAATGGTCTATGAGAATCCCCGTCGAGATAGTGATTCGAACCGGGGACATTTCGTTCGCCTCAGACACCTTACTTAACCACTGAGCCACGAGATCCCAATGGATCATTAGCATGTCGGTAATGCGAACTCATAAGAGTTTACCCATTCACAAATCTCCCAACACGCCTAAAGAAGTTTTCACTTCAGAAACTAAAACTCTAACTTCGTCCACAACCCCACGGTTCTTCGAATCTTCCCGGAGGAGATGTACGAAGCTATTGTGTCAGATGCTAGAAAGCTTATTCCTTCTTCAGAGGCCTGCACTTTAACGTGGAATCAGAACGTGCCTGCGTAGCTCTTATAAAATCAAGTACAATTGCTAAAAGTTCCACTCACCGTGGTATTTAGATCTGTGATCGGAGAGAGAACTTTCCGAAGTAAACACCTTAACCACTGAACTACGAGATCGCCTTGTTTTGAAGTATACGTGTGCTAACTACTATCAAAATCGGATAAAAACTGTGGGTTTGTATGAACAACTGTGACAGAAGTTAAGGTGAAAAGGGCGAAGGAGGAGAGAGTTTAGGTTTATGTAAATCAAACGTAAACAGTGTTTTTCTATTTGTTTTAAAATGTATTTATGCAAAGTTCCATCAAAACCGTATAAAAACTGTGCTTGTATAAAGATTTTGCGAAAAGCGTCCAACGCGCTTATCATACGCGCAACAGGTGGCGTGATGGTAACGCCCGCAATAGGTGGTGGAATCTTGGTGACGTCACGAACTCATAGATTTACCCTCGTCCAAACATGGCATAGCGAGCATGTAGAAGTTTTCACTTTAAAAAGAATATTTTCTCATTTGGATTAATAGTGAACCGAGTACCGCTAACATAGTTCCTTTATTTCAGCCGGCCTGGTTGTACTTCAGAGACATCTCCTAAAATATTTTTCAATTAAGAGTCACTGTGGTCTCATTGTATTAAGAACTATCAGAACCTTCAAGGTTCAAGGCAAAATTAAAACTCGGCAATATTAAAATTTAGTAGAGCAAAAGGCTTGCGCCATTCTTCGAACGATGGTGCATTTTAGTTCACATTTTGATTAGTTTCAGTTAAATATGAACAATGAAAGATGTTTCAAAAGAATTTTGATTTCGTATAAATAAAACTCGTTGTGTACAAAACATCCTTTGTTGATAAGTGATAATTTATTCTTCTCAATGAGATCATATCTCATCTTATCCTTCGAAGCATGTTAATACAGTAAGGCATGCTAAAATCTAGTGGTAGTATCTATTGTCAGACATATTTATGTTTCTGAAACTGTTTTCATCTCTCTTTTTTCGGTTCCTTTTTTCGGTCTTTACACCTCGTCGATGTCGAGATCAGAGGCGGTGAAGGATTGGGGGAACGAATTCGATCATGCCATTTCGAAGCAACCATCCCGGCATTCGTCAGAAGACATCTCAGGAATCCATGCAAAGCCGAAATTTGGATTGCTGGACGGAAATTTGAACTCGCATCCTCCTGAATGCCAAGCCTGAGTGTTATCGCTTACCCACGGGGCTAAGTATTAATCAGAAAACATTGCGTGATGTGAAATCAGTTTTTTGTTACTCTAATCTCTGACAAAATTTTAAATATTTTTACCCTGATTGTGGTTTGTAGCGGATTGGTCGGTGGGGGAGAATAATTGCTTACCATGTATAATTTAAATCGCCACCTTCCACTACCTTCTGCAAAGCATATATATTAATTTCAGGAAACAGAGGTGAAACCACTACTTCTGTTATTAGTATTTGAAAAGATCCTAAAATTATGGTTTATTTGGTACTCATGAATGCTTACAGACATAGGTATACTTATCATTAATCTTAAACATCTGTCTGCGCAAAATAAAATTCAATGCAATACCTTGTCTTACAGATGCGAAATAGCAAACAAACAATTATTGTTAATTGAAGCTAAGAAATTGCAGTACATGTACATTACAATGATTTACAGATTCCATATGCAACTGAAGCAAAAACTCTCTTATGCATAATGAGAGCAATTCTTGTATTGCAATGATAACAAGCAAACTTCAGATTTAAATGGATTTCATAGGGCGACAGGGAATTAATTTGTTCCCACAAAGAATAGTCATTGAAAGTTTCCAAACATGGAAGTCAGTCTTTCAATACAAACTGGAAAAGAAAACAAAAAAGCACTCGGCTTTTAGACACAACTAGCTCAGAAATTTGTGTCCGGCGGCATAAGAACTCTCACTCGTAAGACTGTTTTAAAGGGCTGTCTCAATGATTCGTCTGAGTACACACTGTTTCTGGAGGAATAATTACCGTGTTTGTCTGGCTGCACGAAGCGTCGCATCAAGAGCGCTATCGTCACTCAAATAGCGCACCTGTCTAGGTTCTGCAAGGCACTTATCACGTCAATCAGTACATGTAACAACATCGATCGAACTTGGCGCTCAGTCATCGAAGCCTCCAGAACGAAATCATCCGCACTCCTCTGGCAAGCAGTGGTCAGGGTGATCGTTCTGGACGAAGTGAAGACTTCTCGCCTCTCAGAGCTCATCCCTCTCCTCCTCCTTGACGTGTATCATGGAAACGCAAAATTTGTAAAATTTCCAATCACGTGAGGAAATAAACACAACGGATTGGCTTCGCAAAAGTATCCCCTCTTTGCTGGCTAATACATTGCCTCTCATTTGCTAAGAGTATTCGGGTTTTGTCGGGATTGTTCCCACTACACCGAGCGAACGGCCCATTCACGGAGTCCATCCGCAAAATTCCGCTTAGCTACCCTTTCTCACCGGAATTTTCATTCGCTGGGCTAGGGATAATCCCTCGCTTTGTCTCGACCTACCGGACACTTCCGGCTTAAGTCAGAATCTCGCTCATGCTAACACAACTCTTAGCTAGACGCGAATTTCGTGTCTCCAGTTCGAAAAAGAATATTCATTTATTTCTTATGTTTATTAAACCAAACAATAATTAATTTATATTGTACGAGATGGCCCATCTTGCTACAGGTTGGATTATTGTAGCCACGGTCTAAAGAGGATCCATATACTCGGTAGGCTTACTGGATGGGGCCCCGATAGAGGCGAATTGCGCAGCCAGTAAAAACCCTGTAACCAGATCATTATGACCTCACGAGTCATTACGGTTGAAAGACTTCATATTAGTACCATCGAAGCAGAGTTTTTGTTGATACATTTATTAAATATATTTAAAGTTGTGGCCAAGATAGAAAAAAGGTAAAAAAGTAAAAGGAAATTTAAAGAATATGTAACCTTTTAATGCTGCGGCCATTGGTCCCATTTTCTCTGACAAAATCTGTTTTCAGTCTGTGCTTATAAAATTAAAGTCAGTGCAAAAAGAACCTATACAAATTATTAACGAGATGAAACAAAAACTCTAAAAATTGATCAAAAATGCCCTGAACATTCTCGAACTCAATATCTATCTGCCATATCTGTATACTGGAAGAATATGAGGCCAGTGAACGAGAAAGGTGACCGAAATACATGTTCCATTTGCATTTAGTTGTTGGTATAGAATCCACGCTAAAATTTTTATAATCAGGCTTAGAGCAAACCATCCTGACAGGGTCGTCAAGTTGTAAACATGGTTTCAGGAACGGCGGTTCATGTGAAGATTACTTTGTTACAGTAACCAACATGACGGAGAATAAGAAATTAGCGACATACTGCTTATAAACATACTGTGGAAAAGATTTTATATGATAAGGTAGGTAGATATGGAATAACAGTTCTTACTGGAACAAAGAATAAAACCAAATAAAACTAATTTGAACCAAGGAGTCAGACAGAGTTTCATCTATAATTGATATTGCCGCAAAGGTTTCCTGCTTAAAGGACATGACCATATTTTAAATTTAATTGGGATGGAGTGCATGGTCCGTGGCAATTTTCCTACCCGTCTACTTTTGCCCTTTACGAATTTTAAATTCTTTCAGCGTTTTGATACATTATTCATCACTTCACTTATAATTTATTCCAATCCCTGACTTACTTACCCACAATGCAGCTATTAAAGGAGGATATATTTACTCCACAATGTTGAAAATTTTGGGTAAACTTCCACAAATTATCAGCAGCCTACTGACAAAAGAATTACATCCAGTAATGTCGCATCCCCTGTTTATATTGGTAGCATCAGTTATAAGCTGAGCCACATGAAACAGTATCATTTAGAAACTAAATATCTGACATAACAACGATGTGCTCTCAATACAGCAGATGTCGAAGCCACAAGAATCGAGAGGGCACAGGTTCGAATCTCCATCCAAGCATTCAGAATTTGGCTTTCTGTGGTTTCTCTAAAATAGTCCAAATTACTTCAGGTGAATGCCGGGGTGGTTCCTTGAAAAATTCTGTGGTCAAATTCCTTCCCGTTTTTTGCTCACAGTTCTTTCCCACATCTAATGACCTCAACTTCGACGAAGCGTAAAGCCATAAAAAAGGAGTTAAATCGGCGAATTACAACAATGCAAACAATAATCTGCATTCATTGTTGTTTCTTTTCTAACAGAGTACCTGGCATGGTGTGATACGGTTGCAGTTCATTTAAACCTACAGTGCTTTTAGTCGCCCAATGAGAAACATGTGTGCCAAGTTTCATCAGATTCAGCCACAGCCGATACCGGAACGTAACAAGAGATTTAAAAAAATTCGAGTCATATCTCTAACCACCTTAGCGGTACATGTCATCCTGAGAGTTTGATTAGATGAGATTTTACCACATAGTTTTATTTTGAAAGGTTGGAACAATTGAATCTGATTTCATTTTAATCGGTTCATTTGTTACATGTATCTAAATGACACCTTTCCTAGAAGGGGGTGGTCTGTATTTGATTTACCCCTGTAGTATTTCTGTGTCTTGTTTACAGTTAAATTAAATTCTGCCCTGCCGTTTCAGACAGTAATAAAACGTTTCAGAAAGTAATCCCTACATTTCTGAATGGGTGGTTATACTGATTGGTAAATTAGAGAATTTTCATCACACAGTATTTTTAGATTCAGGGCCGCATTTAAGCATAGGCTACATAGGCCGCAGCCTAGGGACGCGCACCACAAAGAGGGTCCCGCACCACAAAGGGGACCCCGCACCACAAAGAGGGAACCCGCACCATAACCCTGGATCCCCCGCCTGGGCCAATAGTAAAGCTAAAGAAAAGGTCGCCCATAAATTTTTTGGGCCGACTTCGAAATTTAAGCATCCATAGCCAGATGCAGCCAGGGCCACTGCTACAGGGGGGCCCACATACCCTAAATGCGGCCCTGTTTAGATTGATAGGTTGAAACATGTGGATCAAATTTCAAGTCAGATACATTTATTATATGTATTAAAACGAGTCAGCAACATCATTGAGTTGACATTGTTACACGCAACAGTTTAATTTCAATCACATCCGGCGGCAATGTCCATGCACCCCCACCTTCCCGTATCATGTTTTTTCACAATCTACTTCCGCCTGCCCTTTATGAGTAGCAACTTAAAACTCCTTTGGTGTTTTTGGTAAACTATCCATCATTCCCTTGGTAATTTATTCCAGTCCCTGACTCCCTTACCTACAAAATAAAATTTTCCCACTCCTGTTCGCCTGAATTATGGTCATGTCTTCCCTGCCATGTCGAACTCCTAATCCTTCTACTAATATACACCCATGCTTTATCGTAATTATAAGCCTCTCTTCATCCGTCTTCTGTATTTCAATGACTCCCCATCCAGCTCCTTCAGCATATCATTTACTGATTGCATTCTGCAGTAATTTCTGCAAGAAAATCTAACTGCTCTCCTATATACCCCTTCCCACTCCTGAATTTGATACCCATGATGTGGATCCCATACCATTCCACCATATTAAAGCAGTGATATGACTAAGGTTTTGTAACCCAATTCCCTACTTTCCTAGTATATCCCCTCATCATCCACTCCCATAAATGAAGTTTTTGCCTCTCCTCCTTATGTTTTGTCACTGAATGAGAAATATGTACAAATTTTTATCATATTCACCCCAGTCAGTTCCGGAACGTTACAAAAGTTGTATAAAATTCGAGAGACATCCTTACAAACTTGGTAGCTGATTAGAGAACATTTTATTCGTCTATAGCTTTGGTTTAGCAGGTTGAAACATGTGTATATTGAAATTAATAAAAATGGTTAATTATATTAGTAAATGATTTGGTATTAATACAGGAACTTATCATTTGTGGAACAATGACAAATATTCTAAATTAATATGTATGAATGGGATGATAAGTGAATATATTAAAACATGAATTAACAGCAAAGTTCGATCATTTATTTACTCTTCGAATGTGAAATGAAAAAGTTTATAAATTGAAAGAAAAAGTGAACCATAACATCTCACAAGATTGACTCTATAGAGCAAGAGGTTTTATAGGGATTACTCGAAGAGGGCGTTTTACAGGCCTTGTTATTACTTGTTGTAGACAAGTAATTGATTGTATTTACCAACTCCAAGGTAACAGTCTGCAATACATACAATACGTTGTGAATAATGATTTCTCAGGGGAAGATCAGTAGCCTGAATCTCCAAGAGTGTCAACTAATATCCGCGGGATTCCAGGTCCCTTTGTCACAAGTTCATTGTCTTCTTGAACAGTAATGCCCTAGCATGTAGTGCTAGTCAGATGTGCAATGCTGGTCGGGTGACGAACTGCGACGCAATAATTCTTTGAACCATTCGGTAATGTTCCATGTCTGCTAGGGTTTGCCTCGCCTATGGTGGTAAGTCCACAAATCTTGCTTCTTGATAGGCCACTTGAAATTGTCAGCACTTTGGTAATACCAACACAACTTTGGTTTGTGATTATCGTATGTTCTTCGTGGTTTCTCGGAGACAGAGTGAAAAAAAGAGTACCTGTGAGTAATACCCTCTGTCGCTTTATCTACTTATGGCTGCCGTTGTAAATATCTCTTTGTCCTTAGATGTCTAAATAGAGAACTAGCCTCATAAGCTCTTTGAGCAAACTGAAGAGATCCCACTCTACCGAGTGACGTCACATTTTTAAGTTCTTTGCATGACGGGCGTTTCGAATTTGCCAATGGCGGCCCACGATCAGTGGACATTGCCCAGGTCGCTGATTTTTGGGGGGGGGGGGGGAGTGAGAGAGAAGGTACATTCTGTCTTTGTCTAGCATTGGAAAATCCCATTACCACAGGATCTGTCCTATTGACGTCACAAGTATGAACAAATGCACGCCCTGCCTAGAATGGGATGCGATATCAATCAGCTATTTCCCAGCCCGGAATTTTCTACAAGCAAACCCCATTGGCTGTTCCGCGCTGTATTAAACAAATTCGGATTATTCCTAGCGTGCCATTATAAAAGCGTGACGTGGACGAAAATATCATGTAGCTATAGGTATTTGCTATTAGCGATCAGTGGAATGCAGTGCGTGCCAAACTTGTTAAGAAAGCGCCCGGCTGGCATGTTTGAGCACACACATCTCCTCTGTTCCATTACCGTTACCGCAGGTGCACAGAAATATTTCGGCCCTCAACCAAGAACAGTAAAACATTATCTTCGGTTCAAGAAGAGGTATAAATAAATGATGTTGTATAAGTTAGTAATGGTCGATTTCCGTTTATCAACGTGTTACTAAAACACTCAGAAATCAGGAGAGTGCCTCTTCTGTAGACCGTCTTTATTTTAAGTTCCGAATGCATCAGAATCTCCGCTGAAAGAATAATAAAAAGCAGAAATAGGAGAAATTATTGCAAGGTGAATATAGTTATTATATGTCAGCTTTCATAGGCAAGAGTAAAAACTAAGAATCACTTAAGGCAGTATGTCACATTACGTGTTTTCAAAACGAAAATCGAAAATTTTGTTTCCATCCTGAGCGAACAGAAAAGCAGCTCGAGGCTTTTTACTTAATTATAAAATAAGATACAGGCGATGTGGAAGCATAACGTTTTCTTTTAATATGTGATAATGGAATTACCATGGAATATGAACTATGGAACGTCCTGGCATAGCTTATATCTATGCTCTGCAATTCACATAGTAGAAGTTGGCAGAGGGTGCTTTGCACAAAAACTAACTGTGCATTCAAATCCCGAATAAATCGAGGAAATAAAGAATACATATAAGCATCAGTACGGTAATCATTTAAATAGATTGGTGGGTGAAATATTTAATCGCACTTGTAAATGAAAGACGTTTTTCACATGTTTACCAATCAATTTAGTCTGCTGACATTCGGTAGGTTGTGGATCGACTCAAAATTAAATATTGA
Organism: Vandiemenella viatica; assembly: GCA_031002005.1. Classification (NCBI taxonomy): domain Eukaryota; kingdom Metazoa; phylum Arthropoda; class Insecta; order Orthoptera; family Morabidae; genus Vandiemenella; species Vandiemenella viatica. The sequence continues at coordinate 18,574,657 of JARYHS010013631.1, read as the reverse complement.
TCTTACACGCTGGGCTGTATATCGCTCAGACCCCTTGCACATACTATTAATCAATCCATTGTGATAGTCAACAATACTCCATATACATTATTTCCTTAAAAATTCGACGGATCTTTCAAAAGTACTTGGCCGAATATCTCCCCGTCCCTTGCCTCCACGCCCTTCCGTTTTCAAGTCGACGACCAGAAAAAAGCCAAAAAGTTTTATGGACCGCTAACTTATGGGGACCTAATTTTTTTACCTGTATGTATGTATTTTTATTACCAATCCTAAGAGTGCTTAGCGCCGAGCATGGTGGATGAGCATTCGGGAGGATGTGGGTTCGAATGCCATTCCGGCCATCCTGATTTCGGTTTTCCATGGTTTCCGGAAATCACTCCAGGCGAACGCCGGGATGGCGCCTTCGAAATTCCATGTCCGAATCCCTTACCGTGCCTTGCCCTCACATCTTTACTCACGTCTAACGACGATGGTATCGACGAGGCACAAAGCCCTAAAAAAAAGCTGTCAGCGACACGTATTGCGGTCAGTTTAGACTTAGATGTTAAAAGGCCTTCACAAAACGGTAATTAATTAATTGAGCGCCGCTCTCTTTCATGCCGATTGCAAATGTATGTATACAATAAAATTTTATAGTAACAACCCAGTCATATCTTCATATGCTGGAAATACCAGAATTTTGGATGGTCGTTGAAATTTCTCATGTGTAGCGACAACAATATTCCAGTAATAATACATGATAGACGAGAAGTTAACGACAGCCGCCACAAGGCTACCGTATTTGATTAACACCTAATTTAAAAATTCATTCACAAATAAATGTATGGGAAAACATAACCACTTTTTCAAGTTCTGGAAGATGGTATATACTCTAACATTATAAAGCTTCTAGATTCTAGGCGAAAACGAGTTCTTGTACCGAACCAACACAGATTTCGGAAGAACAGATTGTGTGAAACACAGTTGGCTCTATTTTCGCATGCTAGTTCACTAGTTGATGCAGTTTTTCTTGGGTTTTCAGAAAGCTTAAGACTGTGTGCCACACAATCGCCTTTTAGCAAAGATTCGAGCGTACAGTATGTAGGCTCAGATTTGTGAATGGATGCGAGGTTTTCTAAGTGACCGGTAACAGTATGTTGTTTTTGTGGGAAAGCCTGTTCTAATCTAGATATTGATTCGAGGAAGTGTAATGGGACCACTTCTTATCTTAATTTTTGTAAACGATCTCAGAGACAACGTTAATAGTTGTCTGCTGTTGTTCGCTGATCTTCAAAAGAACAGTTTCTTCCAAAAACAACATTTCCTCCATGAGGTGAAGCAGTATCGCCGAATTAAGTACTAAGCATCTGAATGCACACATGAAGATCTCAACAACAGATCGGTGGATAATATATTCTGACATTTGGAGTAGAAATAGCACTAGCAGATCACGAAAAATGGTTCTCAATGGGCCCTAACCATGGTACAGATTGCATCGTTTCTCTCAAGTGATCCGAAGACAGCGAAAAGTGTATGGACAGAACAGTATGTTACGGCCTTGTGTGGTTGACGTATGCGGCTGCTAGCTCAAAAAATGTTTGTTTGTCAGCGACTCAACATTGTTTAAAATCTGGTAAAAGTTTTTAGGAAGCATATGTGACATTCCAATAGTAAGCCTTGAGATATCTACTAAATTATTGATCGTGGGCTGCCATTGGTCCATTAGAATCGCCCGCCAGGCAACGAACGTAAAACTGTGACGTCACGCAGTCGAGTGGAATCTCTTCGAGTTGCCCAAAGACCTTATCAGGATAGTTATTAGTTCAATAGACATCTACTTTCCTTGGGTACTTGTTCCTGGATTGTCTTTGTCGAAATAAACTGCACCAAAACTTCAAACACTCCTGAGTCCTGCTTTCAAAGCTATTTTCGCGTGTCCATAACTGCTGAAAGCGTACCATACTGTCTCGATGTATAGACAGTATGTTTCATTACAATATAAACTAATGTATGTAACTAATTATATGCTAGTTTCCTCTTTCTCATAGTTTGTAGTTTAACCTTATTTTTCATTAAAAGATCAAAACTATTTCTTATCATTATGAAACGTTTTATGGAACTACACTCCTGGAAATTGAAATAAGAACACATTGACGCCGGTGTGTAAGACCCACCATACTTGCTCCGGACACTACGAGAGGGCTGTACAAGCAATGATCAAACGCACGGCACAGCAGTGTTGGCCGTCGAAGGGCGCTAGCTGCGCAGTTGTTGGGCACCGCCGCAGTCAGTGCCAGCCAGTTTGCCGTGGCATACGGAGCTCCAGCTCAGTCTTTAACACTGGTAGCATGCTGCGACAGCGTGTACGTGAACCATATGTGCAGTTGACGGACTTTGAGCGAGGTCGTATAGTGGGCATGCGGGAGGCCGGGTTGACGTACCGCCGAATTGCTCAACATGTGGGGCGCGAGGTCTCCACAGTACATCGATGTTTTCGCCAGTGGTCGGCGGAAGGTGCACGTGCCCGTCGACCTGGGTCCGGACAGCAGCGACGCACGGACGCACGCCAAGACCGTCGCATCCTACGCAGTGCCGCAGGGGACCGCACCGCCACTTCCCGGCAAATTAGGGACACTGTTGCTCCTGGGGTATCAGAGAGGACCATTCGCAACCGTCTCCATGAAGCTGGGCTACGGTCCCGCGCACCGTTAGGTCGTCTTCCGCTCACGCCCCAACATCGTGCAGCCCGCCTCCAGTGGTGTCGCGACAGGCGTGTATGGAGGGACGAATGGAGACGTGTCGTCTTCCGTGATGAGAGTCGCTTCTGCCTTGGTGCCAATGATGGTCGTATGCGTGTTTGGCGCCGTGCAGGTGAGCGCCACAATCAGGACTGCATACGACCGAGGCACACAGGGCCAACACCCGGCATCATGGTGTGGGGAGCGATCTCCTACACTGGCCGTACACCTCTGGTGATCGTCGAGGGCACACTGAACAGTGCACGGTACATTCAAACCGTCATCGAACCCATCGTTCTACCATTCCTAGACCGGCAAGGGAACATGCTGTTCCAACAGGACAATGCACGTCCACATGTATCCCGTGCCACCCAACGTGCTCTAGAAGGTGTAAGTCAACTACCCTGGCCAGCGAGATCTCCGGATCTGTCCCCCATTGAGCAAGTTTGGGACTGGATGAAACGTCGTCTCACGCGGTCTGCACGTTCAGCACGAACGCTGGTCCAGCTGAGGCGCCCGGTGGAAATGGCTTGGCATGCCGTTCCACAGGACTCCATCCAGCACCTATACGATCGTCTCCTTGGGAGAATTGGAGCCTGCATTGCTGCGAAAGGAGGATATACACGGTACTAGTGCCGACATTGTGCATGCTCTGTTGCCTGTGTCTATGTGCCTATGGTTCTGTCTGTGTGATCATGTGTTGTATGTGACCCCAGGAATGTGTATATAAAGTTTCCCATTCCTAGGACAATGAATTCACGGTGTTCTTATTTCAATTTCCAGGAGTGTACAACAATAATTTTTATAGACGATATGTTCTGAAGATTTACCAATTGGCCAACACATTTAACAGAGACAGTGGTCTATGTCTCAGTGAGGCATGGAAACCTCCCTTGGCAAATACCCACAGAGAACGTTGTACTTCCGTCCATCGGCCGCCGTAGAGGGCTTCATATTAGCTCGGGCTGGAACAAGAACCATAGCCACGCCCACTGGCAGCTAGCCGCCAGTTGGTTGCGGGCCTGGCTCATAGTAAGCCATCGCCGAGGCCACGCAGCCGCCAGACGCGGACATGTATATAAGGAAGAGCGGCACTCGAACCATCTCAGTCCGGATGGCGAGTTGCAAGTGATGAGGGACGACCACACACACACCAGGATGACGTACGACACAGCGGGTGATACGGACTTCTCTGGAGTAGACGATGCTGCTTCCGAGAATGACGCCATTTACCTGGAGGGTCGTCGAGAGAGCGATGATTTTGTGTAGATTTTTGACTTCAAACAGTCAAAATACACAGTCAGTCAGCTCAGACTGGCGGCGCGAAAGCACAAATTCACATCTATGGCACTGTGGGTCATCCATGCTGGCCTTAGGTACTGCTGGTCGGTACCAACAGACTATGAAGACTGCTTCACGACGCTGAGGTTCGAAGACTTTCAACACAATGCTGAGCTGATCCAAGACGACGCTGCATCAAGGGGACTCACGCGCCCTGATGCCCTCGCGACTGTTCCACTGGTCTTCAGCGAGGACTTCTGCGGGAAGAGACTTTTTCGCAGGCTAAATGGACGGCGCAAGAGACATCGCAGAAAGCAACAATCTGCAGCAACTGATGCCTGGCAATTCGCTGGTACCACGGACTCCACCATGCCTGAGGTGGAACCAACGACTGCTGGGAACACAGAAACGCCAAATCCGCCTGAGGATTCGGAGTCAGCTGCTGCGAACAAGGAGACGCCCGACGACCAAGCAGAGCTACAGCCGGAGGTGACCTCGCCCTCTAGCCCAGCTCAGGAGGAGGAGGAACCTGTCCAAAGCATTGAGATGGGACCGGTACTGCCAATAACAGTTCCATTCGCCGGCAACTGGGCGGGCCTGTACGTGAAGCTGCTGTTAGCAACTGAGCTTCCCGTATTCTGCTGGTCAGCGGCTGGGGGACTCAGGATCCTCGCATCATGCCCGCCGGACCTGGAGAGCGCCTGCAACACGCTGCGGGACATGGGGCTCAACACCAGTCCACCAACACAACCACTCTCTGCGCCTGCGAATGCTGAGGCACAGCCGAGGGTGAGGGAGAAGAGGGTTACCAAGAAGAAACCATCTCCCCCCGAGCTTCGGCAATGTTTCAACTGCCAACTCCATGGGCACGAGGCGAGGGAGTGCAAAAACCAGCGCAGATGCACCAGATGTGGGGCTGACCATCGCGCTGCCGAATGTACCATAGCCAGGGAAGAGGTTGTCTGCTGCAACTGCGGACTTAATCACGCAGCCTGCTTCTCTGGCTGTGAAAAGAAGAAACAGCTTAGGGCGAAGCATCGCTCAAAAGCTGCCACGGCGCCCAGGAGTGCCCAGTAGGAGACACGCTCCAGCAAGCCACCTCACACTGCCAGACCGGCGACTACGCGCGGGCTCCATACGCGGTCCGCACCGCGTCGCCAAAACCAACCCACGACGGCACAACGGTTCAGTCGGCAGCCTGTCGGCCAACATGAAGGACGGCTAGCGGGGACCTGCCATGCCTGCCGCACCGGAACCGGTGATCAACTGAAGGCGGTGGTGACGCTGCTCACGCAGCTCATCACCGTCCTCATACCAAGAACGCCCACTAACTAGACTTCACTACAACTTCATGACTATCACAAAAAACCAAGACTCCGATAGCAGTAGAAGGGTTCGACCCTGGTACTGCCAAAATCACAGTAGCCATGCTACAACAGATGACGCTGATGACGACCAACCATCTCAGTATCTGTGGGTCAGCCGACCAGTGCAGATGTCTCTACACCTGAAGAAGACGGCGGAGCTAGCCTTCGAAATATTGTGTTTCCACAACACTATCCGGCGGTATACCCGTGAAGACTAGATTGCAGTCATACGCCGGGAAAGTCTTCGTTCTTACCTGAAGATTTACGTTGGTGACCACGAAATAAAACTTACACCCAACCCACCCCTTCTGGGTATGACGGAGAAATAATTTAAAAATATGTACCGATTGATGTGAAGTTTGACGTGGACGTAGATCTGTTGGCGAATTTGAAATATTAACTGAAGAAATACTGAAATTTAGAAATTTTAAAGAAATTTGCTTTCATCTAGTGTTAGTAATGTGGGAACAATTTATGTCTTCCAAATTTTTAAAATATTTCCAAAAAATGAATAAGTATTTCAACAAATTTTTGTAAAAATAGAGTTGTAGTGCTACAAACAGTGAATAGTAATAGAAAAGAACGCTCGCAGAAAAAGGTATGATCATGAGTGGGAATCAAATCCAACCTCTAGCACGGGAAGACGACGCATCAAACCGTTCGGCTATTCAGTCAATAACAATTATGCTATTTGCTAGTGGTACACAGTCAGCATTGTAAAATTTTACAATTTTTAACTATATGTTCTTCTAAATGGAGACCCATTAGTACATACGTCATTAGGGTAAACACCTGACATGTCGTATTATTCCCAGTCGCGCATTGAAGACGTCTCCATACGAACTTGGAGAAAGGAACAAAAAATGGTGCTAATTAATTTTTTAGGTTAAAGAACATATTTTCATTTCCTGCTCCGGCGCCATGTACGTAGAATCGTTAGACATAGTGCAGATTTTAAGTCAGCTCCTAAGCTTTCAAACTGTGAAACCCCCATCTAAAACTGTTCAGTCGTTTTTAATTGGTATATTTATCACATGTCATCATTTTTACTGAATTGGAAGGCATAATATATACTTGTCAAATTCGAAAAAGTGCGAGGGAAATCTTGGCTTTTAAATATTTGTAAGTTTAAAAAGCAACGCACTTTATATATATATATATATATATATATATATATTGGTTTACTAAAACATGGCATGCAGAATGGTCAAGTCACCAAATACTCACTGTTAAGAGTAGACTTGGCTCAGAAGAAGATATCATAACTTTTTGTCACTATACGAGCACGAGATTTGGACTATTTATACAAGAATTGTTTTTCTTGGAATTTTATTTTCTTCGGTATTTCGTCTTGATCAGCTTAAATCTTATATATATATATAAAAATAGACGTGTTTCTTCCTATATTTCACTTTTCAGCCACCACTACCTAGCACAGATCACTGATGTTTGTGGGTGGAAGTAGCATGGAGTTTCCTGTCGTGCACAACGTTGGCCGAATGCCGATAGCTGTGGGGATGTGGGAGATATAGTGATTAAAGTTGGTCAGTGCAGGGCGTTTTCAAATTTCGACCAAAAATTCGTATCTCCGTATACTTCTCTTTCCTGCCACAACTACATAACATAGACTTTTGGTGTTTGTGTGTGGTAGTAGAATCGTCTTTCTTTTCGTGCACTATGGTTGTTAGATGTCGGTAGCTGTGGGGGTGTGGGAGAAATGAGGGTTGAAAATGGTCGACCTGTGGCAATTTCATATTTCTGCCAAAGACAAAAGTGTCATGGTGTATCACTTTTCAGCAAAAACTACAGATCACAGATAACTGGCGTTTGTGTGTAGTAGTAGCACAGAATCACCTTTCGATCACAACAGCGGCCGAATTTCAGAAACTGTGGTACTGTGGTAGATATGGTGGTTGTAAGTGGCCGACCAAGGATATTTTCGTATTTCGACTGTCTCCGCATATGTCACTTTTCTGCCACAACTACATAGCATAGAGCATTGGTGTTTGTGTTTGGTAGTAGAATCGTATCTCATGTAGTGCACTATGGTTGTTAGATGTCGGTAACTATAGGGGTGTGGGAGAAATGGGGGTTGAAAGTGGTCGACCTGTGGCAGTTTCATACTTCTGCCAAAGACAAAAGTGTCATGGTGTATCACTTTTCAGCGAAAACTATAGATCACAGATAACTGGCGTTTGTGTGTAGTAGTAGCACAGAGTCACCTTTCGATCACAACAGCGGCTGAATTTCAGAAACTGTGGTACTGTGGTAGATATGGTGGTTGTAAGTGGCCGACCAAGTATATTTTCGTATTTCGACTGTCTCCGCATATGTCACTTTTCTGCCACAACTACATAGCATAGAGCATTGGTGTTTGTGTTTGGTAGTAGAATCGTATCTCATGTAGTGCACTATGGTTGTTAGATGTCGGTAGCTATGGGGGTGTGGGAGAAATGGGGGTAGAAAGTGGTCGACCTGTGGCAGTTTCATACTTCTGCCAAAGACAAAAGTGTCATGGTGTATCACTTTTCAGCGAAAACTATAGATCACAGATAACTGGCGTTTGTGTGCAGTTGTAGCACAGAGTCACCTTTCGATCACAACAGCGGCCGAATTTCAGAAACTGTGGTACTGTGGTAGATATGGTGGTTGTAAGTGGCCGACCAAGTATATTTTCGTATTTCGACTGTCTCCGCATATGTCACTTTTCTGCCACAACTACATAGCATAGAGCATTGGTGTTTCTGTTTGGTAGTAGAATCGTATCTCATATAGTGCACTATGGTTGTTAGATGTCGGTAACTATGGGGGTGTGGGAGAAATGAGGGTTAAAACAGATCGACCTGTGGCAATTTCATACTTCTGCCAAAGACAAAAGTGTCATGGTGTATCACTTTTCAGCGAAAACTACAGATCACAGATAACTGGCGTTTGTGTGTAGTAGTAGCACAGAGTCACCTTTCGATCACAACAGCGGCTGAATTTCAGAAACTGTGGTTCTGTGGTAGATATGGTGGTTGTAAGTGGCCGACCAAGGATATTTTCGTATTTCGACGAAAGGCATGTGTCTCCGCAGATTTCACTTTTCTATTTTTTTTTTAAACAGTTTAACGTCCCTTTTTAACAACGTGGTCTTTAGAGACGGGAAAGGATGGGGCAAGGAATGAGAAGGAATTCGGCCATGGCCTTTTGAAGGAAGCATCCTGGCATTCACCTGGAGTGATTTGGGGAAACCATGGAAAACCCAAATCTGGATGCCCGGACGGGGATTCGAACCGCCGTCCTCCCGAATGCGAGGCTTAACGCTATCCGTTACACCACCACGCTCGGTCGCTCACTTTTCTACCACGACTACATAGCATAGAGCATTGGTGTTTATGTGTGGTAGTAGAATCGTGTCTGTTGTCGTGCACTATTGTTGTTAGATGTCTGTAGCTATGGGGGTGTGGAAGATATGGTGGATGAAATTTCATATTTCTGCCAAAGACGCATGTGTCACGGTGTATCACTTTTAAGTGAAAACTATCAATCGCAGATCACTGGCGTTTGTGTGTGGTAGTAACACAGAGTCTCCCATCGATCACAACGTTGGCCGAAATTCGGTAACTGTGGGAGTGTGTGAGATATGGTGTTTGAAATTGGTCGATCATGAATATTTTCGTGTTTCATCCAAAGACTTGTGTGTATCCGTAAATTTTACCTTGCTGCCGGAACTACATAGCGCAGAAGACTGGTACTTGTGTGTGGTAATAGTATCGAATCTCCCATCGTGCACTAGGGTGGTTAGATGTCTATAGCTGTCAAAATGAATTCTTTACAATCACGAACGAAGTCGTGGGTACCAGCTAGTAAAAATAAAAGTTGACGTAAATGCTACAATGTGGAGAAAATCATATGATGGTAATTGGACATATACGTAAGGAATTTATTTTCTATAAATACTTCATTCCGAACCTACCGTTCGACGATTATGATCAGTGCAATCAAACGTCCGGTGTAGACATTCGACATGATCCCTTTACAGCTATCCAGATTTTCGTTTCCGACAATTTAACAGAAATCATTTCATGCAAATATCTATGTGGTACCGTAATGAAGATTGCGCTCTAATTCCTATAAGTTCTTTGTTCATAATTTCATTTACAGCTTTCATTACCCGCAGCCTTACTCTTAATTTAATTGCAGTGGAGCGCATTGTTCGATGGTAACTTCCATACACATCTAATTCCAATTTCACTTTTTAGCAAATTCTTTGAATGCGATACTACCATTGCATTTGAAGAACTTTATTTTTAAATTCCTTCAGTGTTTCTGATAAATTGTTCAGTAGTCCCACGGTAATTTATTCTAATCTCTGACTTTTTTACACACAGAATTTTTTTTCACATTCCCTGACGCCTGAAATAATGTGCAAGCTTGTGGCCATGTCAAGGTCATCACTTCTCTTCCATGTAGTACTTCTAATTCTTCTGCCAATATGCGTCCGAGAGTTCATCAATATACGCCTAATTTAGTCCCAGCACTCTTTACACTTGCCTTCTCTTACAATATAATGACTCCCAAACCAGCTACAAAAATTGTAGATCCCATACTACCACATTCAAACAAGGTCTGTTCAAGGTTATGTAACCTAGTTCTCTCACTTACAGGGTTCATCCCCTCATCACCATAAACCACCTTGAAATATATTACATTATTTGATTCCTGAAAAGACGTCAGGAATAGACGAAGTTAGTGCTGAAAATAATTAAGACACTTTGTTGGACCTCATACCCTGAAGACAATAAAAATATGCAAAATAAAACTACGTGACAGTACTGTTCGTTTACTTTACTGTGATACTTGAAAAAGTGAACAGATTTGCTCATAACGCTTCTCCGAGTCTGGAAATAAAGCTTTTCGTTGAGCCTGACGTCTTCCTTCTGCCTTCAGCTTATTACTCAAGTCAGCAATTTATAAGACAGATAAGAAATGAGATTACTAGCGCTGTTTGCTGGTGGGTTTACAGTTTGATTTCCTTCTACACCACGTCGAACATCCCTCCGCGCATGCTTGCAACGAATACATGTAAGTATTTTTTTTTTTTTTCGTGTTTTCTTGTTTACCTGAAATAATGTTTCCGGCGTTGCACATCTTATGGCACACTTATTTGTTTGATTGCATTGCAGCTACCGCAAAACACAGTTAACATTTCTTCTAACATGACAGATGGTAGAGATGTGACCAGGAGATGATGAAAAACATATGACTTAACTGTTCATTTTTTAGACGAAACCTTGTTAAACTGACATTTCAAACATGTGTTTTTTAAATTTTATAGGCAAGCTGATAGGATGGGGTTACACAATTTTCATTGAATGTAAATGCCTACAACATCCAGGTGTTTAGAAACATTTAATGAGGCTCCTCCTGTAGATACCAATTGCTTTTCATAATAACGAAAAGCAGGACGCCTTATTACGCTAATTAATAAATACTTAAGTTTTAAGTTTCCCTTCGCGGGCACTGTACGAGTAGCACAAACAGAAGACGATGGAGCTCAGTATTATAACAAACGACTGAAACCAGTAACAAGTTCCTATAGTGACGTATGGCACGTCACAAATCAAGCAGAGATGCTAAAATTGTTCATGTTTAGTATTTCTATTATATACAAAAGTCTTCTATGTGTTTGTGTCAGAATTTTGTTTCTGGAGAGTCGTAGAATTAGAATTTGGCATTTGCAATATTCATTTCTTTTGGTAGAATTGTTTTAACTTTGTTGTTTAATTTAGAAATATTTTAAAAAATTCTACTAGTTGATTAAATTATTATATGGAATAAGATTTGTTTTAGAACCTTCCAAGGATCAGAATGTTTTGGACAAATATTAGAAATGGAATTCTATATATAATAACACCATCAGATAAATATTAATATGAGAACGTATGGGCCTTGTTACTCTAAGCCAATGAAATCAAATTTCATTTGGTGTAATACAGATTTTATTGAAGAAACATAAATTTTCGTCTGCATGTTCCATCCGAGAATGGTGGGTGAGCGGTAACACTCTCTCATTTGGCAGGGCGCGGGCTCGAATCCCCGTCCGGCTATCCAGATTTCGGATTTCCAATAGTTTCCCAACATTACTCCAAGTGAAAAACGGGATGGTTCCTTCAAAAGGCCATGACCGAATTCCTCCATGTTGTTTTGTTCCCGTCCTTTCCTCTAAGGGAGCGTCCATAAACCACATAGCTCCTTTTTGGCCTCTTGTGTACTCCTCTCCCCCTACGTAGCCCGACTACCCCCCCCCCCTCCCGCATAGCACGTTGCTGTTTTCCCTATTGAATCCAGATGACATTCTGTACTGTTTTCTGTTGTCAGAGTATCATATATTACATACCGAGATAATTAAATGACGGAAATAAATATTTACATGCTGTTGAGTGTTCTGTTAAAAAATAATATGATTGAAAGGCTACGTGGCCGGGCTCGGAAACCCCCCCCCCCCAAACCCCTCGTAGCCAGCGAAGCTTTCCAGGCAACCCCTCCCCTTCCTAGACCGAGCTACGTAGTTTATGGACGCTCCATAATGAGTTCGACGTTGACGTGGCGTAAAGCCATAAGAAAAAAATGTGAGTTCTCAAGGTATCTACCTTGTTTGGCGATCTGTACACGTTTATAGACAGCCAGCTACCAGTGCATTCGAGTAGATTCATTAAAGATTTTACGCTAAAGAAGTCTAGTTCTAAAATAATATTAGATTTTAAAGGAGATTAATTATGAGTTGTTAAGTCAAATTAACATTCTGAACGTATATCTCGTATGTGGTAGGTCAGAAATTAGTAGCTTGCTACAAAAGCAATGCTAGGCACGTTTTCAGTTAAGGCAGCGGACTCCACTCCATGGGGGTCTAGGCTGCGCCACGTTGCCGCTCGAACTGCTAGAGCAATTGTTCGGTTCTAATAATTTCTGCTATGTACTACATTAGGAAGCAGAGCAGTCTGCATTAAAAGCAAGTTCGGACAATAGTATTCATATATGCCAAATTAACCTCAAAATATTTTTTGTTGTTGATTGTTTTAGTTAAATGTATGCGCTTTTAGAAATCGTTGTTTAAATACACAATATTTTCGATATTGCGGACAAGCTTAAAGTTCTTGAGTATTATCATTTTTGGGACAGACACGGTAATAAAACTAACCTTAATTGACGGCCACACGTATCTTATATTTAAATGAAAAAATTGGGAAAAATATCTTAATTTTATGTTTACCAAACTCTTAACATTTATACCAAACACGCTGAGGCATAATTTTTATAGTTTTCTCGATCCCATTTGTATCTGCGATAAATCTCCATGATATAATTTTACAAAATTTTATTACGATTTTCAGTATTGCGTTAAAGAAAAATACATGTTCAAGTTTGGATAATCATTACATTTAATTGCCAGAGATCGAACAGAGAGCCAGTCGAACCGACAGCAGAGCGTCAACAATGGAGCCTAACACTAAAAACTAACTATGCCCCCGTATTCATCCTGTAGTTCTCTCCCTGTCTAGAGTCCATTAACTAACTCGTCGTAGGCATGACTTCCTACATCCTTCCCAAAAACGGCACCCTTCTTTCCAAAATCCCGACCATTGCTCCTCCCTCTCTTGCCCAAACACTCTTGCTTCAGCTGACCACCCATCTTGAGAACTTGATGGTCCACAAATACTCACCTTCTAAGGCCGGGCGCACATTGACGCGCAGTCGACGCTGCGCAGCGCAGCACAGTTTCTGTGTCTCTGTTTTGGGGCGGAACAGCGCGTATTGAGACGCAGAGCAGGGCAGCGCAGTACTGCGCCGCACGTGGCCTGCGCCACGTTGTGATCACGACACAGAAACTGTGCCACGCAGCTCACTCGTGCCGGTTTTTGCCGTAACACTTCTTGCGTTTATTTATAATCTTGCTTTACTTATAATCATTTTCAACTATCGAATAAGAAAAATTGATTAATCTGGTGCGTAATCAACCTGCGATTCACAATATCAGTCATAAAAAATACATAAAAATTAAATTTAAACAAGAGATTTGGACAATGAGCCCAAGTGGCGAGTAAATTCAGCATTTATTTATCATACAACTGTCCACTTACAATTTTCACTTCTCTTTTCTTTTTTTGAATTCATTTTTAATAAAACATCGAAAAAGATTGATATATATAGGCTATTATCACATTATTTGTTTTTTTTTTATTTATTATTTGTACTACATCATTCAATAGTGTCCCCGAGAAACACTTAATTTGTTGACACTGCTTTTTTAGTTTGAAGTGTTTATGTTCTGTTATATAGTTTTCTTAAAAATATGATATGAAATAAAAGAGAGAAACATTCTTATAAATGTCATGTACCGTCAAACGCTAAATAATTAAATAAATAACCACGAAAATACAGCGAGATTTTCTTCAGTTCTAATAGATATTTGAGCTTTGTCGAGAAAATAACAGGTTACATTATGCCGTGAATCTCCGCTCGAGTCATCCTGAAATTATCTTTTGAGAATTCTATTTTCACTGCAAAAGCCAGATGAGAGTTTCTTCTTTTCATATACTCACTTTTGTATAGTTTTATCTAACTCAGCTTCTGTTAAAGTAATAACAATTTTCCAAGCTCGGCATCCCAATCTGATTCAGAAATCAAAAATCGAGTTTTTGCATCGACATGTTTTTGGTTACGCTTTATTGTCGGTTTTTCGCACAATACAAGGCTTTGTAAACTGCCGCACGAAACTGCGCTCTAATATGCGCGAGTAACTGCCAGTCTGTGCTGACCTGTCCTGCTCTGCGTTGTCCCTACTGCGCCACGCAGCTCAATGTGCGCCCCGGGTAAAGGTCGCTTCCCACGCCCCGTTCATATGCCGGCCGCGCTGGTTGCGTGGGAAGGCCAGGGATGGCGCGCGCCTATGAGTCGCCCCGTCGGTAAATAAAAATGCCCGGTTAGCTGAAAAGACACTAGGCAACGTGGTAGGGAGATGGCTGCGAGTTGGCGAGGGCTAGTCTATGACGCGTACAATCCAGCTGCATTGCGCGGTCTACAAAACCACCACACCCCTATTCCAGGTGGGTTCCCAAGGACTGTGCAGGTCTAGATACGAACAGCGGGTCGGGGGAAGAGACCCGCCTCTGCTGGCAGGGATGGCGTGACTTTATCTGTCCCCCAGTGTGTAAATTTCAAACGCCCGGGTAGCTGAAACGACACTAGGAAAGGTGGCTGCGACGTGGCGATGGCTAGCCTATGGCGCGTGCTGATCCGTACAATATGGGACCTGACAGGTATTACAAAAAAAAATCTGAAATTTAGTTGGAAGTAATATTTATAAATTTAGAAACATCATCCAATGTTTTTTTACGTGAAATAATAATAATTTATATTTTTAAATCAGTAAAATCTGATTTTTAGTCTATTCCTTATGTCAAACGAAACACCAATCTCAGCTCCTGACGTCATACTTTAGGTAACAAGCGATACGGCGACTCGTTTTTGTAACTGTTTCTACGTTTATTTGAGTTTTTTGTCACAGAACTGTTAAAATACTGAGTGATAAGGGACGTGGTAACGATCTTCCAAGTAGATGATGTTGCAGATTCTTTGAACCATTGTTTTCATGAATCCAGAAGTTACCGAACCCGACAGTCCAAATCTCCCGAGACAGAATATAATAAGGCTTGGAATTTCTTTGTCACTAATTTGGATTGTAGTGCTGCTGACTTTCGAAGTGTGAAAACGCCTGGAAACGCTACATACCTACTGTCTTGGCGATAGAGCTGTGAAAGTAACGACAAATTCTGTACCCCATGGGCGTCGGGAGGTGCACTTGCACCCCCCTATGATAGAAAATATTAAGAAGCAAAAATTGTATTATTAAATTCACTATTTGAATAATAACTTAAGGTCCCTAGGTTGTTGTCCCAATTTGTTCAACAGCTTGTCAATAAATTCAGTATCCTTTTTAATAAGTGTTATCTATAACGTATAAAAAAAAAAGATACAGATGCACCTCCCTTAAAGTAATCCTGCCGGCGCCCATGATGTACCCGTATGTATTCGTTACTAAACCCGTTACTTTCGAATCGTTACTCGTTACTTTTGATACAATCGTACACTAGCATGAAGCGTCGCGTCGCGTACGGGTTAACTTCGTTACTATCGTATCGTTTCGTTACTCGTTACTTTTTATACAATCGAACGCTAGCATGAAGCATCGCATTCGCATCGAGTCGCGTTGCATACGGGACGACTTGGTAAAGTTTAAGTAAATTGTTTATTTAGAAAAAAAGTTTAAGTAAGTTGTTCGTTTGGATAAAACTTAAAGTAATTAGCGCATAGATCTTACGGAAAACCTCTGAATGTAGGCTACACTTGATTTACTGTAATGAATATTTAATTAACATACAGAAAAAGACCTGACATTTCACCCGACTGTGACATATCTAGTGACAATAACTAATGACGGTTATTTTTTTAAAGTAGCCTTCTCAAAACCCTGCATAAAAGCCTAATATGATAATGGGACATGTATTTATCAACTATTATAATCTCATCAAAGTATTTCGTTTTTAAATAGGAGGTTTTAACACCGTCTTCCTATACTGTTTTCTTTTATATTTGTAAATTCCTCATCTTTTTGTGATAGATTTGTCAAAATAAATGTGGACATACTATCAAATCGGGCCTGCAGGCAGAGCTTTGAGTAGGCGGCTTTATCTGATGTTGCATTGTTTTAGTTGCCACAATACAGTCATGCCTTGTGATTATTTTATTCGTTAGAAAATTTGAAATGGAACTGTAACACACAGAATAGATGAGAATGAATAGATAGGTACTTATCTATCCCATTCACATTTTGCGTAACTAATAAGCTGATTACTAATTTTTACAGTGGCTGAATGACTTCAATTAAGAAAATAAAATCTGTTTTTCTCTTTTGTTCATTGAGTAAAGTAAATTTAGGTAAATTGTTCGTACATTTGATTTACTGCACTGAATATTACATTCTTCTGAATACCTAATATCACAATCGCAGCACATTTAAATCCACTAATTTCAAAACAAATATCTGCTCATTGAATCGCTGGGCGAATCGTTCCAGCTCCTTCATGACGCGTGATACGTCGTGTTCGTTCATTTATCGAATCAAACTGACACATATACGACAAATGCGAGTAACGAAATGAATTTGTGAGTAACGATCCGGTACTTCGAGTCAGGCGACGAACCCATTACTCAGAAACGAATACATCGTAACTTTTACAGCTCTACTTGCGGACGGCATCTCACAGCGAAGGGCCAGCTCTCGCCGAACGGCAGCGTGAATGATCGGCAAGATTAAAACCAAGAGTCAAATGACGCAGCGTAATGCGAACTTCTCCACTGTTAAGACCGACTTCTTTGCGGTTTAGCTTGTTTGTGACTTTAGTCTCTTTGTAATCAGTATTGCGTGTAAACGTTTCTTTTCGGTTTAACTATTTTGTGACTTCAGTCTGTTACTAATTAGTATCGTGTGTGAGCGTGAGTTGAATTACGGCACGTTATAGTTTGGAGCAAAGATTATTCCTGTATTATACGTATGTGAAGAAAGTCCTTTAAAAGATGTCGCAGTAAACAACTTCGCAAATATCCTGCCGCTTTACTGCCAGCTAAAACAACTGTTCTGCGTTTAGTTAAAAAATGTAAGACAAACATGAAATCAACCGTGGCTTGTGGCGCCAGATCACCTCTATTTAAACCCTTGTGACTTCTATCTTTCGTGAAAGCTTAATGGAAAGGTGTATGAAGGAAATCCTCACACGTTGGAAGAACATGAAAACAAAATCTATCAAGTAATAATGTCCAAGGAGAGAGGTGAAATCCAGCGTGTGTCTCGAAACATGTTTAAAAGATGTCAAATGTGCATTACGCAAGAGGGGCGATACTTTTAGCATCCTTTGTAAGGTAAATTCAAGGAATACATAATATTTATATGCTTTCACATACTTATACATGTATATGATACGTAATTATTTCTAAGTAGTTCCGCGGTTGACGGGCGAACTATGTTTCAAGCTGGCCGCTCGCTCGCCGGCAGCCGTTACTTCGTTGTAGTACTAGCAGCGGGGAGCGTTTCCCGGCGAACACCATGTATTTCAACTATTTGACTAATAAACTGAATTTTGAAAAAAAATACCTCTATCGAGTACAAATGGGCTAATCTTTGTTATAAATGTCGTGTGATTTTTTTAATATATTAGTAAATACCCATGAGACTTAAAGTTTTGGTTTCACGTATTTTTAGATCGGCGAGATGATCCTACAGTGATGATGCCATAGGATATGCACAACTTAAGATCGGGCCACACTAGACCGCACCGACACTGCACCGCGTCCGAGCCAACACTCGGCCGAGTGTCGGTTCGGCTCCCTCGCGTCCACACTGGTCCGTAGCACGGCCGCGTGACGGACGGGTCCCTTCGCGGCCTTCAGTCTCCTTTAACGTATACACTTGGTTGTTTCTCGGAATTAATCTTAAAAAATAACCTTAAGAGTGATTTGGGGATCGTAGCTGCGACTACCACCCGTACATTATTATAGAGTTCTGTACTTAGTACTCTACGAACGTAATAAAGTATGTTAATGTTTTTTTTTGTCTGACTTTTGTTGCAACCTCACTGTTTGATCTCTAATGCACAAAAATAGTATCCCAGCGCAAATTTAAAAAAATTATCGTCACACTGTACTGAATTGAAAGATTCTCGGGTATCTCTACATAGCCACAAAGAAATGTCAAGCGTCTCTCAACTTCACATTTAAATTTTTATTCTGTCTGAGGCTACTTTCGATTCACTCAATATTTTTTTTAACAAAAAAGAATTATTATACATTTTAATTTAAATACATAATGCAAAGATATTGTAAAATAATAATTGTTTCATGTGCTCTAAAAATTCAAGTCACAGAGTTTCTTATCGGCCGAGCAGTACACCTCTATCGTTCTCACTTAATTTGTAAAGGAGACCTACAGATTAACTAGAAATTCGAACAACGGAGCGTCCTAGCACCTTAGCATTAACAAATCAAAGCTTTGCCAGAGGTCGCTTTTAAGACCCATAAAAATTACAGTTGAGACAGGGATTTGAACCAGAGACTTTCAGTTCCCCAATCGTACGCCATAACGTCAGAAGACAAATCTGGATGTAATCAAAAATTATTATTCAAACATAATAAAATAAACGTACTTTTATTCTATAAAATTTAATTTACTATCCCAAAACACAAATGTACTTTTATTTGATTGAATACATATTTTCCGGTACTTCTGGATTCAGATGATTGAGGCGAGTGATTTGGGTACGGAAGGTCCCCGGTTCAAAATCCGGATCTCGGATGCAATTTTTACAGGCCTTAAAATCGACTTTAACCACTGGCAAAGATTTGATTTGTTAATGCGAACATGCAAGGACTCTAACTACATTTTACGAATATCTGATGAACCTGAAGTGAGGCTGAAAAAAAAAAAAAAAAAAAAAAAAATAGACACACTTCTAAAGCAAACAGTAACGTTAAAACAATATTTAGTCTTAAAGGACCGGAAATTTCCGAACTCTTTCTATACAGTTCTCCATATCAACCAGCCCGACAGCAGACCGACAACGGCCCGCACCGTCAAAATATAAACCAAATTTATCCCAGCCAGCACACGGCCGAGTGTCGGCCGAACTCACTTCAATCGAGTGAGCGACAACAATATGTAAAGTGACGGTGCGGTGCGGTCTAGTGTGGACCGACCTTTGGTCGTGATTCGGGTATATGTACTATCAAATGCAAGGTGTGATCGGAACGCAAAATTCGTTCGAAAACTTATGCATTGAAATTCCGTCGTATTGACGTCTTGCTAGTTGCGATCACTTCATTCGTATTTCTGCTTTTCGTTGTGCATCAATAAATAATTTGTTTGGAGAAGATATAGAATTATTTGTACATTTAGGTACTACGCACCGATACGTCTTTCGCTCCATTACGACTATAACTCTTAAGGTCACTTAATACTGTTGGAATAATAAATCGGAGGTCAAGTTACTTTACACACGTATGACGTCACGCGTGACGCGGTCACGTGATATACTGTTTGCGCAAGAATTTAAACAGTTTAACATTTACACATAGTTTTATGTACCTATACAACTTTATTTAAGTAAGTACTATTTTTCTTGGCTAAATACTGGGCGTTCCATTTATGACGCGTCTGCGCGCACGGGAGTAATCGCCCGGGCCTGCGCCGCCCTCGTTTGCCGTGAAGTCACACGGCGCATCGCCCGTGCTCGGGGATGCCTCATGTTTGCGCTGATTTCTTACCTTATAGCTCGTGCTGGAAATGTTGGCCATCGGCTTCAATACACTCTTGACATCTTCTAAGGATGTTTTTGCTAACTGTCTGCAGTGTTTGTGAAGAAATATTATTAATTTTAGTTCTTATATTTTCCCTAAGTTCCTCTTCCGTACGGGGATTTTAATCATAAACACGCTCTTTTAGGTAACACCACAAAAAGAAATCACAAGGTGTCATGTCTGGAGAACACGGAGGCCACAATCCACGACTGTTGATTTGATTCTCATTTTAAACATGCTTTAAAACAAGGATAGAATTTTCGGCTGTTCAAAATGGCCGTAATTTCTTTCATCTTCTGTCAGCTGTTTAAAAAGGTATTAAAAATATTGTCCACATAGCGAGAAGATGTAATTGTTTCAGTAAAAAACACTGGTCCAATAATTCACCTCGCACTAATTGCCCACCAAACCCCAACTTTCACTAATTGTCTCCTGTATCTTATCTACCACATATAATCATCATCATATATATTATTTCTATAAGGTAATTTTTTGTCACAAGCCTGTATCTTCTTTCATACTTAACCGAAATCAATGAATGATGTTTCATTTTAAAGCATATGGTCTCTACTTTGGTCAAATCATATTTTAACAAAGTAATTATTCGTAATTCACCCCTTAAAGAGTAAAAAAGTCAATTTTTCTAAAATGCATTTTTTGGGTATCGAGCCATTTATCTCACTGGATATCTAACCAAAATCGATAAATGAAGTAGGATTATGAGGAGTAATGTCTCAGCTTTGTGACATCATATTTTAAGAAAGACTGTGTTTGGTATTCAATCCTTAAAGGGAAAAAGTATAAATTTTTGTACAACAGATTTTTGTGTCACGAGCTATTTATCTCCCTTAATATCTAAACGATATAGATAAATGAGACATCATATTAAAGACGAAGGTCTCCGCTGTGGTAACATTATATATTAATGTTAAGATTTTTAAATATGATACAAGCAAATATTGAACACAAGACGTATTTATTATGTATTAGAAATACATATAACCGCACAACAGAAATGTAGCCGAGAGCAGCTTAGCACGGAATAACAACTGAACTGTTTATACATTGGTCAGAGTATAAACTAAGCTAGAGATATAACAGAGATATTATTGAAGTATAGAAGGCAGTAATTCAGATTAAATAAGTATAAACAAACGATACTCTAACACTCCCACCGAATTACAGCCTTCTTGAAACAATTATAAACCAATGTTTGGTAAAGTTCCAGTTTACTCACCACACACTTTTATCGTGAGCGAGTGTACTTCCAGCGATGTAACTTACATGCAACCAAAGACATCTCGGAATAGCGAAAACTTATATGGATTAATTGTAATTAATATAGCAGTTTCTTTATTTTCAGAAAAAGCAATCGATTAAATAAATCTTTGTTTTTATTATATCGTAAAAATTGGAGATATGTTTCTTATAACGATTATTTAGTAATTTACAAAAGTAAACGTTATAATTTAGATACTATTGTGTAATCACATACGTCACTACGAGCAAAATTATTTAAATTACTACGCGATAAATATGGCAGGGATCAGGCAGTCTAGACTCCAGTTTTACGAAATTTATAAGGACATAAACGAATTGATAAGGAACAAAATGAAAAATGGCCGAGATATATAAGAGAGAAATCATTTGTTGCTGTCAGCTTAAATATAGTGATGACTTACAATCAATTTTTTTTTTTTAATGGTTGCCCAAAATATTTGTTCCTAGAGTTCATTCGCTTATGCCGTCCAGATGTCATGAATAGTGATAAACTAAAACAGCTTCGTGGCATTTGGAATGGTGCGTTGATGAAAGAACAATGGACACATTGAGAAAACGTACCTATTTTGATATTGTCGAAGAAATTTTGTCCCAATCAGTAAAATAAATAGGTACGTGAGCAACTCATTTCGGAGCTAAAACGCTATTTTTTGTGTCAAAAAACTCTTTTTAAGAGCCAAAAATTATACACAGAAAACAAATTGTCATTATAAAATTATTGAGCGCAAACGTGTTGTTGTAGTGAACACTGGGCCACAATATCGACGAATAATTACTGTTTTCAACGCATCTACGTATCGTGTGCGTACTGGCTGCATTACGACCTAATCACGGTTAGCGTTCTCGCCTCGCATTCGGGAGGACAGCGGTTCGAATCCCCGTCCGGGCATCCAGATTTGGGTTTTCCATGGTTTCCCCAAATCACTCCAGGCAAATGCCGGGATGTTTCCTTCAAAAGGCCATGGCCGAATTCCTTCCCGTTCCTTGCCCCCCGTCCTTTCCCGTCTCTAAAAGACCCCGATGTTAAAAAAAGAGACGTAAAGCAGTTACAAAAAAAAAAAAAAAAAAAAAAAAAAAAAAAAAAAAACCGAATCACTAATCACTAATGACGTATTTATAAAATATTATTTTGTCAATTACCGTTGGCTTTCAGGTTGTAATGCAGCCTGGACCACATTAATGGAGAGACAAACGATTTGAATATTGGGAATACATAATATTGTGTGCAGTGGTTACGTTTCACTTTGGTCCAGGCTGCATTACGACATAAACACTAGGGACATATTTATATAACATGATTTCGTCAATAAACGTGGTGTGTTTAGGATGTAATGCAGCCAGGACCATAGTAATGGAGACAGGTACAATTTGAATAATGGGAATCCACAATATTGTGTGCTGTGGTTACGTTTCACTTTGGTCCAGGCTGCATTACGACCTATAAACTAGAGGAATTCTTTATAATATATCATTTCGTCAATAACCGTAGTGTGTTTAGGTTGTAATGCAGCCTGGACCATAGTAATGGAGACAGGTACGATTTGAATAATGGGAATCCACAATATTGTGTGCTTTGGTTATGTTTCACTATGGTCCAGGCTGCATTACAACCTATAAATTTGAGAAATAGTTTATAAAATATGATGTCGTCAATAACCGTGGTGTATTTAGGTTGAAATGTATCCTGGACCATAGTAATGAAGACACAAACGATTTGAATATTGGGAATACACAATATTGTGTGCTGTGGTTATGTTTCACTTTGGTCCAGGCTGCATTACAACTGATAAACTGAGAAATTGTTTATAAAATATGTTTTCGTCAATAACCGTGGTGTGTTTAGTTTACAATGTATGCTGGATTATACTGCATAGAGTTTTTAAGGTACTCTATATCAAGTGTTGCGATGAGTAAGAACATATTAACGTTCCAGAAAAATTACTGATTGTTTCATGCACCGAATTATAAACATTTTTCGAAAAAACTTAAGTTTTTATTTTAAATTTACATTTGTTTAAAACTTCTCGTGGACTGATTGCGTGCAGTTAAATTCATATATACCGCTCTGAAATGCTGATAGTACTACCTAGCGGTGATTTCAGAAACTATTATCGTCCCTAACGAAAGTAATAGTTCCACAAAATACATTTTTAACGCTAATGGGTGGCATAGCTCATATGATTAAACAGGAGCAGCGAAAGTTTTGAAAGCAAGCGATTAGGCACTGAGCTACCAGAACGTCTCCTACGTATATTGAAAAGCTTACAAAATAAATATTTCCTGTGCCATGGTGCATATTCTTATAGTTCAATTTAAACTTCTGTTCTTAATGCGTACAAAATTTGTCGCAAAATTCAAAATTATTTAGTCTCATATATTCCTTCCTCCATGGTTGTAAACAACATAGACTACAACTACTACTATTTACATTATAACAAAAACTAATGTCTCTGGTTGCTTGTAAGTTATATCGCTGGAAGTACACTCACCCACGATAAAAGTGTGTGGTGAGTAAACTGGAACTTTACCCCAATGTTTATTATCACTGTTGTTCAAGTAACAGCTGCTGTATTTTTAAGAAATAAAATGTCACTGGCAAATACATCACAGTACCCAACTAAGTCTGTAGTGTTTGTGTTAGGTAAGTAGCACAATCCATAATACTTGCTTTCTTTCAAATATTTTCATGACAACAGTCCAGTGAGAATCATCATAAGAATGTAGAAGTCGATTCACCTGACTTACAGCAAAAATAACATCTGGTCTGCTTACTATTGCTGCATGGATAAGTGATCCCACTGCTTCTGTGTATGGGTGATTTTTCTCAGGTACTCCATTAACCTTTGAAAGTTTCACATGTGGATCAGCAGGAATACTGTTAGGATTGGCAACAATCATATCAAATTTGCTCAGTATTTGTTCTTCATACTTAGTTTGGTGTATAAAGATACAGTCTTTAAGTCTCTCTATTTGCATGCCAACAAATTTAGTAAGAGTGTAAATCTTCAAATCAAAATTCTTTTGCAGATCATTAGTTACTTCATTCAAAACAGTCTTATCTCTACAAACCAAAAGTCCATCATTAACATGCAGACAAAGATAGCAATTGATGTCATTGATTTGTTCAGTATAAACACACTGATCTGCTTTGCTTTTCACAAAACCAAATTTATTTAAAATTGAATTGAATTTTGTATTCCAGTATCTAGGAACTTGTTTTAAGCCACATAAAGATTTGGTTTTACATACCATATTTGGTTTGCAGTCTAGTTCCTCTGGTGGTGTCATAATAATATTCTCTTTCAATTCACTTACTGTTGTTGAGAAAGTCTCATCATAATCAATTCCTTCAGTTTGAGTATATATCTTTGCACAAAGTCTGAATTTGTAACCTGGACCAGTTGGTTCATCCTTAATGCAGAACACACATTTACATCCTGTTACTTTTGCATCCTGAGGCTTTTCTACCAATGTCCATGTTCCATTTTGATGATGAGATTTTAATTCCTTGTTTATAGACATCTTCCACTTTTCTGGATCAGATGATATTATTGCTTCATTGTAGTTTTGTGTAATAGGAATTATTGTATCTACACAGTAGCACAGGTAATCCTTCTCAACTTTATCTTTTTCTTTAGAGAGCATTTGTTTATTTCTAGGTCTCAGAGTCATATTTGAGGGTAATGGTGTCTCAACAGTCACTTCTGGTTTATGCTCACTGCTAGTATTGGTATCAGAAAAGTATTCAGCAGTAGTAATTGTGGAATCTGATTTGTCACTGGAGCTCTCTGATGTATGATTGTCATTTAATTCAGATGATGTATCACACGTTGATTCTGCCAAATCAACAGGGAGATAATTTCTTTTGACAGTAGATTCCAGAAAAACAGCATCTCTGCTTTTAATTACTAACTGAGAAGGAGGTATTATAAACCTGTAACTTTTTGAATTCTCACAGTATCCAACAAATTTAGCTTTCTTTGCTTTAGGATCCCATTTGCTTCGTTTTTCTTTAGGGAGATGTATCATTGCATCACAGCCAAATATTCTTAAATTACTCTCATCTGGTTTTCTTCCTGACCACATTTCTTCTGGTGTTTTAAATGTCAGTGATCGAGTTGGAGCTCTGTTGATGAGGTAAGCAGCAGTATGTACAGCTTCAGCCCAGTATAGCTTAGGAAGATAGCATTGATCAACATACATTTTGCTCTTTCCACTAATGTCCGGTTCATTTGTTCAGCAACGCCATTTTGTTCAGGAGTGTATGGTGTGGTTGTTTGATGGATTATTCCAGAACCTTGTAAGAACTCAGAAAAGTTGTTGTTAACATATTCAAGGCCATTGTCTGAGAGTAAACATTTTATGTTACATTCTAATTGTTTTTCAACTTGCATTTTAAAATGTTTGAACTTTTCAGAAGCTTCTGACTTTTTATGGAGAAAATAAACAAATACCTTTCTTGAATTATAGTCATCAATGAATGTCATGAAATATTTAGCACCTCCTAATGACATGGTTTCCATTGGACCACAAATGTCAGAGTGTACTAGTTCAAGTAACCTTGTAGCTTTGGATCCATTGTATTTTAAAGGCAACCTGTTTTGTTTTCCTTCTAAGCAAGTTGTACAAACTAGTTTGTCTGGTTTCTTGGACAATTTTACACCTTCTGCATTCTCCACTATTTTCTGCAGATCATTAAAGTTCAAATGACCCATTCTTTGGTGCCATAAGAAAATGTCTTGCTCATCAACATCAGATATGTATGCTTGATGATTATATACATTTAATCTATACATATTGTTGATTAAACTGGCTGTCCCAACTATTTCATTATTCCTGTTTATTATTATACAGCCCTTACTATTGAACTTTACTTGACCACCATTTATAATTATCTGACTGACAGATAATAAATTTGTTGACAACTCTGGCACATACAGAACATTTTGAAACAAAATTTTCTTACATTGGCCATTAGGATCACACACATTTAAACTCAGCTTACCTGAGCCTTTTACTGATAAGCATTTGTCATTTGCAACCTTAATTGAGTTGATGAATGATACTGTTTCTTCTTGTAGTATATTTCTGTGCATGGTCATATGCATAGAAGCACCGGAGTCTATATACCAGGAATCACTGTTACTCACTGGAGCTATGAAAGCAGCGGCATAGCTTGAGCTTTCCTGATTTTCAACTTTGTGTTTCTTCTTTGCTTTTGACTTGCACTGTGCACTCAAGTGGCCATGCTTATTACAAGTGTAGCAACGAGGTCCTTTTTGAAATTGTTTCTTGAAGCCTTTGTTGTTCTTATAATTTACGGCAAAAGCTGATGTTTCACCATCATTTATTTTTACATCTTGTAAAATTTTAGCCTTTACGGAGTCAGCACTTATTTTCATACCGGAACTTTCGATGGCAATTATCATCGGTTTGTATGAATCTGGTAGACCGGAGAGAAGCAGAGTTCCAAGCCACTCGTCGTCTACTTTAAATCCAATATTTCTCAACTTGTGTGCTGTTGTCATGATTTTGCTAACATACTCTTCTACATTTCGACATCCGACTAGCGTTGTTGTGCACAGATCACGAAGTAAGCCCACTCGACGCGTTAATCCAGAATCATCGAAAGCGTTTGCTAAGTTGTTCCAAACTTCTTTCGCTGTCTTTGCTTCCTGAATGTGGACGTAGTTGATTGAATCCACTAGCAGAATAATTTTTGACTTGGCTTTCGAATCGCGTTTGGGATCAACGTGATCATCACTCGCATTTTCAATGCAATTCCACAGTCCTTCGTGTTCCAGATAGGTTTTGACGGCAAATCTCCATGTCGAGTAGTTTTCCCGACCAGTGAGTTTTTCTATCAAAGTTAATTGATTGCTCGAGCTCATATTTTCGCACTTTTAAATGCCGCGTGTTGCCTAGGTTGTAAGTTTTACTTTCGTCAGATATTTATGACCTTTACATATACCTGGCTAATGGGCCCATAACCTGTTAAGATTTTTAAATATGATACAAGCAATTATTGAACACGAGACGTATTTATTATGTATTAGAAATACATATAACCGCACAACAGAAATTTAGCCGAGAGCAGCTTAGCACGGAATAACAAATGAACTGTTTATACATTGGTCAGAGTATAAACTAAGCTAGAGATATAACAGAGATATTATTGAAGTATAGAAGGCAGTAATTCAGATTAAATAAGTATAAACAAACGATACTCTAACAATTAAGAAAGTAAATTTTCGTAATTCGACACTTAAAGGGCAAAAATGTCAATTTTTCTAAAATACAATTTTTGTGTCTCGAGCCATTTATCTCCCTGGATATCTAACCAAAATCGATAAATGAAGTAGGATTATGAGGAGTAATGTCTCAGCTTTGTGACATCATATTTTAAGAAAGACTGTGTTTGGTATTCAACCCTTAAAGGGAAAAAGTATAAATTTTTGTACAACAGATTTTTGTGTCACGAGCTATTTATCTCCCTTAATATCTAACCGATATAGATAAATGAGATATCATTTTAAAGACTAAGGCCTTCGCCGTGGTGACATTATATTTTAAGAAAGGAATTTTTCTTAACTCGACCCTTAACGGGCAAAAATTACAATTTTTCTAAAATGTGTTTTTTGTGCCATGAGCCATTTATCTCCATGGATTTCTAACCAAAATCGAAAAATCAAGGAAGATTATGAGGAGTAATGACTCAGATTTGGTGACATCATGTTTTAAGAAAGAATGTTTTTTGGAATTCAGTCCCAAAAGGGAAAAAGTATAAATGGTTCTACAACGCATTTTTGTGTCACGGGCTATTTATGTCCCTCGATATCTAACCGATATAGATAAAAGTGGTATCATATTAAAGACTAAGGTCTCCGTCGTGGTTATATCATATTTTAAGAAAGGAATTTTTCGAAATTCGACCCTTAAAGAGCAAAAATTACAATTTATCTAAAATGCGTTTTTTGTTCCACGAGCCATTTATCTCCATGGATTTCTAACCAAAATCGATAAATCAAGTAAGATTATGAGGAGTAATGACTCAACTTTGGTGACATCATATTTTAAGAAAGAAGTTTTTGGAATTCAGCTCCTAAAGGGAATAAATGTAAATAGTTCTTCTACAACCCATTTTTGTGTCACGAGTTATTTATCTTCATTGATATCTAACCGATAAAGATAAAAGTGGTATTATTTTAAAGAATAAGGTCTCCGCCGTAATAACCATATATTTTAAGAAAGGAAGTTTTCGTAATTCGACTCTTAAAGGGCAAAAATGTCAATTTTTCTGAAACGCGTTTTTTGTTTCTCAAGCCATTTATCTTCCTGGATATCTAACCAAAATCGATAAATGAAGAGTATGAAGAGCTATGGTTACATCATATATTAAGAAAGATATTTTTTTAAAATTTAACCCTTAATGGGAATAAGTATAAATGGTTATACAACGTATTTTTGTATCACGAGCCATTTATCTCCATTAATATCTAACCGAAACAGATAAAGGGGGTATCATTCTAAAAATTAAGGTTTCCGCAGTGGTAACATCATATTTAAGAAATGAATTTTTCTGAATATAACCCTTAAAGGGCATAGATATCATTATTTTTAAAATACGTTTTTTTGTGTCTCGAATCATTTATCTCCCTTGATAATTAAACAAAATTGATAAACGAGTCATCATTTTAAAGATTGAAGTCTTTGTAAGATCTTAGGTTCTGTTACACTACATTTTAAGAAAGAAATTTTTAAAAATTCTAACCTTAGAGGGCAAAAGTACGAGTAATATTTCTACAATGCATTTTTCTGTCAGGAGCTATTTATTTCCCTTGATACCTAACCGAAATTAATAAATGTGGCATCGTTTTAAATATTAAATTATCCGCTTTGGTCACATCATATTTTAAGAAAAAACTTTCTCCAAATTCAACCCTTAAGGGGTTAAAATATTATCAATTCTAGAACTTTTTTTTTTTACCTTGCTTGATAACTAACCGAAATCGATAATGAGGTATCATTTTAATGACCCAGGTGGCTGCTTTGGTCACACCATATTTTATAAAAGAATTTTTTTGGAATTCGATCCTTAAAGGGGAAAAGTATCAATATTATTTCTACAGATTGATTTTTTTAAATGTCAAGCCATTTATCTTCTTCGATACCTAGCCGATATCGATAAATATCATATCGTTTTAAATATTAAGGTCTCCAGTTAGGTAAAATCACAAATTAAGAAAGAATATTTCGGAATTTGGTGCTTTATGTGGTAGCGCGTATGAGAACGTTCAGAGCCAATCCCTAGATTGCAGCAGCAGATATCACAGAGATGTCAAGAAACTTTTTTTTTTATTAATTAAGTAGCTTTTCGGACATTTTTTTCTTTTATGGAAACACTTTCGTTTTGCAATACAATTCCAATGTAAACATTTTATTCGCACAGCAACAAATATCACAGCGATGTTGGTATGTTTTGCTCATTTTGTCAGATTGGTTGTTTTCTGTTAAGGTCACTGTCAGTTTGTCATAAATATTTTTCTAACTGTTTCGTAATATGTTGCGAGTGTTTTGGTGCCTACCTATTACACAAAAAAAATTATATGTTACAAAAGTATGGTTCTGCTTTTCAGTATATTACAAGCATTCAACCTCACTATTCATCGCATTTTTTTCTTGAAATTTTCTCACGGGTCGTCTAGTGTAGAAATATTCCTCCGGCCAAAAATGTAGCTTTTTCAAAGGTCGAAAGGTGCGGGATGGGTTGACTGATAGTCCCGATCAGCTGAATTGGCGATGGGCGTGGTTGTGGGCGGGACAAGGGGGGGGGGGGGGGCGATGGTCGTCTGCGAATTCTGCCGGCGTTAACCAGCACGCACCAGACTCCCACGGCACCCCGTTCCCCTGATTGCAACAGATTCCATTCTCAGGTATAAGGATCCCATCCCATTTGACCAGCTGAGCACATTTTTAACCGACTCCAAAAAAAGGAGGAGGTTCTCAATTCGTCTGTATTTTTTTTTTTTTTTTTTTTTTTTTTTGTATGTATGTTCAGTCATATCTTCGACAATTTTGAACCGATTTAAATGAAATTTTTTTAGTGGATAGGGTAAACCTCCAAAGTGGTCCCATATGAATTTCATTGACAAATCACCCCTTCTACCCCCCTCCGCCCCCTAATTTTTATACAAATCCACATTTTTTATTCGATCTCGATGAAACTTTGGACATATATAGCCAAAAATAAAGAGAAAAAATACTGTCAACTTTTGGTTTTAAAAAACTGAACCCCTCTCCCCCTATCCACCCCCTTGATTTTTGCCATTTTTCTTTATTTGTATGTATGTTCAGCGATATCTTCGCCACTTTTGAACCGATTTAAATGAAATTTTTTAAGTGGATAGGGTATACCTCCAAAGTGGTCCCATATGAATTTTCATTGACAAATCACCCCTTCTACCCCCCTCCGCCCCCTAATTTTTATACAAATCCACATTTTTTATTTCGATTTCGATGAAACTTTGGACATATATAGCCAAAAATAAAGAGAAAAATACTATGCAACTTTTGGTTTAAGAAAATGAACCCCCTCTCCCCCTATCCACCCCCTTAATTTTTGCCAATTTTCTTTATTCAAAGCTACAGTCGACACCATTTAAACTGATCTCCATTAAAGTTGGCAATTACATGTAGGGTATACTCCAAAGTGGTCCCATATGAATTTCTTTGAGAAACCACCCCTTCTGCCCCCCTCCGCCCCTAATTTTTATACAAATCCATATTTTTTATTCGATCTCGATGAAACGTTGGACATATATAGCCAAAAATAAAGAGAAAAATACTGTCAACTTTTGGTTTAAAAAAAATTGAACCCCTCTCCCACTATCCACCCCTTAATTTTTGACAATTTTCTTTATTCGAAGCTACAGTCGACACCATTTAACTGATCTCCATTAAAGTTGGAATTAAATGTAGGGTATACTCCAAAGTGGTCTCATATGAATTTCATTGAGAAACCACCCCTTCTACCCCCCTCCGCCCCCTAATTTTTATAAAAATCCACATTTTTTATTCGATCTCGATGAAACTTTGGACATATATAGCCAAAAATAAAGAGAAAAATACTGTCAACTTTTGGTTTAAAAAAATTGAACCCCTCTCCCCCTATCCACCCCTTAATTTTTGCCAATTTTCTTTATTCAAAGCTACAGTCGACACCATTTAACTGATCACCATTAAAGTTGGCAATTACATGTAGTTTTCATGGAGAAGGATTCTGACCAAAAAAATCAAAATAAAAAAACCACCCTCTCCCATTTACACCCCTTAATTTTATAGAAACCTACATTTCTTATCTGATTTTTACTGAACTTTGCCCATGTATACTTTAAAACAAAGAGAAAATCATGTCAATATTTAGTCTTCTAAAGTTCAACTCCTCCCCCTTCTTCAACCCCTTTAATTATTGTCAATGTTCTTTATAAAAAGCTACACTCAACACCGTTTGACCGATTATCATCAAAGTTGGCATATACATGTAATTTTTCATGGAGTAACTGACCAAAAAATAAATTAAAAAACCACCCCTCTCCCCTTTACACCCCTAAGTTTTTATACAAACTCACATTTTTATCAGATTTCGATGAAACTTTGGACATGTATAGTAAAAAATGAAGAGAAAAATACTGTCAACTTTTGGTTTGAAACAACTGAAGCCCTCTCCCCCTATCCACCCCCTAAATTTTTACCAATGTTCTTTATACAATGCTAGTCGACACATTTAACTGGTCTCCATTAAGGTTGGCATATACATGTAATTTTTCATGGAGAAGGTTTCTGACCAAAAAAATTAAATTAATAATAACCACCCCATGTCTCCCTTTACACCCCTTAATTTTATGGTAATCTACATTTCTTATCTGATTTTTATTGAACTTTGCCCATGTATACTTTAAAAAAAAGAGAAAAATCCTGTCAATATTTGGTTTGCCAATGCTCAACCCCTTTCCTCCTTCAAACCCATTAACATTCATCAATGTTCTTTATAAAAAGCTACAGTCGCAATCGTTTGACCGATTACCATGAAAGTTGATGCTTATATGTATTTTTTTTTTACGAAGAAGGTGTCTGACCAAAAGATCTAAAAACCACCCCCCTCTCCCCATTAAACTGCTTAATTTTTATACACAACCTCAGTTTTTATCCAGTTTAGACAGAACTTAGCAAATTTTTACTATAAAACAAAGAGAAAAATGATGCCAACTCTTGGTTTGCAAAAATGAACCCCTCTCCTCTTTTCCACCCCCTCGATTTTTGTCAATTTCTTTTTAAAAAGCTACAGTCGACATCATTTGACCGATCTTTATTAAGTTGGCACATATATATGTAATTTTTTATGGATAAGATCTCTGACCAAAAAATAAAAAAAAAACTACCCTAGCTCCCCATCCCTTAATATTTATATAAAACCCACATTTTGATTCGATTCGGTGGAACTTCGCATGTGTATACTTTAAAAACAAATAGAAAAAAAGAAAAATACTGTCCACATAACTTTCACAAAAAATGCAAACCCTATCCCCCTTTCTACCCCATTAATTACTGTTCTTTATACAATACTACCGTTTCTTTCTGGTTTTGAAGGAAGTATGCACATGTATACTGCAAAACCAAACAGAAATATACCTGTCTACATTTGGTTTCGAGAGTCCAAACACCGCTCCTTCCTGTCCATCATTTAATCTACATTTTCTTTCCGATTCTGAAGGAAATTTGCACACATATACTTTAAAACATACAGAACAATTTTGTTTAAATTATGTTGCTTAATTGTTTTTTTTTATACATACCTACAGATTTATCTCATATCAATAGAAATTTACACACGTATACTTTAAATCAATCAGAAAAGGCAGTCTACATTTGGTATACAAAAGCTCACTCCCTCTTCCCCTTTTCCATCACCCCTTTTAATTTCCAATGTTCTTTACAAAAATATCCACAGTTTTAAATTCCGTCAAAATCAATTAAGCCATTTTTAAGTCATGGCTTAATATTTATAAAATAATGTCTCAACATGTACTTCAGATTTCAACTTTGATCCCAAGCTTTCACCAATTAAAAATCTATATTTTTTGTGTGATGCCGGAGCAAATAGATATATTCCAGAGAGATTTCTGTATGTGGTATGTATTAATGCCCAGATGTTACATGTTTCGGTTATCGAGCAGCAGCTTTAACAGATGTTGTGATAAGATCGAAACATAGCCTGACATTCCTTAACAGAACGCCCAATTCACCCAGTTCTGGAAGTGGTTGTGGTATATAAAGACATAATTCTTCTTTGAAAGCAAGTGCTTTGATCTCTGAGCTACCAGGAAGTTCGCAAAATGGTAACTGCTGCGGCATATTTAAAATACTAAACGAGTATAATACCACTAAAAATTTAAAAATAAAATAATTGTTTTAAAAAACCATAAAAACCGCCTTCAAAAAAAGCACTAAAAATTTTAAAATAACTTTATACCTTGCTTAGGAAAAAGTAAATCTAAATAGACAACATTTTACATTACTTTCATTGAAATTTTGACATTAATTAGTTATTTTTGGAGTCGGTGCCAGCGAAAGCAAGAAAAACAAAAAGATAAAAACAATAAGGAATAAAAATAATACTTAAAAAATCATGTTACTGCTTACCTACAATAAATGCTAGAAACATGTTTCAACAAAACTGAAACATACAGATGATACGCCGATATTATACTCTATAAATCGTTTACTTCATGATGCAACCTACCAACTGACACTGTAGCTCCAGAGATATTCCTCGATGACCAATAAGGCCAAGCCACAGATTGAAATACTATTAATTTGGTTTCCCTAAGATGTCTCCCACAGTAACACAATCTGCCTCACAACATGCTGTAAAATATTGGGAATTTTTGTTCGTACTACTCGTTTCGCCTCTAACGCCAAAAAAGAAGTTCAGTAATTAGATCTTCGCGATGTGACAGCTGGCACCGACTCCAAAAATAACTAATTAATGTCAAAATTTCAATGAAAGTAATGTAAAATGTTGTCTTTTTCCTAAGCAAGGTATAAAGTTATTTTAAAATTTTTAGTGCTTTTTTTGAAGGCGGTTTTTATGTTTTTTTAAACAATTATTTTATCATCCTAACAGTTCTGTCCGGTTCGTAATAATTTCACAAGTAAATAACATATTATTATAGCGTGGTTAATTACTTATTTACTTTGATTTCACACAATTGGACGTCCGTATTTCAAACAAAGTGACTCAATGCAAGCTATGTAAACTATAAATCTTAACACTATCCTCCGTCCCATCAGATCGTACATACCATTAATTTCGCTTTGATGCGCACCTTTTCGTAACTAGAAAACGACTATCTCACAATAACTTAGATTACTAATTTTACATGTTAAATGAACAAACAAAAGTAGATTTCTCAAACAATTTATTAATTGTTCTATCATTAAGAATTATTTAACTATATTAACATGGTCAACCTAAGATATCTACTAATTATAATTTTACAATTTATGTAGTAATTCTTTTAGCTGTTGGTTAACAACAAGATTTATTAATTTCTTCGTAACTTAGTAATGTATTAAATCTCAGTCCAAGGGCTGTCTGTAAGGAAGATCGGGAGGAAAGAAAATTTTTCTCATTAGGATGCTATTTTGTTTTTACTTGAGACTTAGAAAACCAGTTCTCATTAAGTGGCATTTGTTCAACATATTTTAACAATTCCTCTTTGAATTGACTTATATTGCAGTTAAACTAAATTTCGGCCAAACACAAATTCTGAGTATTATGGTCTTACACTTTAAAAACGCCATTTGACCCGGTTCAGTTGTCACATTAAACTGAAACTTGGCAAATTTCCTCTGCGCTACTCTCTATCTTATTGTGAAGCCCTCCAGCTTAATACTCCATTCAAAATCGTCCTCATTTATTTTCACATTTTAATTAAGTTCCGAGACATTGTTTTTTCACTTTTCCTATTCTAATTTTGTTAAACAGATTTTACGAAATTATGATTCCTTCGTTATCACACAGACAATTTTACCCCCTTATATTTAATTTAAAAACTTCATTCAGTTTATTGCTATCCAAAGAGAAGTGAAATTTATTGATCTTCTTACTACATCGTCCTCACGTTGAGGCAAATGAATCGTGTCCTTGAATAACTAAATGCAATTAACGAATTGGAATATTTCCAAACTTATACTTCAGACAGCACCTAGGTTTCCTAAAATATACACACACTATCTACTGCAATTAAAACGTTAACAATTTTATACAGTAATTAAAGCCACTCAGTTACCGAATTTTGGTGGTTTGGCTACTATTTTTTTCTCTCTCTACCTCCCCGAGAGGAATACTCTTGAATGGGTAAGATCTCTATGTCAGATGAGCAGTAGAACAAATGAACACTCCAATGGTGCATATACAATATTTCCATTTATTAACAACAGTACAATAACAACCCTGTAATAACTTATTGGTTTTCTCTAATCCCCTTTGTTACAGCCAAGTCATGGGCTTCTATCATATTCAACTATCATAAATTCTAACTTCGACTAAGCTGGTTCATTCCTGCCTGTATCAATGGTAACGCTGTGGACTACGCTCGGCTTAGACTGCTTCCATCTTCGGCTGCCGCTGCGACCGCTACCAGGCTCGACTCGAATACCTCCAGTTGCACCCTGCCAGACAGACCCTCTTCGTTCTCTGCAGTCTAGTTTTGATCATCGCTCCCCCCACTCCATTGCACCTAGTGGAGAGATCGCCTAGCCAATCGCTTTGCCCGTTGATTCGGTCATCCCTGTTTGAATTACTTCGAGATTTGCAAACAATTGCTGATTCTTCTGACGACTGTACAGGTCGCATCCTTCTGAGCTTACACATTTCTTGTATCACAACTTGCCTAGCTTGCTTATAAATCCTACTAATTCTCTAAAAAACCTTAGTTTACCACACGTACCCATCGAGGGTAACGACTATTCCACTCACTTGGAGACCATCAGACATATTAAGAACGGATTTCGATCTCTTGCATACATGTTGAAGGGTGCACGCCATATATGTCTGTGGTATAGTCGTTTCCCCAAATGCGCCCTAGTTTTTGAGATATTCAGATGTCAACTAAATGTTAAATTATTGCCCTATGTCATCAAATGTCAACGTGGTCTGTGCGATAGGGTGTTAGTTTCAAAATTTTCTGACCCAAGTTCAAATCCCAGCAGAATCAAATATTTTTATTTACTTCAGAAATTGTCAAGCTTGACTCTTTTATTTTGTTTAAACTTCATTTACATACTTTTATTGCACGAAATAAAATTTAAAATAAATCACATTGCTTATAACAGATACAACAAACGCAATTTCGGCCAATATATCAACAATGGCTTTAATATACCTCGCCCATATCCAATGAAATTTAGTTAGGATTCGAATCTGCTATTAGACTGGAACTGACACAAGCATTTTGCAATGTTTATAAGCATTTGTCACTTGTTCTTTCATTTCCTTCTTAAGATCCATTTTTCGTCATGGATAGGCCTACTTATTTATTTTAAACCATTTACTCACAACCACTCTTGGAACAAATCAAGTTTAGAAGAAAGAAAGAAAAAGAAAACTATCATCCCAATGCTATGTATTTCGTTTAAAATACCTCTTGACGATATACAAGTAAAGAAACGACGAAGATGAAATAAATCATAGTAACTATTTCAATTGAAAACGCACCGACACAATAAACTTCTTAACAAAAAGTGAAAAAATATTCTAAGAATGGAGACTTTCCTTAAATATGATTGCAATGAAGGCTTCAAGGGTGTACAGCAGATTTGTGTTCTGAAAAAACAATCTGTCAGTAGACCCGTGAATTCAGTACGAAAAAAAAAAGAGAAGTATTTCAAGGGGAAAAATGACGCTGAATTGTAGGTAATATGATTTGCTTTAAATATTAATTCACGCAATAAAAGTATTAAATAAAGTCATGCTTGACTATTTCTGAAGATAATATAAATAAAAATAATTGGTACCGGCGGATTTGAACATGGATAAAAAAAAAATTATGAAGCTAACATTTTATCGCAGAGACCACGCTGCCATTTGAAAACAGAGGGCAATAATTTAGTGTTTAGAGTTTTTTTTTATTTCTTTGAATGCGTGTATTTAAAAAATTAGCGCCTATTTTGAGACATATATGGTGTGTACCCTTCAACATATATGCAGGAGATGAAATCCGTCTTAACATGTCTGATTGTCTGCAAGTCAGTCTCCCATCTAAAATTACTCTGTTTCCCGTATGTACAGTGTATTACTACGTTATCTAATAATTTTTCCCCTTACAAACGAGATTTTGATGCACATGCATTGAAGTTACGGGTGTTCTGTATACAATATGTGAAGAGAGAGAGAGAGTGAGTGAGTGAGTGAGCGAGCGAGTGTGTGTGTGTGAGTCGTAAATTCTCGTGTGGTGTGGACGTTCATCTCGCCGACTGGTGTTGTTTTGTGGTTCTGCGCTGGCGGGCGTAGGCACGGTGACGGTGTGTACGGCTTCTGCGTGATTGCAAGTTCACCTGTGACATTGTGCTGACCATGCTAGGTCGGCCGCCATCTCGCTGACGTCTGGTGTCTCGTCATCACGGCCGCTCGACTCGGCTCCGTGACGTTGATCGTCCGCTCCTGTTAAAACACTTAAAACCATCTGTTCCCCAATGCGTGGGAAAAGTTGTGATGGGAATTTGCCACCGGAGCGTGCGCTCCATTGCAATTAAATTTAATGCTTTAATTTGCCTTAACCAACGATCGACTACTGTCTAATTAGCTCTGTGGCTTTTTTTTGTTGTCCGCGCATTCTGTTGCAATGATTCCGTCCAGTGCGGCTATCCTCCTCCTAAAACACTTATTTAACCCATTTTTTGTAACAGTTTATTTCGTTATAAATACACATTAACACTCATTTTGCTCCAGTAATGGTTCAATACGTCTTGTTTACTTCTCCTGTATTATCCACTATCTGTTTCTTTCTCATAATAAACAATAACAATTTGTATTTAGCACAACACTCAATTCGTTATACACATATCCATTGCCAATGTCTTTAGCACTGAACAGTTAATTATACCTTAGCGCAAGTCATCGATTTTTCTCGCTCATTTCAACGTATTATTTTTCTTCAGCGTAGTCTTATTATTTGCAATAGGCCTACCTTGGGCCGAACAATGCTGTTTTTAAACATGTTATAACGTGTCCTCTGTATCTTCCCTGCTGTTACTTTGCAGCCAGACCTTGTCCTGCTTTCGTATTCAGCGATCGCTCTGCTGCGTTTCTTCCGCTTGCGTCTGCACTCCCGATCTGGGCCAACCTGCTGCGTAGGCTGTCCCGCCAAACTATCACGTCACACTGGCTGCTTTTGCTGACGAAGTCAATGCATTGTTT
Organism: Vandiemenella viatica; assembly: GCA_031002005.1. Classification (NCBI taxonomy): domain Eukaryota; kingdom Metazoa; phylum Arthropoda; class Insecta; order Orthoptera; family Morabidae; genus Vandiemenella; species Vandiemenella viatica. Next base: position 18,536,141 of record JARYHS010013631.1, on the reverse strand, counting down.
GCTCCGCCAGTAGAACAGTTTCATCTAATTCGCGTGGACCGTAGTGAGTCGTTTTTTCTTCCCTTGTAGCACTAAATTCGGTTATCTCACTTGAATCACGGTATTTTGGCCGCAGTACGATGCATGTAGTTTCATCTATCGTCCTCTTCGTAAGAAATATTCCATCAGAACTCGATCTCCTGGGTTAAACTCCTCAGGGTTCTCCCATTGATCGTACCATTGCTTGTTCTTCTCTTTTCGGTACCGAATGGAGCGTCTAGCGCTCTCATGCAATGCCTCAAGTAGTTGCCGCACAGCATGCGCTCAATCATTATAGTTGTAAGTAGGTTCTTCCGGTCGTTTCTGCAGGGCTCCTGGTATGTTTACCTCTCTCCCGTTGAATAGAAGACGCGGTGAATATTTAGTTACCATATGATGGGTACTGTCAGTAGTGGCATATTTTAATAATTCATCCCAATTTTTTTGCGTCTCTCTCTACGTAAGGTCACTATGTAAGGTTCTTATGGGTACGCTTAAGCCTTCCATTCCCTTCCGACCGAAAAGGGACGTTAAATACTAGTTTCACCTTTAATTTCTCACACCTTCTTCAGCAGTTCGCTCGTAAAGCATTTCCCATTATCTGAAAGCAACTGAGACGGAACGCCGTAACGCATAATGATTTCTTCCACCAGGGCTCAACTAATGATCTCCATGTCCCGTCTTTCAATGGGTACTGCGACGAGGAATTTTCTCAACGCATCCTGGAACGTCAAGATATATCTGAGCGTTCCTACTATGTCAATATCACGTCTCTCGAACACATAATATGGTGTATCAGTGATTTTTAACGGCATTATCGCCCTTAGTTGTCAGAATTTGTTCACTTGGCATTACTTGCATCTTTTTATATAGTCCCGTCGCATTTCTGGCCACGTTATCCGTTGCTTGATTCTTTCAAATGTTCTCCAGCGTCCTTGGTGTCCGCAAAGTTCTGAATTGTAGGCTTCATATAAATCTCCTTCTTCTCCGCGTTAGTAAGCTTAGGCCTCGTGGCCTCTTCCTCTGAGCTGTCGCACTTCGTATCCATGTCGTCCGCTCGTCCGGCTTCTTCCTTGCCTTTATCTCTTTCCATACTTTGTGCTGCATCCATATGACGTATGTGGGATAATGCATCCGCTATATGATTCTGCGTTCCTGGCTTATACTGTATTATGCACTGGTAGGACTCCAAATATAGTCGTAACTTTATTAATCACGCCGACCGATCTTTTATCTATCCTATCCACTGAAGCGGTTTATAGTCTATGCGAATGCATAATTTCTTCCCATACACATGAACTCGAAATTGTTTCACCGACCACCAAATTAACAACATCTCCTTCTCAATTGTTGAATACGACCTAGGGTAACTAGGGAATTCTAGGCGCGTATGCGATCGTTCCGTCTCTTACGTCTACTTGCTGACTAAGCACCGAACCAATCGCATATTCACTTGTGTCTGTAGTAATGCAGAACTTGTTTTCGAAAGCGGGATAGTGAAGAAGTGGGTTGCTGCATAGTGCCTCTATCAGCATGCAAAAAACTTCCTTTTCCTGTGGTTCTCACTATTCTTTCTTCAGCAAATCATATAATGGTTTCGCAACCTGGCTGAAACCTTGAATGGATCTCCTGTTGTATCTTGCGAGACTCAGGGATCCTTGTAGTTACTTAACTGTGGTAGGCCTCAGGAATTCCCTCACTGCTTTAACCTTGTTTGGGTCTGGTTACACTCCCTAGATATGCGACCTCCGGCCGTAGTAATCCACATTTACGTGGCTGCAGCCCCAACTTGTGCTCATGCAGCCTCTGAAAAACTGCTGCTAAGTTCTCCAGGTGCTCCTCCAACATCGCACTGAACATGATAACGTCATTGAGGTAGGTTATGACCTACTTCTCTTCTATGTCCATTGAAACTATTTTCATCATGCGTTGCAATGTACAAGGATGGTCCGTTAGCCCTGTAGGTAAACGGGTATAATGGTAATGACTATCTGGCATGCTGAACGCCGTCTTCTTCCTTCTGCCCCAGCCACCTTAATTTGGCGATATCCTTTGGCTAAATCCAACATCGAAAAGTACCGCGCATTCTATAACTGGCCCAATATATCTGCTATCAGTGGTATGGGAAATGTGCTATTGACTGTATCTCATTCAGCTTTCTATAATTATTGAAGAGGAAGCAGTTCTCTCATGCAAAGCCAGTGGAAGAACTTTCTTTGAAGCCCACAGATTTCAGAAATATCTGCAAGTGGATGAAGAAAGTTGTTTTCACTGGTACAAATGATTACCCCAATTATGAAAAAGCAAGACACCAAAATGAGGCAGAATATCACCACTCATGAATGGTTACCTGCTAAGCTTCGCTTTTTGGCTTCAGCATGCTCATATGAAGAACTAAAATACCCAACAGACATTTCCACACAATCATTGGGTCATATAGAGGGTTATGATGCCTCAGTTGTTGAGGTGTCTGACTGGGGATTGATAGGTTCCCTGTTCAAAACCCTGTCTCGGTGTGGATTTCATAGTTGCTTCACCCAATCTTCACCTATGGCACAGCTTGATGTGTAATGTGAAGTATGCCATAATGCTTCCATGGATCGGATTTCATGTTAAACTGTAGGTCCCCTGTACCCGGGAGCACTACCAGATTAGGTTAATATATCTACGACAGGGGTGGGATGTGCAGCCAATAGAAACCCTGCCACCAGGTCATTATGACCATAAGGAATTATAATTATTTTATTGAGTCATGTTATACTGAAGATGTGTAAAGCAATTACTGAAGATCTTGCCTTATTATGTTCTTTTTGAAAACAAGGCCGCAATAAAAAAATCCCGACACTTTTTATATGTTTGCATTTATGTATTTATTTTTAAATAATGCAAGCAATTGATCTATTGACATATTTCTTTTTGTTTTTTCACTGTAGTTAGGATTAGAGATCTGCCATAGGCGTTGTGAGTATTTATATTTTTCAATAATCTCCAACACAAAGTTGTGTTGAGACAACATTATTGTGCTTTCTAAAAAATAAAATATTAAAATAATATCATTCTAAATGTTACTTAAAAACATTTAAAATAATATTATTTTCAATACCTACATTCAAAATAATATTTCATACAAAATTCAAAACAAAAAAGAAATGATGCAATGATGCATAATGCAATCAATTCACTGATGTTTGCTTGATGGTTGGTGACAGAAAGAGAAGTGTTTGGCCCATGGTTTTACCATACACAAGCTGACTGGAGTGATGGCTTAATGCCATTCCATGTGGTTTTCCCCACACACCATCAGGAGGCTTGACGGCATGGCGGACGAAACTGATGGATTTTGAACTGACCAGATATCCAAATAATCTTGTAAATTCACATCATCCACATCAATTTTACCACAGACAAAATGTTAATGGAGTGACATGGCTCCATTTGGGTAGATGGTGCAATCATGTATGGCCACCAAAGATTTACACAACCTTTGTACAATCAGTGGCACTGTATGGGACTCAATGTTGGCCAGTCTTGAAAAAACATTAGCAACCTCATGGAAATGAAGATGATTTGCTGGCGACAGGGAGTTACTAGATTGAACATCAGGAATGATAATATCTGAAAGATACCAGGATTAGACATTGTACCTTATCTTGAAATATTATGTAAATTGAGTGTGGATACTTGCTGCTTACCAGAGGGCTAGAAAAGTGTGATAGGTTAAGAAATGCACTATCAAAATGGAAGTAAAAATAGGAGTGCCACAGGGTATCGCATTTGGACCATTTTTATTCATTATTCTAATGTGTTGATGGATTACTACCAGAAGTTAGGTTGTTTGCAAATGACGTAATGGTATGTAAAAGGATCAAAATGGTAGAGGACTGTGAACAACTGCTGGGTGATCTGGACAGTGTAAGGATAAAGGCCGATACTGGGGCTGTAGTATCGCCTTAGTGCCTCAACTAACAGTTTATGTTTATTCAAAGTTCTGCGGAAAGTTCATGAAATAATTTAGATTTGACCATGTAGTCTGACAGACTCAACGTAAATGCTTGAGGTCGCCACTAGATCTGTTACTAAACCACAAATCTAGAAAAGGTTTACTGTCTACTATGAAATCACAAGTCCAGTTTACTCGAAAATTTTGAAGTTTATTTAAAATAAATCACAAGTTCAAAAATAGCATTACACAGTTGAGTAGGCAAATCGAACACACTTTTCCAAAAGGTTGCAAGTTGTGGAGAGAAATTTAACCGACCGTACCCCTTATGAAAATTTAAAAGTTCATGTTAAAAGTTAACCTCGCATGCCATCACACCAAAGTTCAAACATGGCTGACTCGGTAGCTTCACCAATACAATACAATACAATACATTCATTTTCCATTGATCCCAATATAAGAGACTGGCTCTGTGGGATGTGGAAAGTTGTCAATTTACAGATAAACAGTTGCATAACAAAATAATAAGTACACCACTAGATGTACAGTCATAGTATACATGGTACATTAAACACTTCCATTACAAAATAATACATACACCAGAAGATGTACAGTCATAGGATATATGGTACATAAAAAAAAAAAAATACATACACCACAAGATGTACAGTCGTAACATATATGGTACTATAAACAATTACATAACAAACTAAATACATACACCAGGAGATGTACAGTCATAGCATACATGGTAAATTAATTATTTGAACTATATTTACACAAGATACTGGCAGTTATTTTTAAGAGACCTTAGAAATAAATTCTTCGACAGAGTAGAAGGAGTTGTCAATTAAAAATTCTTTCAATTTTTTCCTGAATTTATTCTTATCATCTACTAGGCATTTAATATGTATTGGGAGCATATTGAAGATATGTATCCCTGAATATTGGACCCCTTTTTGAACAAATGACAATGAATTGTAAGTCTTGTGAAGATAATTTTTACTTCTAGTGCCGTAATTGTGTATTTTACTATTTGTTTCAAACAAAGTATAATTTGTGACTACAAAGGATATTCATGTGTAAATATATTCAGATGCTAATGTTAAAATCCCTAACTTCTTGAACGGCTCTCTACATGAAGTTCTATTGCTAACCCCACACATTATTCTTATTACACGCTTTTGGGCTCTGAACACTTTATCTCTATGGGTAGAATTTCCCCAGAATATTATTCCATATGACAATAAGGAGTGAAAATAAGCAAAACAAACTAGCTGCCTCATACGGAGATCACCTAAAGCTGAAATTGTACGAATTGCAAACGTGGCTGCTCCCAATCGCTTTAGTAAGTCAGAAACATGTACTTTCCAATTTAAATTGTGATCAATACACAAACCTAGAAATTTCACACTATCTACCTCTTGAATGGACTGGCCTGCAAATTTTATGTCTATGTCAGGTGTTACTCTGTGTGATGTACTGAATTGCATATACTGAGTTTTATCAAAGTTTAAAGACAAGCCATTAGCTGTAAACCATTTATTAATCAGTTCAAAGACATAATTTGAAATATATTCTGTAGATAAATCTGGAGTGTTTTTAATTCCATGTTTGTGTCATCTGCAAATTGGACAAATTTTGAGTTGTTAGATGAAACACAGTAAAGATCATTTATATATATTAAAAACAATAGTGGCCCCAATATAGAACCCTGAGGTACTCCACATCTGATTAATTTCCACTCAGAAAACAGTGGACCTCTTAAGGCAACCTTAAAATTCTCCATTGACACTTTCTGTTTTCTATTTAGAAGGTAAGAACTAAGCCATTTATTAACAATGCCATCTATACCATAATACTTAAGTTTCTGTATCAGAATTTTATGATCTACACAGTCAAATGCTTTAGATAAGTCACAAAAAATTCCCACAGGAATTAATTTATCATTTATTCCTTCTAAAATATTGTCAGTGAATGCAAATATAGCTTGTTCTGTTGAATGACCCTTTTGAAAACCAAATTGTGATTTAGTTAGAATATTATTATTTTTTAGATGTTCATAAACTCTATTGTACATTGCTTTCTCAAAAACTTTGGAGAAGGCTGTTAGTAATGAAATTGGTCGGTAATTCGATACGGCTGCCTTATCTCCCTTTTTATAGAGTGGTTTAACTACAGCATACTTAAGCCTTTCTGGAAAAGTCCCCTCAAGTAGAGATATATTGAATAGATAACTTAGTATATTACTTAATTCTGTGGAGCACAATTTAATTAATCTGCTGGAAATCCCATCATAACCACTTGAGTATTTGCTCTTAAGGGATTTGATAATTTTTCTTATTTCTTCTGGAGTAGCTAATTTTATAGACATAGAGTTAAATTTTTCTTGGAAGCCTTTTTTGACAAAATCCATACTGTGTGTCACTGAGCTATTAGCAGTCAACTTATCAGCAACAGATAAGAAATGTTTATTAAAATTATCAGCAATTGAGAAATTAGATTCTACTGAATTTTCTTTGACAAAAATATCATTACTTGTTTGATTACTCTTTCCTGTTTCCTTTTTTACAATGTCCCATATTGTTTTAATTTTATTTTCAGAATCATGAATTTTATGTTTGTAGTACATACTTTTAGATTCTTTAATAACTTTTTTCAGTATTTTGCAGTACTGTTTATAATGTGTTTTAACATTAGCATTCTCACTGTTCCTAGAGGCAATATACAACTTCCTTTTATTAATGCATGATGTTCTAATGCCAATAGTTATCCAAGGCTTTTGTTCTTTTTGAGAAGCATGACACTTTTTCAAGGGGAAGCAACTTTCAAAGAAATTTAATACAATGTCACTAAAAATGTTGTATTTTTCATCCATTCCTTGAGCACTGTATACCTGTTCCCAGTTTGTGGCATTCAGGCACTTTCTAAAACAAGTAACTGACTCATCATTTATTACACGCTGAAGTTTAAAGACATTACTCTTAGTGCTAGTTCCTATTGAAGTGTTGATGGTTAATAACTGGGCATCGTGATCCGAAAGTCCATTGATGGATGGCTTGATGGTATAACTGAATTTTGAGGTATCTAGGAAAACATTGTCTATAGCTGAGTGACTATTATTCATTATTCTAGTTGGAAAATTAACTACCTGAGTTAAATTGAATGAACTGACTAATGATTCTAACATGACTTTACAGGGTAAGTTATTTAGAAAATCTACATTAAAATCACCACATACTACTATGTTGACTTCTTTTCTGCTTAAAAATGTTAATAAGAGTTCAAACTGGTTCATAAAAAGAGAAAAGTTTCCCGATGGTGCTCTATATACTGTTACTATTATGAAAAAATTCATTATTGAATCTTAGCTGTGTAGCACAGGCTTCAAAATGTTGGTCAACACAATATTTGCTAATACTTATATCCTCAAAACTATAACCATTTCTAACATAAGTGACAACTCCTCCTTTCTCCAAGTTCGTTCTACAATAATGAGAAGCTAAATTAAAATCAGTTACATATGACATACCTATTCCTGCAGTTATATGGTGTTCAGACAAGCATAAAACATCAATTCTACTGATATCATTTAATTCATTTATGTGGACTAGCAATTCATCCACTTTATTTGTTAACCCTCTGATATTCTGATGTAGTAAATTAATCCCTACACAACTTTTAGTTTCGGTATATGAAAACTCATTATTGTTTAAACTAATTTCTCTTAAAAATCTCTGCCTAATACATGATCCTAATCTAAAAAAGGAGCTGCCCTAACACCATTAACAACAGATATCTTTTCATGTGAATTTGTGGCCCCAATTAATTGTTTTGCTATGAGATCTGAAAGAACCCCCTTCCCTCTACTATTGAGGTGTAGGCCAAGCCTAGTATAATCCCACCTATCAATAGCATCTACAGGTACCAAGCCCATGCCAGAGCCAATATCAGACATAAGATACCGTTCCAGTTCCAGATTCACTCGCCTCACAGCAGAGTTCATCTGTGGCCGATCATAGCGTCTCAAGACCGACATCACACTGACCCGAGTGTGGCACGTTGCTTCTGCTATTTTCTCCAGGTCACCTTCAACCGACTTCCTCCCCGCTTCTACCAAAACTTGCGCAGACTATTCAAACATACTGCTCCGTGTACAAAGGGATAAAGAAGCTTTTTTTTTTTTTTTTTTTTTTAAATTGGGGGAGCACCCAAAACCCGCACCTCCAAGCATGGCGGCCTTCCTGTTATCTACTGCTCACCTCTGCACATGCATTAAGTTAGTAATTCTATAGGTGATCACAGGAACGGGATTGTGATGTATTCGATGCAAGCACGAGATTATATAGGTACGATGACGTCACAGCCGAAACACAACTTTCTGCTGCGGCCTCGCCAAAATATGACCCAGCGAACTCGGTAACCAGGCGAATGTAAAGCAATTAAAGGCTGACAGTGTTTAGACTTTTTTTAATTGAAGCTCAGTGGATATTCAGTGAGTAATTTTAAGTGGTTAGTTTTAAATGTCTATTTTAACCTTCGCGTAGTGACACGACCTGTTGCCGACTTGGGGAAATACCAGTTCGTGTAAACTTGTGCAATTTCGTCATTTCTGCTGAATCACAATTTATTTAAATAAAATTATTATCAGCGTGTTCTCCAAAAATTCCTGAGTTTAATGATGTAAGTTTTTATCGAGATTGATTATCGGATAGTGAAGTTAAGCTTACCGCTTTGACAAGATTTATAAAAATAACATATGGGTTTTTATTTAATAAGTTTACTTCTATTGCTTTTATTGGAAAAGTAAAATTACCAGAATTTTCTCTGAATTAAATTACGTATTTTAAAATACGTAATTACTTCGATTGGTTGTAATAAATTCCTAAACCAAGCACATGGTTCCATGATGAAATAATTTCTAAAATCTTTATAAAATCGGTTCTATTCCGAAAGCTTACTAGGATTCAGTGATAAAAAACGTTAAAAGTGAAGTGCTTCCAACGAAGTGTTTAAAAATTTATTTAAGTTATTTACACGTCCAGAAACTACGGAATTTTAATGAATTTACCTTTTTATTAAATTATTGTTCCTTTAAAGTTACTTTATTTCATTTAAAAGTATACAGAAATAGTGAAATATCAAATATCAAAAATCTATTGTTTGTTTAGCTGGATTATTATGGATTATCTTACTTCAGGGTAGTATGAGGTTTTTATATCATCATAGAAAGTTGGTTTATTAATTTTATTAAGTGTTGAGTCACTTTATCGCTTTCAAATCGGTATAAAAATGATGAAATGCTCATATAGCAGAAATTCATTGTTTCCAAAGTGAACTATTATTAATTATTTTATTTTCGATTGACATAGGGTTTGTTTACTGTTATACAAAGTTATTTAGGGCTTTAATTAAATACTGACAGTCTTTACTATGTTTAAATTGGTTTAGAAATAATGAAATTGACCCATGGCAGAATTTATTGTTTGAAAAATGAATTTATGTGAATTAACCTATTTCCTACCAAAATAATGTTTTCTTACTATCATAGAAAGTTTATTTAAGTCTTTTATTCACTTTTATATATCTTTACTGCTTCTGAAAGAGTTTATTTAGTCAGTTTGGTCATGGTATCTGCACATGGGCGTATCCAGCGAGGGGCAGAGGGGGGCTGCTGCCCTCCCCCCCTAGAAGAAAAATTAAGTTGCCTTCAGTACGCTTCGACGAGTGAAGAACTAGTTCAGGAGCACTTTGGGAGAGAAAGATTGACTGGATTATGTCTGATGAGTGTGCATTGAAATTTCGTGAAAGAACACCATGAGATATTGACAAACAAAATTATTGAAATTGAAAATCCAAGACAATTAATGTTTACATGAAAAACTAACTGACTTACGATCTTAATTAACTACATAGTAGGTCCTTAGATTAAGTAGTTGGGTTACTATATTAATCAATGATAAAAATAGTTTCCTGAATAGGTTTGAGTTTGATTTTGTAATGTCATGCTTCAGTCCCCCACCCCACTTCCTCGAAACCAAAATGAGTTGCCCCCCCCCCCCATAGTTCAAATCCTGCCCCCCTCTAATTCTGATCCTGGATACGCCCTTGTATCTGCATGCTATATAAGGCGTCCCTTTCCTAACCTATATAAGCAATGAAACTATCTGTTACTAGAGAGTTAGCTTCCTCCCATATACCTAAAAGTGAGGAGCTAGAATTTTACAAAATTCTAAGATGCTTACAACATGATATCTAGCAGGGTTGGTAATTAAGGGGTGAAGATGAATGCAAAGAAGAGTCAGCTTATTAGATACAAAGATTAAAAACTGAATGTTGATTATAAGATGGGGAAAGAATTGCTTTTTGAAGACTTTAAATGTAAATATCTTGGCATAACATAGATAACAAGCTCAAATGGGTCAGACATATTGGTAATAGGAAAGTTTCAAAATCCTTCACTTGTTGGAGAGAGCGATGAGGGGGTGTATTAGAGAAGTAAAGGAATTGGGTTACAAAACTTGGGTCAAACCATTGCTTAAATGTGGTGGTGTAGTGTGCGACCCACATTTTCTGTATCAAATACAGGAGTTGGAGGCAGTGCAATGAAGGGCTGCTAGATTTTTCTATAGAAATAACTGCAGAACAAAGTAACTGATATAATAAAAGATCTGGAATAGAATTCATTGGAAGACAGGAGGAGGGTGAAGAGATTGAAGGGAGTATAGAAGGGATATATTGGTGATGAGATGTGTATAGATATTAGTGTAAGAAGTATGAATAATGAATGCATGGAAGGGAAAATATGACCATAAGCTGGCATCCGATTTTGGGCTCAAGGATCTGGGAAGATTTTCTTTGGTAGGTAAGGGGGTTATGGATTGGAATAAGTTACCAAGAGAAATGATGGATGATTTAAAAAAAAGCATTGAAACAATTTAAAGTTAAAATTTGTAGAGGGCAAAAGTAGGTGGGTACTGGAATGGGGGAAAATAAGCGCATAGGGAATTTGCCACCGTAGCATGCACTCCATTGCAATTAAATTGAATTAAAATTAAATGACAGCATTCAGGTGGCATTTGATGTGGCTCCAATCCCGTAGAACACGTGAAAGGGTCATCTGCGATGGTAACCTTACAGTAGGACATGGGATTATTCGACTTTCAGTGGAAGCACAGCTGATGGAGGGTACAGAAAAAAGGCCTGCCTCAATCATTTTTCCACATCAAAACAAAGAATATGCCTTTACATACAACCACCTGGAGCTTCCTGTACACTGATGACTTTGCCTTAACCAAACAGAATACAAAATGTGGAGAAAACTGTCTACAGCCCTTAAATGCCTATCAAGTTATTGTAGGGAAAATCACTTAAGACTTTACCCATCAAAATCTGAAGTATGTAAATTTCATCTAAAAAATAAAAAATAGGGAATCAGTAGTAGAAGAAAACTGTGGTGAACTCAGGCCAGTCTCAACCTGCCTGAGCTCACAACAGTGTCCGAAAGAGCCCTTGCTAAAAGCTAAGCTCACACCAGTGTCCATAAGATAGTACAGGGGGACCCCAATGCCCAATTCGGCTACCGAGTTAAGCAGGTTGAGACTTGTCTTAGCTCACACCTGCATCCATTAGATAGTACAGGGCACCATCAAGTTGGCTACCTAGGTGTTTACAACTTTGATGGATGACAGCTACGCCCCATTCCTCCCCTCTCCCCGCCCCCAGGCCTAACCTAACTTTTACCAGCCTTTTGTGGCCAGATTCAAAGGAGACTGCTCCTATTGTTGGAAACCAAGATTTATGTTATTGTTGACAGGCCTTCCTTCTGGTCGGCACAATGGATATTTATTGCTGTGATGAGAAGGGATAAATGCCCTACAAACCTCAGTCGGGTTGATGTTTTGTGACCAAGTACAAAAGAAGCCACCTTCTCTTGTTGGTAAGCTAGATGATTTATGTGCTGACAGGTTACAACACCTGTTCCCTCGCAGCTGCACCTTAACAGTTGATGGATTTGCTTTCACTTCACTGAGATGGATTGCACTGTATATAGAATTTTTGTACTTTTAGAATAAAATTGTATTAAAGTTCGGATGAAATAATAACTTTGATTAAAATGGGCAGATTATTTTGTTATTCAATTATTGGTAAGTCAAACACATTGTAAACATTTAAAGACTTACTCAATTAAAACATTTAATTAATTTCAAAGGGTAATGATATTTTAGAATCATATCTGGCAACTTCCATACATATTCTGTGTTCTGTGAACTTGTTTTTCATTATTTTTTAAGACTTGGGTGCTCAGTCTGTCGGCATTCGGGTTATCATGTTTGTCTTTCTTTAGAAGGGTCATCATTTATTGATTTTAGTTGTTTTTATTGAATGAGCTTTGTAGTCTAAAGTCCGAAGTTCAAATCCCTGTATATAAAAATACCTTATTCATCCCCTGGACTATACACTACTTAGACAAGAAATAATTGCATACAAAAAATGTTGCTAGTGTTGGATGATTTTAACAATATAGTTGAATTTATTCATTATTTATTGTGACATATTTGTACTTCTCCAATACAATTTACCAGTGTGTATTTCTTTTACCAATTCAGAAAGAATTTTCTTTTTGTTTTGTTGTGTTCTCTGGCCGATGGCCAATTTAGTTTGTGCACCAATCCTCTATAATTTAATAGAAAAATCATCTTGTCTCTTCCTTTTTGTTGATTATAAACTTTTTGATTCATTTTTAATTTGAGCTATAACTTCTTTCCTTATCTCTTTAGATATTTCCACCTTTTATGCTTGATAATGCTCTTTTGTCTTTCATTACTGACTTTGAATTTTTGGTTCATTGTGTCAAAATGTTTTCTTGCCATGCATGACTTTGAATTGGTATACCACATTCTATGTTTTCCTTCATCTTTCCCCAGTAAAATTTACTACAACTCAATTTTCCCATAACATCAACATAATCAAACTATGACAATTCCAAAAAATTTCCAACAAAACATTTCAAATATCTCCAACCTCCTATCAATGCCCCATGAACTAAACCAGAACTTTTAACAAACACAAATTATAAAAAGGAAAGAAAACCACACACACACACATTCCGCTTAGCCGCTGGTTGCGGAAATACCCTTATAAATGTTGAAAAAATAGGCTCTCCACTACATACTGAAATACAATTATAAATTTCATCACAAGAATATTATCCTAGCAGCTGCACTCCTGCAGAACCTGAAAGAACATGAGTTAATCATAACATGCACAGAAAAAAAATAAGTTTTTCTATTCACAGTTTTTAAACATCTCAATCTGTATATTAATGATTTTCAAATAGAATGGACCAACCATTGAATAATTTGTGGCTTCTGATTTTAAAAACGTGGATAATACATGACACTTATGATAATTGTATTGAGAATTTACTTCTAATTCAGATAAAAATGATATTATTATTAATCAACTATTAAAGTGGAATGATATGAAAAGCAAGTTGTGTACATCTTTGCCATGGAAAAGTTTTCATTTATACTTAAGGGAGTTTGCAACTGAGTGAGGTGCTGAACAACATACAGTGAAAGAATTTCAAACAATAAAGCATAAGTACAAGGGGTGATCAAATGAAAATGTACGTAACGACACAGTGGGTACAAATGTAGACTTTATTCAAAATATGCACCATAGGCCTGAGCACAACGATCCCGCTGATGAACAAGCCACAGGATTCCTTGTTCCCAGAATTCCTGTGGCCATGACGAGACCCAGTCCTTCACAGCGTCCTTGAGTACGTCGTCCGAGTTGAAGTGCTTCCCTTTCAGGTGTTTCTTCAGTGAACCAAACACATGGAAATCGCAGGGCAACATGTCCGGACTGTAGGGCGGATGGTCCAACGTCTCCCACTTGAACTTGGCCAGTTCCATGTGTGTGACTCTGGAGACCTGTGGACACGCGTTATCATGGAGCAGAACCACACCCTCCGTGAGTTGCCCCGGTCTTTTGTTCTTGATGGACCTGCGTAGGCGTTGGAGTGTCTCACAGTACACATCAGAGTTAATGGTTTTTCTGTGCTCGAGGAATTCCACAAGTAGCGGACCTTGAACGTCAAAAAAGACGGTGAAGGTGACGACGGATGCTTCCACTGCATGCTGTCCCGCTTTGTCTCTGGCTCGTAGTGATAGCACCAGGGCTCATCACCTGTGACGATCCGCTCCATGAAAGCGGGGTCTTCCTCATACCGAAACAGATGTTGCAGTGCTAGCCCCATACTCAGTTCCTTTTGCTGGTCGGTGAGCTGCTTTGGAACTCAAGCGGCACACACCTTCCGATATCGTAACCTGTTGTGAACAATTGTCCACACAGTTCCATAGCTGACATCCACCTTCACTGCCAATATTTTCAGTGTGACACGCCGATCACTTCTCACTAGGTTGTCCACCTTGTCGATGAGATCGCTCGTGATGACAGTGTTTGCTTGGCCTGGTCTCGGGTCATCACCCAGACTCTCACGGGCTGCACGAAAACGGCACTCCATTTTCTGACGGACTTGTCAAAGACACATTTCTCCCCGTAAACTGTCACCATCCAGCGATGAATAGCTGCCGGTTTTTCTCCTTCCGCTGTCAGAAATCGGATAACACCTTGCTGCTCCTCAATCGTCGAATTTTGCAATGCGAACGCCATCCTGTCCTCATACACACTGCCACCTCATTTGGACGCCGCTTTTGATAAGAGCCTCTGCTCTCTACTGTGCATGCGGGTGCCGGCGCATGCTCCGATACCAGTCAGAGACTCCAATCGCATCCTGAGATGTCTTGCTACGCTCTCGCATGGCGGAATATGCAAATATTTAACTGTTACGTTTTTACATCATTTTGTAACTTTTCATTTGATAACTCCTTGTAGATATGTCAGCAAATTACCAAAGAGTGATAAGCTACTTTGTAATTAGTAACAGTAGTTATTTCTTTATTGATTCATCCTTCTTTCCTTCCTTCAGTGTGGTAATTAATGAGTTTACTTTTTGTACCCTTTTTTTCAATTCATATATTGCCTTGTTGTATTGTTTTGTATGCCATTATTATTTCCTTTATAATTTTTCATGTTTTATGCCTTATTTTTCAGGTTTTTGTAAAAATGGAACTGAAATGTGCTTTTCAACAATATGATTGGGGCAAAAAGGGAGCAAATAGTGAAGTAGCTAGTTTGCTGAAAAATGTGGAGGCATCATTTACTATAGAGGATGACAAGCCATATGCTGAACTGTGGATGGGAACCCACATAAATGGGCCGTCAGTTTTGAAACACAATGGTCAGCAGCTATCTGATTGGATTAAATCTCACCCTGAAGCCTTGGGAAAGAAAGTTCAAAATAAGTTTGGTTTACAGTTGCCATTCTTGTTTAAAATTCTTTCTGTCAATAAGGCTTTGTCAATTCAAGCCCATCCCTCAAAGGTAATAAATTAAAGAATAGGCAAATGTATTTAAGTAAGTTATAGTGAGAGAATTTTTCTTTTTTGTATAGTCTGCTGGGTCATTTATTTTTTTATAAATGATATACGAAACCAAATAAAATGAATGAATGACTTTAATTGAAACCTATTGCAATAGACTTAACTTTGTCAAATTCCTTTGTCATTTTGAGAATGACACTAAATAGACAATACAGTGTGCACACTTAATCATTTATCAGTGAAGAAGAAATTAAGAGTTATCTTCAAGAAATTAGATGTTTTAAGCTTCCATTATTATTGAACCATTAGCTTGTGGAACCCTTAAACCAACTCCATATTCCGCAAGTTTGTGATCCCCACATTAGCCAATTTTTATCTTGATTCAGCTATTGACAACAGTAACACTTTCTTAAGCTAAAAAGTTCCTTAAAAAATAGTGATTGATGTTTTCATTCTTTCATCTATGCATTTTTTTTTTAAATTTCCCTCTGTGTTTTGGAATGGTTCCCCATTTGTGTGTCTCTTTCATTTATGAACAGGCGTTGTTCCTTCCTGACACTGATAACTTCATTTTAAATTTTTTAAATTTTTGAAGTGAAAAAGTTGGTATCAGTAACTATCAATATATCTGAATAACAAGGAATAGGAAAACTAATCCATCACTTACCTAAGTATGAGCGCAGCAACGAGTGAATAACATGTAAGACAGACACAAAAATACAATATTTTGGTATGAAACATTATTTGTGCACTAGAGAATGAACCATTTGGCTCTCGAGGTGTGCACACACCGAAGGTTACCCCACGACATTTTTGTGTCCGTATTATGTGTTATTCACTCATCGCTGCCCTCGTACTTTGTTAATTGATGGGTTACTTTCCCTATCTTTTGTTATTTATATCGCCTAAAATCTGCTTCCTTTTCCCTTAGTATCATTATAAACATACATGGTGAGGTATGTCTTTAGTCCGATAATTATGTATCTCTCTCATTTCTGTTTTATTTATTTTTTGTTACATCATACAGTTTATCAAAAACACTAACAGCATTTGCTATTGATGTGTTGTAGAAGATGTGGGATGGTTAAAAAATAATTATCAAATTCATATGAAAAGAAAATAATACTTAAAACGTTATTATGGTTGAGTTTATTTCCTTATTGGATTGTTAAGTTTGTTTTGTGGATGGATGCCTGTAATTATACAAGTAGAGTATCTGAAGGCTTTTGTTAAAAAAAATTAGCATCAGCTGGGTCAAATTTGATCAATTAAACTAGGCTAATTTGAGTGTATATGAATTCAGTAATTTTATTTTGAACTGAAATTTTATTGAAATCCATGCTGCATTATTATTATTATTACTATTACTCCATTATTCACTAAAGTGGGTGGTGGAGGGTGCATGGCACCAATCCCAACCATACTGGTATTGAATAAGATGAGTTGCTTGCAACTTTGATGGTACAAATGTTTTAGTTCTACAGTACATGCTAATGGGACTTCATAAACTCTTCACCATAACTCTCATTCTTTCATATGTATGAGCAGATCAAATACCAGCCACTTTATCTTCTTCCATAAAATTCAAACCCTTTCTGTACCCCATCTTATCACATCTAATATGAAGAAAATGGCATATTTTCAAAAATTCTCTGTAATCATTTTGTCTTCACAGACATTCCTGATATGGCTAGATCTCAAACCCCCCATTAGCTTGCTTTCCACTGAGATCAAACTAATTGGTATTCGTTTCTCCTTCCTTTATGAACATTTGTAGTTATGTAGCCACTGTAACCATCATCTGTATTAAATTTATCAGTAGCAGAGCTGGATCTGGCAGCAAAATAATGTTTGAAAGGGCAGCAATCTCACTGTTTTTATCAGGCTCAGAAAATTCCTAAATCCACCACTGATTAGTAGTCATTAGTTGTTATTTACCTAAAAAGGTAGGAGCATTTAATAGCAAAAATTTAATGCCAGTTATTTGTCAGCAAATAGTTGTCTATGTTTCTTTTAGCGTATTCTTTTGATAGTGGCTTTTAGAATGCTTAGTTGAGGTCAGTATTTCATGCTGCAAAATACTTAATTCCTGTTAGGTTTCACACACAACTTCTGTTTTAGCTCTTTCCCTTAATTTTCGACCAAATGTATTGTCATAAGAGAATTTGCATTATTGGTGTAGTGTAGCATACATCATAGATTTGCTGGTTCAGAAAGTTTCATTTTGGTATTTCTGTTTCAAAAAGTTTCTAGAACAGTGTAAGAAATTTGGCTGCTGTATGCAGATGGAGGTTACACTGAGCTTGCATCTTTTCTAACAAAAGTCACACAACTGTAAGTTGTCATAAGAGATTGTAGAACTAGCAGTGATAATGCTTAATACCATTTCTTTCTTGTCAACAAACACAGCTGCTTCTCAGACAGAAAGAGCAGATACTGTGCAATGGTCACCTCTCAGTGAATGGTGTACAGCAGTGTTTTTCAACCACAAAGATGGTTCATGTGGTCTAAAGACAGAATATTATAAATTCAGATACTGTATTCATACTGTATAAGGCTATAATCCTATAATACAGTGGCATTACTATACCAGTTGGGGTCCTTGGTAAATTCATTGGATGGGGCCTCCCTAAGGTCACAAACATTTCAATGACTAGCTGAAAATTTGTGATTTCCAGGTCGAGTAAAGGGCAGCATTTTTCTACATAGTATGTTTATTTCCAGATTGCACTGAAAAGAGTGCTGCTTGTCTAAAGATTAAGTAAATGACTGTTGTCTGAAGGTCTTGTAATAAGTGTAAGGGACGGCAGTGCATGTTAGGGTTATTAATATAAGAGTGGTGAAGTAAATAAATATAAAAGGTATAAGCTGTAGCATCTTTAATTATGTACATGTAGGCCATTGGTATAGTGTAGTATCCAGACTATGGCATTTTTATTCACCTGTTTACTAAATATTAAGAGTATTGTCAATATGTAATTAACTTTTAATTATTCATTTCCATTTTCATAACATGTTTCCATAGGAATTAAAAATATGCTTTTGATTTATTATTTTGATAATGGTACTATATAATAAGCTAGTAATATACACATAGGTAAAAAATTAGATTACTGGTCCACAGCATTATTTCTGACAATTTACTGGTCCTAGGGTTGATAAGGTTGAGAAATGCTGGTATATAGCAATCCAATCTCAAAGCCATTTGGGGTCACTGTTGAACAGGCCAAGTGGCTACAAACCCCCGGTAAGCTATCAAAACAGTTTGATGTATTGTCAAAGATTTTATTTATTTCATGTCAGAAACATTCAGGCACACAATCACAAACATCAAATTGTACTGGATCAAAACTTGGCCACTTCTAGTGCATCTTCTAAGGCCTCATACAGATCAGATTCTGGACACAGTCAACACTAGAGCATGTGCTGAACAGTGTGGTCTTCCCTGCAGTCGCACTTGATATCATCGATCTCCACATATCCCCATCAGGTTAATTTGACTTTGGATCTACCCACTCCTGATCTTAGCCTATTCAGAGACCTCCATATCAACCATCCGTAGCCAGGTGGTAAATATTCAGACAAACTTCCCCAGCCATGGGCAAAGGGAGCCTTAGCTTCCCATAGTCAGAACATGGCTTTCTCAGTAGTAATTGTAAGTTCCTGAGACTTTATTAGGAAACTTTTCCTGGACTTCAGTCTTTGTCTGTGTGGTATATGCCCATATAACGGTCCACTTTCCTCCTTTCCTTGTTCACTGCTATTTCCCTTCAAACAGAAGATGGTGCTATTCCATTTGACTGGAGTGGACTTTAAGCAGCCTGTTATGATTCTGGAAGTGTCATTGAGTGCAATGTCCACTTATTTAGTAAGAGTTGAGATGTACCATACAGGACAGGCATGCTCTGCAGTCGAATAACATAGTGCTAAGGCAGAAGTTTGAATTGTTTCAGGTTGGCTACCCCACTGTGATCCAGCCAATTTTCTTAGGATATTTTTCTTAGTGGAAACTTTCAGCTTTGAATTGGTGTTTGCTGGATCTAAGAGATCTGTCAAGGGTCACTCCTAGATATTTTGGAGTGTCGCAGTGTTCCAGTTCGATTCCCAACCATGTTACCTTTAACAATGAATGGCTTCTTTATTCCTTAAATTAAAAGCACATACTTGTGTCTTCGCAGGATTTGGTTTAAGCTGGTTTGTGCTATAATACCTTGACAAATCTTCCAGAGCATTAGAAAGGGCACTCTCCACTGATTCAAAGCCTTTACTCTGTGAGCCCAGAGTGAGATCATTAGCATAAAGGAAATTCCTGCATTTGGGGGGTATAGGCTGATCATTGGTGTAATACAATATTGGGGCTAGCATACTTCCTTGGGGTAGACCATTCTCCTGTAACCTCCAATGGCTATACTGTCCTTGGAAGTCAATGAAAAATGTGCGATTCTGCAGGAGAATTTCAATGAAGTTACTAAGACTGAAATTCCTGGTCAGGTTGTAGAACTTGACTAGTAGTAACCGATAGTTGACAGTATCATACATTGCTGACAGATCAACAAATACCATTCCTGTTACTCTAGGGAGTGTCCATAAAGCACGTAGATCCATTTTGACCTCCTGTGAACCCCCCTCCCCCCATGTAGCCCTATGTGACTTTTTCTCAGACTATTTTAAATTATATCTGGAGATAATTAAATGACGGAAATAAATATTTACATGCTGTTATGTTTTGTTCCTCATTTTAATTTGAAAAAATGTTATGAAAGGAAAGCAACATGGCCTGGCTCGGAGACCACCTCTCCCCTCACGTAGCTCAGTGTAGCCTTCCAGCTGACCTCTCTCCCCCCCCCCCCCCCCACGTAGTTTGTGCATGCTCCCTTAGGAGCTTCGAATACATCTTCTATTAACTGCGTAAGTAGTTGCCCTGTGCAGCTTTTACCTGGGTGGAATCCAGCTTGTTCAGGAATAAGAAAAGGATCAACCATAGGCAATAGCTGGTTTAAGATAATTCTTTCAAGAAGTTTGTAAAGGTGACATAAAAGTGCAACTGGTCTAAAATTCTTTGGATTGTTTTCTTCTTTGCCAGGTTTAAGCAAGGCAATCACTTGGTTCTTCTGCCATATCTTTGGAATTTGACATCTGCTCATACAGTTGTTAAAGAGATGAAGGATCCATTTCTTTGTTGTTAGACTAAAGTGCTTAATTTGCTCTGTCCCGATGTCATCCAGGCCTGCTGATTTTCCATTTTTGCTATGTCTTAGAGCCTTCTCTAATTCTTCCATGCTGAATGGTGTTGTGAGGTTGTTATTCTCCTCTCAGCCTTCTTTTTACAGTTTGGACATTTTGGATTTGTGATTAGCTTTCCCATTTAGTAGTAACTGGTGCGCTATGTGTTTGGCAGTAATATTATGATGCTCGTAGGTCTTAGTTGGATCAATGTTGAGATGCTTCATTAGTCTCAATGCTTTATGGCAGTCTCTTGTGAAATCTAAGACTTCAACAGGTTTAATCCATTTATTCCATTTTGTCTCTCTAATAGTGGAAATGAGTTCTTTTCCTGCTTCCACCATTGCTTCACTAAAAGGATATTCCATAAATAAATTGCTGTATTCCTTAAGTAGAGCAGCTTGATCTGATGTGAGACTGGGAATGTCCAACAACCACAAGGTATTGTAATATGCTCTTTTGGTGGGGGTGGTTCTATTTTTTGAAACTTAGACACCCTGTATAGCGTCAGCAATTAAAACCTTTCTTCATCAACATTTTAATATTAAGCCTCGCACATGACACGTCTCAGGGGTTACAAGACCATAAAGAAAATGGGTTCACAAAAGACATGACTTTATTGACCAAACTAAAGACACAAATCTGACATGCGAAGTTTTACGGATGGTTAGCTCAGTTGAATGTTTTAAACAAGTATCCAGCTAATCAGGGTAGCTTCTCAGGGGTATTTTCCGGGCTCTTGATATGTTGCAATAAGTCTCACTTTTATAGGCACATTACCGTTTCCGCGCACTGCTCACTGCCGGCGACGGGAAATGAACCTCAGGCCCACAGAGGATGGCGGTGGTCTCGCAGTCCCTCTTCTCACCTCGACATACAGTCCAGAAGTGTCTCGTCTCCACTCCACCTCCGAGCAGTATTCCATGCAACAGGATACAAGAATATCCGAGTGGCGGGTCACTATTGTCTGTAGGTTGGCTGTCCCTGCTGTTATTGTCAACAGCGCAGCAGGTGGCTTGACGAACGGACTCGCGGCTTCTGCTCGCCGAAAAATAGCCCTCCCTTTATCTGTGCACACTGCGTCGCCTTGGAAACACGACTTATTACAGCTTGCCAACCAACCCACCTAAATTTAAATTCCATGGAATTTAAATTTGCTTATAAAGTCTTCTCTGCAACTTTGTTCTCAGTTCAGTTCCTGCCCACTTGATAGCAATATCCCTGATATACAAAGCCATAAAACCCTGCAAACTTATAATTTCATAAGATATTTACAACCTTCACCCATTTTCAATCAAAACTCCCCTGCGGAAATGTCATGTGAGGACACGTTAAAGGCGCCAAACTGTGAATGTTTACAATACAACTCGCTTCGTGTGCAAAACTCCCCAATGCATCAGCCATCCAAAGTGTACCATCCACATAACAGCAGGGTCCAGCCTTAATATATCATTATACATTATACACACAAGATAATAAAATATACAACACTAAAATAAAAAAACAATGGTTCACAGTACTTATGATAGTGTCATAAGCACTCACTATAGATTAACAATGGAATGTCTTTAAGCGTTACAGGTCCATCAAAAATAAGAAACTATGGACATTTTTACGTGAGGTTGTCCCTTCACAACTCTTCCTCTACACAGCTGAAGTCTTTCAGTACCTATTGTTCTTAACCTATAATATATGCATGTCAGACTATTCCAAAATATCAATTGAGAACATGGTGCTCTGAGGAATCGTTATGAACTTAAAATTTCAAAAAACACTAATATCCCATACAGAATAAATTGATAATCATCCATAATTCACATACACCTTCACATATAATACAATTACAGATGAAAACACGTGGCAACATCAATCAGTGCCACCACTAATCACATAAAATCTAAACTTAAGATCCAGTTTCTTCGAACATAATTACATCAGACTACAGGGGAATAACATTAATCACTGTCTTCTAATATACACAAAGCATAAAACAACAAAACTCATGCTATACAAAAATTACTCTAAAGACAGATGATGCACCTATCACAAAATTTGTACACGTACCTCGAATCTAACACTAACACGACTCATCTATTTACAATACAACAGTATTAAAGACCAAACTTCAAACAAGCATTAATATGAGAAGGTAGTTGCCACTTCACAAACAAAGTCAAGGACACTTACCGGCCGGCCTCCAGTTCCACTCAAATGATTAGGGGAGTAGTCTACCTGGCGGTCCCGCTATTCCAAGAAGTTCAGAGAGTCAACGCTGGCCACACGGTGTTATGGACAACTTCCTACCCAGTCAACATCGCCATAACCACAGCAAATCCCATGCTCTGCGGTGGATCACCATTGAAAATTCATTGTGCATGAACTTCTTACCTATATTGACAACTCGATTAAAGTCAAGACGAATAATCTGGATTACTGTCGCTTAAAACAACCACAACGTCGCCCAACCATCTTCACGGCAGCATTATCACATCGCTATCACCCCTATGCTCTATATCCCTCGCATCAAGCTGGAAGAAAATTACCAACAGCCTCCACATCTATGAATGATGGTATTCCCACTTCAACATTGCCGTCTACAAGTAAATACGCATTTCTGCCTACAGATTTTTTTATACAGAATGGCCCTTTGAAAAGGTGGAAGAATTTGGCAATTTTTTTTTCAAAGCATCTGATTGAGGTGCACAACGAACCAATACCAGAACGCCGGCATTGAAGACATAGGCTTCTCTACCCGTCTCCCTCTCCTGCCGCTTCCTCGCCTTCTCCATCAGAAATTCCTTCGCTTGCACCAACCTCTCACTTGGTTCAGTGCTCACCACAGGTTCTGGGCAACCCACTAGTTGGTCGACCAGCGTGTCCGCGGGCTTACCGAAATGGAGTTCCGCCGGCTTGTGCCCAGTGCTGCAATGAATACTGAGATTAAAGAAACCTTCTATTCTGGGTAAATGCTTCACCCAGCCGGCGTGATTCTCGCCGACTAACATCCGGAAATGTGCTCCCAGCTGATGATTATACCTCTCTACAATGTTGCTCTGAGGGTTTCTGATAGAGCTGAATATAGCTTTTATTCCTGCCCTTGACAGGGCATCCCGCCATCTCTTGCTCGTGAAAATCGTTGCGTGATCACTGAGTAAGCGCTTCGGACGCCCACACTCCGGCACGTACTTGTCCAGAATGATCCGGAGGCATTGCCTCGTCGTCGTGGTGTTAGAAGCATACAAGCATACCAGCTTGGTAAATGCGTCGACAACCACTAAAATGTATTGTCGGCCAAATCTGCCCCGCGGAAGCGGGCCGAAAAAATCCAGGCACACCAACTCATTTGGTGCACTCGGGGTTATTGGACTGAGCTCTCCTATGTAACATCTGTTCGGATGTTTGACCCGTTGGCACAGATCGCATTCGCGAATCGTCTTCGCTACAGACATTTTTAAAGCGGTCACATACTACTCTTGACATTTTAATCGTCCTTTCTGTGCCTTGATGCCCGAAGTGCTCGTGGTACATCTGGACCACCTCTCCTGTCATCCTACGCTACGGATCCGCTGATCTACTCCGTTTTTTCGTCCTCGATGAACTGCCTTACTTTCCTTATTTCTTCGTCCTTGCATTGTTCACGGATCAGTTTACTTCGGAACTGGCAGGGGTCGACGCCAGCGATCACTCTCGCAGCGGCGATCATAATCTCATGTTCCCTTGCCGCATGGCCTATTGAGGGAATAAGATCCTTAGGGTAACGGCTTAACCAGTCCGCCATCTTGTTATCCACCCCCCTGCAGTACGACACTTCTATATCGTACTCCTGTAATAGGAGTGCCCATTGAATTACCCGACTCGAAGTGAACTTTTACTTCATTAGGAACGTTAACGCCTGGTCATCCGTCCTCAGAAACGTTTTGCTACCGACCAGGTACGGCCTGAACTTTGTTACTGCAAACACCAAAGCAAGCATTTCCACCTCGATGGTACGGTAGTTCCGTTCCGGCCCTCGCAATGTGCGGCTAGCCGTCGCCACTATTTTAGACGTCCATCATCTGCTTGCTGCTGCAAAACTGCCCCGACACCCCTCCCAGAGCCATCACAATTCAGGAAAAACGGCCTCGTGTAGTCTGGATGGGCAAGCGTCACTTTGTCCCGAAACGCGTCTTTCAACTGTTGGAACGCATCTTGCTGCTCTTTACCCCACTTCCAACGGGTATCCTTTCTGAGCAGAAAATATAGTGGTTCATTTATCTGTGCATAATCCTTAATACCATTTTTAAAATAGCCGCATATTCCCAAGAATTGCCTCACCTGTTTCACACACGTGGGAGGTGGGAAATGTAAAATTTCTTCCACCTTTTTCCGGCGCGGCCTCTATACCTTCCGGAGTTACCCGGAACCCAAGGAATGCTGACCTCTCGTGCACAGAGGTTTGATTTGTCCGGCTGCAGCGTCAGCCCACGCTTAGCCAGAACACTGAACAGTGTATTCAAGTGGTCTACATGCTGTTCGAAGGAGTCCGAAAATACCAGGACTATCATCCACGTAGACTGCACAGAAGTCCTTCACCTCGGCTGGCAGTACTTCATTCAGTGCTCGCACAAACGCACTAGCCGAATCACGAACCCCAAATGGAACTCGGTTGAACATGAACTGGGTTCCTTCGAATAGGAAAGCAGTGTATGGTCTACACCTATCATGAAGCTCTACCTGATGATAACCAGCGGTCACATCAATGGTGGAAAACCATCTCTTGCCATGGAATCTACTAATAAGATCAGCGATTGGTTCCGGGCGTTCCGCATCTCCTACTATTCGCTCATTCAACTTCCGAGCGTCAAGGCAAACACGTGCGGTTCCATCTCGTTTGACAGCAACTGCAATGGGGTTCACGTATGGCGAAGGGGCCTTCGAAATTATTCCATGCTCTAGCATCACACGCAGAACATCCCTGACCGCCTCTCGATGCTTTGCTGGTACCGGGTAGCTGTGTGCTTGGAAAGGACTTTCACTGTTTAATTTGAACTCATGCGTTATTCCTATGATCTTTCCTGGGCGGTAAGAAAAAACGGCCAGATTTCTGCGAAGCACTTCCTTCAGCTTTCCCCATCTGGTGACGTTCAGAGTGTCATTGCGCATTGCATTTCGCTCCAACTCACACAGAATCTCATTTCTCTCATCCACGAGCGCGCATACCTGCAACAATGTAGCGTCGCTCAGTTGCTGGGGCAGTCTTTCACTCGCTGGCTCCTCGATGTGGACCAGTCGCAGGCCGTAGCTTTCGCTGCTTGCATCCCACTGTATCTCTTTAGCCGTCAATCCCGTGATCGTATTTTTCTCCCAACTTATGCAAGCCCTTTTCTCACTCAAAACATCAGCTCCCACTATGAGACCAATGCTGAGTCCTGGGACAACGTATGCCAGCAGTTCCAGGCTCTCTTCGCCAAGCGTAATACTCAGTAACGCTTGCCTATTAACTGTTTTCAATTTCTGCCCAAATGCTGGCACCAGTGACAACTTCTCACCCTGTAGGAATTTTATAGGGATTCCCGACTCTATGGCTTGTTTTACCAATCTTTCCGCAATCGCCGTTATAGCACTACCGCTGTCGATGAGGGCGACGAACTCCATCTTCTGAATGCAAACATTTATGACTGGGCAAAGCCCTACTCTCCCGTGGTGTTGTCGTGTTGGGGGGTCTGTTTCCTCCAGGTTACTCAAACCATCCTTCCAAATGTTCAAATCATTGCCGGATACGTGTCTTTCATCACTTCCCGGAGGAACCCCTATCCTGTTTCATGCCATCCCACCGGTATTCTGTGACGACACAGTGAGACCACTATCCTCACTGCGTTCGTGACCTTGCGCCGTGAGTGCAGGAGACAGATCTTCCTGCACCCTCAGTGCATGGACGTCGGCGTCATGATGTGGTGGTGAGCGATTTCCGGAATTCTCGGATCGTTTGTTACCGAAGTACTCTTGTTTTCGGTCGCCATTCCCTCTCTGGTTGCTATGGTGTCCCCCAGACTTTCCCATATTCCCAGAGTTTCGGCCGCCAGCCCTCACGTCGTATGCGGAAGGCCCATATCTCATACGTTCTTCTCCTTCTTCCACCATCCTCAAGGTAGCCACAAACTGCTTAAAGGTGGTTATAACAGCGGGGTTCAGTAACAATTGTACCTGCTGCGAAAAATGAGCCCGCAAAGCCCCACAGAGCTCGCTTTCATCGAGCGGCTGATCTAGAAACCGGGAATACTTTGCGAGACGCTCAGCATACGTGGCCATAGATTCTTTACGATCTGTGTAGTAGCGTCCCTGGTACAGCCTTCGTCTCAGTTTGGTTTGAGCCGACCGCCCCCAAAATACTTCCAAAAATATCTCTCTAAAATCCTCATACGCCGTCCCTTCTTCACAAGTGGTATCGAACCAGACTCTCTCTTCTTCCCCGAGAGACTGGTAAATAACTAGCATTTTCATCTGATCCGGAACATTCTTCACCCGAAAGTAACTCTCCAACTCTTTCAGGAAGCTCTTCAGGTGAGTACCTGTCTTTCCGCTGAATCGGGGGAGAGGCAAATCTATCGACACGTGTGCGGCGTGGCACACATGCATACGGTCTACTCCCGGGGCACTCGCGCGTGTCATTTCCTCACGCATCCCCCGCAACTCACTGGTCACTTTTGTTTCTAAACTTCCATGTGCCTCGCGAAGACTTTCACACACCGTTCTTGATTCAGTAGCAGTTTTGCTGACATCATTAATCAGCTCTCCAAGTCGAGTGATCCTCGCATTGTGGCCTAATTCGACTTCTCCGAGACGCTTTTCCAGCTGGTTTGCTCTTGTTTCTGCTTTCTTACTAGTCTCCGACGCACTCTTCTGCGTGTCCGACACCTGTTCGTTTGTGCGATTCAGAGCACTGGATAATCTGCTTTGTTCTTCCTGCAACGTTTTCACTGTTACCTCGACTTCCCTCATTTTTGTCGATATGGTGTTCTTAAGGCCTTCCATCTCTCGCTTCAGCAGTTCACAAACCTCCGACTTTATCTCAGACTTCAGCTGCTCTTGTCCGCTCTTTATCTCCGTCATCATCGCGAACAAACGGTCAAATTTGTCGGCTTCGCTCAGTGGATTTTTCGCTGCTTCCTTCTGTTGGGCAACCATTCCTTCAGAACCAGACTTGGTATATCCGTCCCCTTCCCTCGTTTCGCCCAAAATGCATGGAGAGGACATGGTTTCTTGGCGACTTGATGAGTCGTCTATGATATTCGTGTTAGGGTGTTCCGAAATTGCACTTCGCGTACCCTTTTCAGCCATCTTCACTTTCTTCACTCTCAGGTATGATGAGACGGAAAGCTTTTCTGTTTTTTGTAACTTATTTGTGGTCTTCCCAGACCTCAAATGCATTGGCAACTCTCACAGGAATTAGAAGCCCCCAATGACAAACGAAAACATTTAGAGGGAATTGCTTCTTCCGATAGAAAACCTACAAACTGAGGTACATAGCTCGGAATCCACGAGTTTTTCAACGCTGATCTGTCAGACATCAACTCTGCTTCCACAACAGACAACACGAGCACCATAAACTCTCTAACAAACATCGTCAAACAATGAAACATCAACAAACCATCAATTAGCATAAGACACATATACCAATCACAACGCTGGTTGGACTGCCAGGAATAAAAACTCAACTTCCAGAACAGAAAGCACTATCAAAATCCAATTGTCTAAGCACCGAAACAAATGCGAACATCAACAAATATCTTAAAACCCACATATATCAGCTATCACATTTTTTTTTTTTTTTTAACACCAATTCAACAGCAGAATAACACAATGAACATGACATTTTCCAAAGAATGTCAACCATATGCATGAAAATCAACATAGGTCATATCAATGTAGCCCCGATATACATTCTATCTCTCTATTCTAACTGTCAGACATTGAAACCTCTGCTCTCACAACCAAATTTCACAACAAAAATACCATTATCATAAAAGAAAATACATAGATAACGAGATAACGTATGTGGAATCAGCTGATACACACCTCTTCGTGTATCACACATGTGCAAGCAATCATTTCATCACTCAGCTTCCCCAATGGAGCAACACAATCAACATTACATATTTCAATATACATCAATAATGGCTGTGAAAATCAAAAAAAAGTTCTTCAATGTATGACACATGTACAGCCTATAACTGCGTCCATATCGCCCTTACAAATTCTAGCTGTAACAGTATACAAACATTACACATGACATATATAATTATTGTACATGCTGGATTGCTGCTGTTACAACCACACAGGAAAATGCTGAAAACACAGAGAGTTCTACTCACTACTACGACTTGTTTGCAACATATCAAAACAATCGGGCCGCAGGTTGGCGCGCCATATGTAATATGCTCTTTTGGTGGGGGTGGCTGTATTTTTTGAAACTTGTTAGACACCCTGTATAGCATCAGCAATTAAAACCTTTCTTCATCAACATGTTAATATTAAGCCTCACACATGACACGTCTCAGGGGTTACAAGACCATAAAGAAAATGGGTTCACAAAAGACATGACTTTATTGACCAAACTAAAGACACAAATCTGACATGCGAAGTTTTACGGATGGTTAGCTCAGTTGAATATTTTAAACAAGTATCCAGCTAATCAGGGTAGCTTCTCAGGGGTATTTTCTGGGCTCTTGATATGTTGCAATAAGTCTCACTTTTATAGGCACATTACCGTTTCCGCGCACTGCTCACTGCCGGCGACGGGAAATGAACCTCAGGCCCACAGAGGATGGCGGTGGTCTCGCAGTCCCTCTTCTCACCTCGACATACAGTCCAGAAGTGTCTCGTCTCCACTCCACCTCCAAGCAGCATTCCATGCAACAGGATACAAGAATATCCGAGTGACGGGTCACTATTGTCTGTAGGTTGGCTGTCCCTGCTGTTATTGTCAACAGCGCAGCGGGTGGCTTGACGAACGGGCTCGTGGCTTCCGCTCGCCGAAAAATAGCCCTCCCTTTATCTGTGCACACTGCGTCGCCTTGGAAACGCGACTTATTACAGTATAGACATACTGAAACATCTCTTTACAGCTATGGTGAAGATGTCATAGCATTCTGGTGGTGGTTCTATTGAAAGTACTTCGGAATCCAACAGTTCTGAGAATTCACACCAACTTTGCCTTTTTAAAATCGTATCTTCTGTGGAAAGGTACTTCCTGTGGTCTAACTGCAGCATGCATTTGACTCATTATTGGCCTATGCTGTGTGTAAGGTATTGGGGAACAGATAGATTTAACACTTTGGCGGCTGATACTGCTACTATTGAATATGAGGTCAGGGTTGAAATCACACTGTCAGAGATGACTCAGTTCAAACAGTTGGAAATATACCAGCCTGCAAGATCTCAGTAACCACAGAGGGAAATTCAGGTTGTTGACAGCTCGAGTGATAGGCTGATTATGAAGCCCCTTAGAGAAATGGTAGAACACCAGCAGAATATGTTCAATATTCACTCTGCATATTGGAGACTGACCCAAGATGAAGAACAGACTATCCTGAATGCCATAGAGTAGGATGGAATGTTAAATCATGCAGGACACATCTGAATGGGTCTGGTGTCCACTATTCACAACAATTGACCAGGCATTTGACTCAGTTCATTAGGAGTGCATGGTACTATGGGGTGGACGGTTTCTTAGACTGAGGTAGGAATATTAGGAACAGTTAATGTTTCCATATGCAACCAAAATAAATTTGTAGTTGTGTGACAAGCATAAGCTTAAAAATATCAACAGCTAAAAGCTCTTCTAATTAAGTGAGAGAGAGAACCCTCATTAAAAAAAAAAAGTTTAGTCCGAGAAAAGAATCCTTAGTTACCAAAAATAGCACCACCATGAAATTAATTAAAAAATACCTGGAGATAATAGTATTAATGAATTTTTGAGTGAAGACACTTCAACAGTAGTATGTGTTTACTTCTCTCATACTTCTCCTCATCACTCTTTCCAACAAGTGAAGGATTTTGAATTCAAATCTTCAAGGTGCAAACATGGGATTCAGAGACTATTTCTCTGACTGCCTTCATCTGTGAAAAGCAATGGTACTTATTTATTCTTATTGAAGTTTGCTAATCTGCACTTTTATTTTCTGTACAACTATTTTTTTTTTAATGCTTACATTATTTTTACAGGCTCATGCAGAACAACTTCACCAGAAGCATCCAGAATTATATAAGGATCCTAACCACAAACCAGAGCTGGCTATTGCTATCACAAAATTTGAAGCACTTTGTGGTTTTCAACCAACTGCTGATATAAAGAAGTTTTTACGAAGTATGTATGAATGCATCATATTTCTACTGAATTTCTTGCTGATTAACTTAATTTAATTTAATTGTGATCAAGCTCAAGCTTGGGTGGCAATTCTCCTACACACCCACTTTTCCACTTTCCAGAATCCACATACTTTTGCACTCTACAAATTTAAACTTTCAATTCTTTGAATGTTTTTGGTAAATTATTCATTATTTCCCTTGGTAACTTATTCAAATCGCTGACCTCCCTACCTTCTCTTGTGCCCAAAATCAAGTGCCAGCCAGCTAAGGGTTATGGTCATATTTTCCTTTCCATGCATTACTCCTAATTCTTAAATCAATATATTCCCAGGCCTCCTCGCCAATATACACTTTTCACACTCCAGTGACACTCTTCAGTTCTTTTATCATTTCGGTTACTGATTGTGTACTGTGGTAATTTCCAGATACAAATATAGCAGTCCTTCTTTGCACACCCTCTAACTCCAGTGTTTGATACCCAAAATGTGGGTCCCATACTACACTGCCATCTTCAAGCAATGGTCTGACCAAATTTTTGTAAAAGTGTTGCCAGTAGAAGACTTTGTGCACGAATTGTCCTTTCGATCAAGTCCTAGATATATTCGATTGGATTCATGTCTGGCCATCTAGGTGGCAAATCATTTGCTGGAATTGTCCAGAAGGTTACTCAAATCAGTTGTCAACAACTTAGACCTGGTGACATGGAACATTGTAGACCTGGAAAATTCTATCATTGTTTAGGTACATGTAGGCCATGAAAGGTTGCAAATGTTCTCCAAGTACTTTAACAAAACCATTTCCAGTCAATGGCCAGCTCTGTTTGAGCAGAGGGTCCAATCCATGTCATGTGCCACATTAATGTAGCCTATACCAGGATGAAGCCACCACCAGATTGCACAGTGATTTTCTGATAATCTGGGACCATAACCTCGCGGGGTATGCTTCACATTCAAACCCTACCATCAGCTCTTAATCTGACCACACAACATTTTTCTTATGATTCGATATATTCACACACCCAGGAGGGATTCTGGAGCTGATGGCGTATTGATAGCGTCACTATTCTGATGCCACATCAAATCAACGCCAAATTTCGCTGTGCTGTCTAGACAAACATGTCTGTCATATGTCTCCCATTCCATGTTGCTGTTGTTTCACGAAATGATGCCTGTCTGTCAACATTGACACCATGACACAGACATTGCTACTCTCAGTCCTTAAATAGATGGTTGGGCACTGTGTTGTCCGTGGCGGAAGTGGCATTTTCACACTTGACTCATTGGATAGAGTAGCGTTGAATTCGAAATTACTTGAACAGATGGAAGACAAAAACAATGTCGGAGATGTCTTATGGAAAGTTGTTTTGGCCGTAAAAGCACTGACTACTTGTGGATCATCTTTCTGAAGCAGGTCATTGTCATATAACCTAAATGATCAAAATCAGTTTAAAGAGTTGCGAGCTAATTACAATCCAACAGTAAAGGATGTTTAAAACCATTTCTTGCAGTTTTCAAGTGATAAGTAGGAGCAAATAGTAAAATCCGATCATAACGATTTGTCAATACTCCCATCATAAAGAAAATTTCCTAATTTTGAATAGAAAACACTACCTTCTTGTCAGAGGTGCAGTAAGTCATAAGCATCAAAATGAGATGAGACACTTTAGGGGTATAAAATAGTACTGATAAGATATTTTAGTTTTAAGTT
Organism: Vandiemenella viatica; assembly: GCA_031002005.1. NCBI lineage: Eukaryota > Metazoa > Arthropoda > Insecta > Orthoptera > Morabidae > Vandiemenella > Vandiemenella viatica. Next base: position 18,503,453 of record JARYHS010013631.1, on the reverse strand, counting down.
TAAATTCACATGTGGTTTCAAACATAGAGAAAACAGTTAAATAAATTACAAGCTTTGACTTTTCAAGCTACTGAACGATTTGTAGCTCAAAAGATGTGTTGAATTTTAAACCACATTATTTAAAAATTTAGAGTCTCTAAGTAAAGTTAAGTAACATTTTTAAAGGAAAATGATGATTTCAAGAAGAAAACATAGTTTTCGTGTAGCATTTTGCAGCATTTTGACTAGCATAGGAAAAGTAAAATTAATAATAATTACGAGGAAATGGAGGGTGGAAATGGTGAAGATTGAAAATAGATTTAAACTGAAATTTTGAAGCTACATGAAGGTGACTAAATAACAGTTAAACAACATCACAGACATATAGAAAAGGCACTCCTGAAACGTTTAAAACATATTTTAGCTCTGTAGCATCAATACTTTGGGAGATACAGGAAATAGTAAGTTTGGGTTAAGATGCAATTTTGCATTGCACTAAGATAGAAAATTGTGAACAAGCTGGTTTATAGATCAAGGTAGGTTATTTTAAAACCAGAATTAACACCATAGCTCGAATACTCTGAAGGTGAGAGAAAATTTTAGGTTTTCCACTTTAATCATTTTTACAGACAAAATGTTGAAGCTAGAATTTTTTTTATAAGGATTGGTTTTAACACTTAGGTAAAGGACTACCTCCAATAAAAGTTTCAAGTCGATTAGAGAAAAAATAAGTTTGGATATTTCGTAATAGCCGGATATGTTGTGAAATTTACCCGATCTTCTATAAGTAGAGCCCCAGAACACAGGGGGCAGTTGTTAGAAAGCGCTTGTGCGGTGAGGTTGTGTTAGCAGTACAGCCGATTTGGCATGATGCGTGAAGAAGCACCAGGAAGTCATGTATTCTAGACAGCCATCTTAGATTATTTTTATTATTATTATTATTATTATTAAGTTTTAACTGTGATGGAACTAACTCTCCGGTGACAATTCCCCCAGTCATCCATTTACCCCTTTTTATTTGCAATTTTTTTTTTAAAAAATTTTCTTTTATAATTGGAATGTTAAATTCCTCCCCCATTTACTATTATGATTTACAATTTTGAATTCTAAATTCCCTAAGCGCTTTTGGAAAATTATTCATCACTACACTTGGTAATTTTTTTCAATCCCTGACACCTTTACCAACAAAACAAAATTTTCCCACTCCCTTATGCATGAAATCGAGCGCAAGCTTGTGGTCATGGTTGCGTTCCCCCTTCCATGCACTATTTCTAATTGTTTGACCAATATCCCTCCAAGCTCCATCACCAACATAGGCCCTGCACATGCCCAGCACTCTCTTCACCCTCCTCCTTTCCTCCAATGAGTCCCAACCCAGCTCCCTTATCATATCAGCTACTGACTGGTTTCCACAAAAAAATCTAGCTGCTCTTCTTTGCACACCTTCCAACTCCTTTATTTGACAATCAAAATGTGAGTCTCAAACTGAACCACCAGATTCAACCAATGGTCTGACCAAATTTTTGTAACCCAACTCACTAACTTCTCTGGTACATTCTCTCATCACCCTCTCCATTAAATGAAGGATTTTGTAACCATTTCCTGCCATGTTCTCAATGTGCTCTGTCCAATTGAGTTTGTTATAAAACTTTATTTTCAACAGTTAGTGGGGAAGTGATTTACTCTGATGTAATTGAACTTTATTCTGTTAGGAGGTCATCTGGAGTTGCTTGTCTCAGGAATTATACCTGCAATTGTTTATTTCAAAGTTCGATGCTTTAAATTTGGTTATCATATGATGTAATAATTTTTTAAGCATATACAGTTTGAGGATTTCATGAAAGTCTAGAATAAACATTATTTAAAACATACCCTCACCTATTGAGGTTTTCAGTTGGTTGGCGACAGCAAGACGGTATATTCTTAGTTCACAGCCATGGTCAGAGTTCAACGTAAGCTGTAATGGACAAACCTCCCATAACAGGATCGTCTAACATGATATAATTTGGATCAACTCATGATGTAAACTTCTGAAGCAATATCTTTTAATGATTTTTATGCTTCTTTTTTAGCACAGGTCACTTATCAGAAGACATGTTTAAAGTAGTCCTTGACACACTGAGAATCTTAATATCAGCATTAATAATTGCAGAGACAATCTTGTGATAATGCTGGCAATGTGCATGGATGCTAGAAGGATCTTGTAATTCTTTTGAAATTTTTGTGATTTCAAATATCCAAATAATGCTTAGTATGTGTTTTTCACAAATTTGATTGTATATATTTAGGTAGGATTTTAAAAACTTAAACACATATTATTGTTCGTATTCATGGTTATTAATTTCTGATTCTAAGAGTAACAAATAACTTTAGTCAGCTCATAGTTTCTTTCTATTTTTTGTTCATGACTTTACATCTCGTCGATGTCATTAGAGGTTGGCTAACAGTTTCTTTCCCTTTTACGGTTATATTACTGGGACGTCCATTCTTTTCACCCAGGATACAAAATTTGTAAATTCGTCATGACCCATGAACACCAGTGCACAGTAGAAGTTTTTGCTAAACAGTCTTAAAACCCCTCCATCAATTGCTCCTCTAACTCTGCAGTAGACTCTGTAACTGTCAGGAAAACCTCATTTCCTAGTACTTCTTCTTTTAACCAAGATTCTACCCCCATAATTACTTGTGGTACCTCTATTAAGTTTGCAAATTTTATTACTTTGTTCATCATACTTCTGCAGTTACCAGTAACAGCCTTATTACTGGCCTTGTGATATTTTTTTAGCTTTAACCTCTTTCATCCTAGTTTGATAGGGGCGTAATGCGCAGCCATTAAAAACCCTATCTCCAGGTCATTACAACCACACAGAATTATTATTATCCTAGTTCTGCCCCTGTCAGTTATTGTTTTAGCAGCTTTATCTACTTGTTTAGTATTTGTGATTTTTGCCATTGTGAATCTACAATCAGTATCACTTTGATCATCCATTTCCATCCCCTCACCAGCAGCCTCTAACCTAAAACAGGCATAGTCCTGACTTCATCACTGGAAATGGGTTCCCTTATAGCACAGCTCAATCTAAAAAAATCAGAAAGTATCCTTTTGCCCCTTCCATTTAGGTGTAGGCCATGCCTCACCTATCAATGGTGTTCACAGACAAAGCTCTCAAGAAAAAATTCTTCCCTTTTCCAAGTAGCACCTCTGTTTCCACAGCTTCCCTCCTCACAGGTGTAGTTCAACTGTGACCAGTCATGGTAACTTAGGTCCTGCATGAGCTCAACGCTGGTATTTTGCACCTCCTTCACCACCTTCCTTAGACCACTCTCTATACTATAACTCATGTTCCTATCAATACTATTTCATGTACATCCCACTATCACTACTTCTGACTCTAGTAACATGTCAAACCTATTTTTTCCACACAATTTCTGAAGTGTCTGACTTCTTCATCCCACTAATCGTATTTCTCCTATGACTTGTTATCAGCACCCAACCATTTTTCTTAACTTCCTCCAACCCATCATCTCTACTTTCAGCGTCTATAGGCTGAACATCCACAGGCAGTCTCTCAAATCGGCTGAGCCTCCACAGACTGTGCCTCAATTGGCCTTAACTGTAAAAGTTTTGTAATTGCCTTCTTCCAGAATGGCATCATATATGTCATCAAATAATCATCCTTTGATTCTCTTCTATCTGTCATGAAAGTGCTGACCCTGATAGCATATAAAAATATGCGGGTAAATGCTTCAGCAGACCTTTGAGTTTGAAGAAAATCTTAATTTATAATACTAGAATACTGTATGGATTATTCCCATGCAATACTGTACATCTCATGGCAAAATTTACAGCATTTATCTAGTCACCACAGCCTACTCCAATACTATCACAGGGAAATCTTTTCCTAATGTTGGATATGGCATTGCCAAATGATTCATCTCATTTTTCAATTTATCTGCCTTCTTTGCACAGCTTCTCATATCAGCCTAACCACCAAACAATTGTCTGTCAGGATTAACAGCCACTGCCAAACAGTTTACACTGTTAAATAACACCCCACTCCAGAGACAAACTACATGTTTTTTTAGTGTGTCAGACAGTAGTATGTGGAAGCATTAGAAAGTGAGCTTGATTTTCTGATAGAAAGTGAGCTTACTTTTCTGACCTGTTTAAGAAAATTGCAATTGTAGGAATTCAGGTAGCAAATAATCTCTAGTGGTAAGGGACGTTGCCCTCTCCATATTTTATGGGAGAAAGTGACCTCCAATTGTTTCATGGAATGCAGAATTTGTGAAACAGTAACTGCATACAGTGGTAATCCTTTCAAAAAAAAAAAAAAAAAAAAAAAAAAAAAAAAAAAAAAAAAAAAAAAAAAAAAAAAAAAAAAAAAAAAAACACCACCATGGGCTAACTTATTAGTTGTATGTATTGTCACTATTAAAATCTTGACCATGATATAAGTATACCATAATACAAAAACTAGAAACTTAGCATCATCAAAATTAATCAAATTTTCTTTGTGTATTGAATTGAATTGCAATGTAGCACATGCTCTGGTGACAATTTCCATAGTCATCTAATTAGCCCTTTCTTCTTATTTTTTATTTATTTACTTAAATGCTTTGAGTCTAAAATTACTTTACCCATCTACTTTTGCCATTTATGAATTTTAATTTTAAATTGCTTCAGTGTTTTTGGTAAATTATTCATCACTTTCCTTGCTAATCTATTCCAATCCCTGACACCCTTACCCACAAAATAAAATTTTCTCAGTCCCTTATGCATAACATCAAGTACTAGCTTACTATGCATTGCTTGGGGATAGCAAGTTTTGTCATCAACTCTGACCCTGGATGCAATGCCAGTCTCTGCATGATTTTATCTAGAATAACTGCCAGTTATCTAGTATTTTTACAACTGCAAGAGATAACGGTGGAAGGTGAATCATAGAAATTAAAGTCACTGTTGTAGGTTACTCAATAGGATAGACCAGGGGAATGACTGCACCTTAATACATTTTAAATTTTATAATTCTTACCATACCATTTTTTCTATCCCTGATAGCATATAAAAATATCTTGAAACTTTTCTGATCAGTTGCAAATGCACTTCTAATAAAAATACAAGGGAATTAGTTTTTCTGTTTTTTATGTGAATGCTACCAAATGTCAGTATTTCCCCAGGTACATGGGAATTACCAATATGCCTATTGGGTAAAATCAACTTGGTTTGATTTTTGGGAAGCGATAAGAAATCTCATACAGAATCTTTAATTTCTTTGCTGATGCCAAATTATCCTAATAATTACACAATGTTCAGATGCAATGAAAATTAATTTTCAATAATTTAGTCCTAGGTTTAACCTAATCTTTTAAAAATAATCTATGAGCTTAGTTTTTTTTTATTATTATTATTTCTTTTTCTCTCTCAAGGAAAAGTTATCAAATATTTGACTAGTCGTGATTAGAGCATCTGTATATGGCATATCCCCCTCTTTCTAAGAGAGGAGGCATCTGTTTTCTTGGAAATATAAACATTGGGGGCTCTTATTCTCCTGATCCAGTCTCGTCCATGTTATATACTTGGGTAGACAGGAAAGACTATTGTTTATAGACTGCCTCCAAGTTAGAAAAAAAAATGTATCAACTTCAGAAGTTGGGGGCAAGTCCCCTGTTTAGATAGATCTCTGAGAACAAATTGCCCTCAAAATTCAAGATTTCAGTATTGCCTGGGATATCAATTTTACCCTCGTCTCCCTTTTATTCTTCAAACTTATGGGATTTAAAACTGCTATCAGATTATATAGTATATTTTGAAGATGGCACCTGACTTCAAAATCCTGAATTTGCAAGTAATCACAACAAAATATTCATTCACACACATTTATGAAATCCTCCAAGCCTTCGCAAATTTTGGTAAAGTTCAGCTTGCTTAAAAAAGTACAAAGTCGGTCACTGTAAGTTTATAACTGAAATAATTTCAGTGTTATTTTATTATAATGAAAATTTCTAGTTTCTAACTACTATCAAGTCCCAAAAGTAACATGATGAAAAATTTTACAAGTATTGCTACTTTTGTGTCAGGAAGATGACCATCATGGACCATGCTTCCCAACAAACTGTCATGTTGAGGAAAAGATGGCTATCCTTATATACTCCCACAGCCGGAAAGTTTCTTTCTATTTCCCATGGTAGACTATTTTAGTCTAATCATTCTGATACTGATTATTTTGATTACTTTTTTCAGTGACAAATTTACTCCTAAACATATTTGTTTAACAGTTATTAATTTCTCAATGTCAAGGGTTGGCTTTGTCATTTTAGTTATTTGTCTCTAAATTTAAAAGTATTTACTCCATTGCAAAGATGCTTACATCTCAAAATTCCTTTTTAAGTTTCTCTTTAATTTGACATATGTTTCAGTACTGTGACTTCTCTTATTCAGATGCAATCTTTCAGAACCTACTACTGAGAATTAACTTTATTCCAGTATCTCCTGCAAGTGAAAACCATGATATTTCAGAAAATCATGTCTTTTATTTCTTTATGATTTTACAATGGAATTTCACTATTTTCCTTAGAATTACATACTCTATTTAATTATTTACATCCGGCTTCTAACAGATTTCTATTTTATTTGACACGTGTCAAAGACATTACTTCAAGGTTAAATATCAAAATTATATTTTTTATTCTTTGAGTTTAAATTTTGTTTACACTATTACTGTATTAACACATTATTTAATTTTAGCTTTCTTCATTTATATTTTTAATCCTTTAACTGTTTTAATTAAAGAGTTATATTTCTTTCTTCATCGAAAAAGATACTTAGGTTTTACTCTCGAGCTCTAATTTTTGTTGTGAGGTTACATACTAACAATGTATTGCGATAGTTAAATGGTGTTTATCTATTTAAACAAGTGTCAATTCTTTCTTCTCCCCAAAATTAGCTTCCTTTTTCTCGCGCGACCTCGCTGTTAATTGTGTCACTATTTCCTGGTACCCACATGGCTAATAAACTTTCAAATTCATTCACTTTCCAAAATAAAATTTTCAAACCATACAAATACTACTTCAAAATGCTTGTTTTTAGCCATACTACTTGTGAGAATGTTTGTGAAGCTTTTCATATGATTTAGTTTTATAACTACAATCTTTACTCACACGTAGTCCAGTCATTATAGTAAGTTCACCTCGGAATTCGAGATACCCAGCTGCAATTTTGTAAATACTTGTATATTGACACCCTAAAAGTTGTCTCAAAACCTAAATATGGTAGGGTGTACGCAACTATTAAATTTCAAGGTCAAAGGTCACAAAAATCGTTTTTTTGCGCTTTTTTTTGTAAATATCTCATTTCCTATGGGTTTTTTGCTATTTGTATTTATTATCAATATTGTAGAATACAAAATTCTCTACAAATTTTGTCTAAAAAATTTTTTTATACGGTGAACCGTTTTCGAGATAGAGGGCGGAGAGCGCGCGGTCACAGTATCACTTCAGGTCAACCGGTGCCTCCGGTCGAAAACGCGCCATATATAGTTGATGAACTATCGATAAATCAATGATTATAAGTATTTGTCAATTTTTATTAACTATTATATTATATTTTATCATTTTTTCCCTAACCTTTCCACTTTTTATTCAGTATTAATTTATTTAAAACACTTACCTGCCCATGTAATTGCAGAATTGTTAATGAAAATATAGGAATCAGTTCCGTTGATTGTTTTTTCTGTTAGTGCTCGACCGTCATGCAGATTTTCGACTTGAACTTTACTGTACGACTGGTTTATCGTAAACTTGTAAAGATACATGTGATATGGCTGCCAACTCTTTCGCTTTTGGTTTGGTTGTACATTTTTGTATCCGTTCATCGTAGAGAACAGCATTTTTTGGAGTTACTATCTTAATAATCCCCATAACATGAAGAGTATTGTTACCATCAAGAGTCTGGACATTTATATCGGCATTGTCTCCAACATATTGTACAAGTGCACCTGACTCTGATGATAAAATACGAGGCTGTGGGTGATAAACTGCTGAAACTTCATACTGTACTGTATTACTATAAGAGGCTGCAAATCCCAAACTAGATAAAATATCCAATAGTCTTTTAGATCCATATCTTCTGTGAAGAAATACAGAAAGGCTCAAAAGTAACTGTGATGAAAAAGAACGTTCCCGTATGGCAGCCATAATTGCATGGCTTATTGAAGTACATTTTGTTTTTAATTGATCAATTTGTCCTTTCCTGTTTTTGACGATGACTTCTTCTAAGAAATGTAATAAAGTTTTTGGAATTTCTTGATTAACAGTATCCAACATTTTACTAGGAGGTGGATAAGATTTAGTATCAACTATAGATGTTCGGATATCTTCTCTAATAATTGCTGCTGCAGCTTCTACAATTCTTAGCCTTTCTGCTTCAGGATCTATTTTTTTACTTTTGTACCAAGCTTTTGATAGAATATTAGCTTGTGCATCACGGAAAGAAATGATTGTGAAAACTCCAACTTTCTTCGTAATTACGATATCGGTTAAGTACTACTGTTGTAGTCTTGTAATGATAGTTTTATCATCTGGCACATACCCTGTCAAGACATCTTTAAGCTCTTTTAGTGTTAATTGAGAATCATTATTATTATCGATGTAATTGAAAATCTCTAACATAGCTTCTGTAACTTGATTATCTTGACGAGGTTTCTCAAGAGGCGATGATGATGATGATTTATTTGAAAAGTTTGTAAAGCAAGCAGCATGGTACTTCGCTTTAGCAGCGATCAAATCATACTGTAAAATTATACGACTTTTCACCAATTCTCCGAAATCATCCCCACATTCTTCTGCTTTTTTGATAACAGTATCTTTGAACTCGAGTACTCACATTTTTTATCTTCCGCCTGTATTTTTCTCTTTTCTTTTTCTCTGCAGCCTCATCAGCAACTTCGCAACAAAATAAACATTGATTCTTAAAATCAAACACTTCACCTCGTTTTTTACGGAGTACTAATGGAGAAGTTATAGTTTCTCCTTCTTCTTGTTTCCGTTTTGCTGCTTGGATACATTTTTTACTAATGTAAACACGTCGGCACTTTTCATGCACTTTAACAAAGGTTACTGATTTTAAATAATCAATTTTTCCGTCGTTTCGTTCGACACTTGCAGTTCGTAGAGATTTCATACCACGCACTACTTCAATAAGCGATTCACCTCCTGAATCTGACTTATTACATAGAAAACACAAATCAGCCATAGCTCTTGAAATTGTACGTTTGTAGTTACCAAGATGAGATTCAAACTGAAAGAATGTGAGGACGGTCGTAACTATACAATACAATTGAACATCTGTCCCTACTGGCTATAAATAGAAAGGTCCGTAGTGTATAATAGGGGCCCGTATAATTCCCAGGTATAATTTTTGACGTAATGGAAGGATTTTAAAATTTACAGATTTTAAAGAAGATGCACTTAATTATTTTCTATTTAAAATGTCATTAGTGTAAATAGGAATATAATTATATTATGATTTAAGTTTTTCCCTTAATTATTTTTTAATTTTAGGAAACGGTTATCAGTATTTTTGAATAGATATAGATTTAATGCATGAAGAAAATGATAAAATATAATATAATAGTTAATAAAAATTGACAAATATTTGTAATCATTGATTTATCGATAGTTCATCAACTATATATGGCGCGTTTTCGACCGGAGGCACCGGTTGACCTGAAGTGATGCTGTGACCGCGCGCTCTCCGCCCTCTATCTCGAAAACGGTTCACCATATAAAAAAAATTTTTAAACAAAATTTGTAGTGAATTTTGTATTCTACAATATTGATAATAAATACAAATAGCAAAAAAACCATAGGAAATAAGATATTTACAAAAAAAGCGCAAAAAAAACGATTTTTGTGACCTTTGACCTTGAAATTTAATAGTTGCGTACACCCTACCATATGTAGGTTTTGAGACAACTTTTAGGGTGTCAATATACAAGTATTTACAGACTTATAGCTGGGTATCTCGAATTCCGAGATTCTTGCCTAATTTAAGCTTAAATGACTGGACTACACGATCCAGATCCGATTTTCGACTTAATCCTTCAATAATAAGTTTATAATTGTATACTTTATCTACTATGCTGAAAGCTTTTAGTTATTTCTTCCTACAGGCTCTATAAATCTTATTCCTGTATTACATGCCTATGGACATATTTTCCTTTTCATGCCCTACTCCTAATTTTTTGACCAATATCAAGTCCCCACACCAACGTAGCCTTGTATACTTGTAGCACTCTCTTCACCCTTCTCCTGTTCTTCAAAGACTCACAAACCAGCTCCTTAATCATATCAGATACTGACAAGGTTTCATATAATCTTATTTTTCAGATAGGTCTTCAAAAATAATTTTAAAAACCTTAAAGCATACCAGCTTAATAGAAAAAATCTTTTAGAAGCATTTTCTGATACAAAAAGTAGTTTAGGAGGAAGATTTCAGTCAAACTCAAAAGTAAACAATGTTATATAAAGGATTTATACTGAGTATGGTGGGTGAGTGGTTAATGCTTTGGCCTTGCATTCGGGAGGACACTGGTTTGAATCCCCAACCGGGCATCCAGATTTAGGTTTTCCATGGTTTCCCCAAATCACTCCATGCTAATGCTGGGATGCTTCCTTCAAAAGGCCATGGCTCAATTCCTTCCTGTTCCTTGTCCCCCGTCCCACCCACCTCCTAATGATCTTGATGTCGACGAGGCGTAAATCCATAAATAAATAAGAAGGTTTTTCTTTTTTAGAAGCGATATTGTTGCATTAATTTTCAGGGGTGTAGAATAAAATTACAATCAATGTAAGATACAATTATGGGTGAAAAAATCTAGTTAAAAAGTTACAGCAAGTTTCATAACTATAACAACATGTTCAGTAACTTGTGCAAGAAACGCTTTTTGAGATATTGGACTTAATTTTACAGATATCAGAAAGATCTAAAGGTCATTTTACTCTGCATAAAAAGATGCACATCATATGTAAGAACAGACTTCATAGATAATGAGAAATAGGTTTTTTTAGACCAAAATAGAGATTGACTGGTTTCATAACTTCCTTAAGCAACAGAAATACATGCTGAAAGTGTATTCATATTAAAGATAAAACTTCTCTTACATAAAAAAATACTTTGTTTGACCATTCCTGCAAGATTTAAGTGGTAAAAGTTAAATTAAAGGTTCCAGCAATATGGCAGTGCCTGCAATGTTTATGCCGAACGATAATAACAAAGTGACATAAGATCGAACAAAGCATGATCTAAGAAGGAAACACTTTAGGAACTAAATTAAAGTACTAGGGAATACGAGAACTTTTGTGCAATAAAGGGACGGTTATTTCAGTTTAATCAGAGCAGTAGTTCCACAGAAATTAGATATTGAAGTCTCATAAGAATTGTGTCATATCATGAAAGTATTGAATTTGACCATAATTATGATAAGCATAGTAGATTAAGATATACCAAAAGTTGGGTGATTTTTACGGTGAGCTTTGGCACAGAAATTTGCTCACGGAATTAGGAATTTTGGGAGTAATTGGAAATGTCATGACTTTTTAACTCTGGGAATTAATATTTCGTAAACTATAATGCTTTTGGCAAAAGTCCTCATATCATACAATAACAAAAAATTGTGGGCTACAACATATCAACATTTCAGAATGGTTGGAGTACAATTAAGAAAATTATTTGTCAGTACAAAAGTAATCATGATGTCTTGAAGAACAAATTTTATTTAAGAGGACCTGCCAGCCATTTTGGTTAGGCATTTTTTGGTTGAACTCTGACTGGGGGAGACATGTGTAGGGAGTGGCACAATGTAGGATGGGGAAAAATCTTAGGTAGTTGTGCAATGCCCATGTCAGTTAAAGTTTTCTTCAGTACCAAGTTTTGTAACCCTATTCCCTCACTTCTCTAGTACATTCTCTCATCACAATTATTATTAGTAAATGAAGGATTTTGAAAACTTTTCCTACTACCTGATAAAGGTTTCCTGCCCATTTGAATTTATTATCAAAGTTATGGTTATGCATCCCACAGGTCCTTACTCAGCAGGGATCCATGAAACAAGATTGATAAATAAAATAAAATAGAAATATTTATACTTCAAGCATTTCTGTCCTCACCCTATAATCATAAACAACTTTTAGTTCTTTATGTGTTTAACCAATAAACTGATTCTTCTTGTCATTTATCTTCATTCCACGTTGACTTAGCCAGTTAGATATTCTATCCATATCACCCTGCAGCTGTTCATAGTATTGTCTCATTTTGATCCTATTATATACCATTATGTCTTCTGCATACAACTTAAATTCTAACATTAAACCATCAACACAATCATTCATTAGAATAATGAATAGCAATTACCCTGTGGTGCTTCCTACTTCATATCCACTTCCTAATTTAACATTTTTCTTTCTCTTTTTTAAGAATTATTCTACCAAGGAAAAAACCTTTTAATCCACTCCAATAGTATTCAACTTATTTATAACAATTTTATGGCTCACTCTTTCAGATGCCTTAGAAAGATCTAGTGCTACACTATCAACTTGGCCTTCCTTGTCCATTTCACTTGAAATATCTTGCATATAGTCCAACATCTGATAATCTTTGCCTAAAGTCATGTTGTTGATTTACAGACCAGTTTCTTTCCTCACAGACATTTCTAATGTAGTTGGATATTATTCTCTTCTTCATTTTGCCTACAACTAATGTCTAACTAAGTGGGCTGTAATTTTCAACCTTATTTATGACTTTGAAACTATGACACTTGTTGGGGTCTCAATTATTATTATTATTATTAATTGTGATGGAGTTAATGCTCTGGTGCCAATTTTAATAATCTCTTTTCATAATTTTATTTTTTATTTTATAATTGGAATGTTAAATTCCTCCCCCATTTACAAATTTTAATTTCCTTGAGCTTTTTTGTAAAATTATTCATCAGTTGGTAATTTGTTCCAATCCCTGATACCATTACCAACAGAACAGAATTTCCCCACTCTGTTATGTTTGAAATCGAGTGCCAGCTTGTGATAATGGCACATTTCCCCTTCCAATCCTTCTAATTACTTGAGCAATATCCCTCCAAGCCCCATTCACCTTCCTCGTTTCCTCCAATGACTCCCAATCCAGCTCCATTATCATATCAGTTACTGACTGGGTCCTGCCATAATTTCCAAAACAAATCTAGCTGCTCTTCTTTGCACACCCTCCAACTCCTGTATTTGATAATAACATGGTCTGACCAATGTTATGTAACCCAGTCCAGTAACTTCTCTGGTATATCCTGTCATCACCCTCTCCAGTAAATGAAGGATTCTGTAACCTTTTACTACAACCTGCCCAATGTGCTCTGCTCAGTTGAGTTCGTTTTCAAATGTTATGCTAAGACATTTACACTTCAAACTTTCAAGAAGCAATTCTGACCCCACCCTATAATCATAATCGACCTTTAGGTTTTTTTTTATCTGTGTTCCTTATAAGCAGACTCTTCTTGGCATTTATCTTCATTCCATGCTGACCTACCGATTAAGATATTCTATCCGGACCACCTGCGGCTGTTCAGTCTTCACCTGTTTTGATCCTATTATATACCAGTGTGTCATCTGAAAACAATCCAAATTCTGACCGTAACCCATTAACACAATCATTCATAAGAATAATTAACAGCAACAGTCCCAATACACTAATCTGAGGCACTCCCATAATTATTCCCATCTCTTTTAATAATGTATTTCCTACTCTAACACTTTGTTTGCTTCCTGGCTTTTAAGAATTCCTCTACCTAGCATGTAAATTTTTCATCCAATCAATAGATTTCAGCTTATTTAAAACCAGTTTATGGATCACTCTGTCAAATACCTTAGAAATATCAATGCCAGTCTATCAACTTGGCTTCCCTTTTCAAATTCATCTGAAATATCTTGCATATAGCCCACCATTAGAGGCGGGATGGAACTGGGGACAAGGAACAGGAAGGAATTCAGCCATGGCCTCTTTGAAGGAAACATCCCGGCATTCATCTAGACTGATTTGGGAAAACCATGGAAACCCAAATTTGGATGCCTGGACGGGGATTCGAAGCGCATCCTCCCGAATGCGAGGCCAGAATGTTAACCATTCATCCACCAAGCTCGGTAACAAGTCTCTCAGTATCTCTGCCATTGTACGATAGTCTGAATACCTTCCCTTCCCTATCAGTTTTCTAATATACCCACAAAAATTTCTAGATGCATCATGCAGTGGTCCTCCTACATCAATAATATTCTTCATAGATTCATCCTTTGCTTCTCTTTTTGCTGTTATTAATTGCTTGTTTAGTTGTGTTAAGTATTCCCTACTGCCTTTGTAAGCACCTTAGAATTTGGGTAAATTCTAGTTTTCTTAGCTACAGAGCATAAGGGAGGGAGTAAGCCTTACAGTAAAAATATAATTTTTCAGCTTGCAACTACAGGACATGGTAAACCTGTTTCATGCAGAAGCCAATACTGCAATCCAACTCAATAAATAAGCCGATTTAGAAACAGTAAAGCCACTTAACACACAAAATAAGCTCTAAATAAACATTTTATAATTGTAAAGAAATTTTAAACTAACCTGGAATAGGGTAATCCATTATTATCAAATTTGTAAACAATCGATTTTTGTTACGTGATAATATCACTAATTCTTAATACTTTTCGATGCAGTAAAGTAATTTTATAATAATAATAATAATCTGAAAGAAAGTGAAATTCAGTAAAATTCATTAGTTTCAAACCATGTAAATAGATTAAAGAAAATTTTTAACACTTCATTGAGCACCCTTGCATTTTCAAAATTTTAATCACATGTTTTTGATAATTTCATGAACTAAAAAGTAAATATCCTGAAAGAACGAAAAATCTAGTATAATATATTAAATTTTCAAAACATTCCATGCAGTAGAACAAATATTAAATCAATTTTAATGTTATTCCATCATAAACAAAAACGTGGTAGTATTCAAAATTTATTTGCAATTAAACCAGACCACTTCCATAAATAAAACATGTAACTAAATCCAAAGAAAATTCAGATAACATTACTTTTTTCGGTTTAAACTACACGAGAATAATTATTAAATAGAAACAGGATTTTATGATATGACGTTTTTATAATTCCAAGCTAAATTTTTGACAAACACAACTTTGCTATTACGCCACTGATCATAATAAAATGTACACCTTGGAAATCAGGAGCAAACGTAGAACACAATGACACTAATTTTAACATGATAATTTGTAATTGAGCAGGGCCTACAATTTGCTCAAATTAGCTTACAATTCAGGGATGTACTAATTGTTTTTCGGAAACTTATTACCATCGCACCAGTAAACTAAATTCATTTACAAGAAAGCTAATCATTTGAGAATTTTTGCTAAACACTTTGGGACATGGGAACGATCTTGGGGTCTGTATCCGGGAACATTGTGCGTAGTGAACCTGCGCTTGTATGTTTCGTCGTGTCGTTGTGCACCAAGTAATAGCCGGAAACCGTTAAACTTTGAGGTGGCAGCATGGTTGACATTCCACCATGTTGAATTTTCTAACCAGTGACTCATGTTAATAATGACTTTGGACTTATAAATATTTCAATGGGGTCAGGTCAGTGAATTCTTCATCTTCATAATCTGTAATTTTTGGAAATGTTTAGTTCGATTGCCTACTCAACTGTAACTGTTATTTTTCAAAATGTGACTGTTTAATAAAATTTTAATTTTTCATCAAAGTGGATTTCGTCATGCTTTTGGTTCAAATAAGCTTTGTGGCGGCCGATAAACTTTACAGTTGAGGTATCCATGCTAGCACATGGTCATTTAAATTTATTAATACAAATTCCAAGTAAATTTCAACAATTAAGATTCAGTTAAGGTGACGAAACCTATACTACACCCCGGTATACTGGTTTTGCCCCTTATATCTTCTTACCTCTTAACTCTGTTGTGTTCCTGTCTCACTAGCCTCTTTAACCTTCTCACCTCCCTATTGTAGTATGTAGGTTCTGTACCTCTCTTTATTTTCTGCTCTGGAATAAATATTTCCTCACCCTTTATTATTATCTCCTTAAACTGAAGCCATTACGCTTCCACTGTAATTGTGCCATCCTTCCATTTGCTGAATCTATCGCTGTAATATCTCTTCAATTCTAAAGTCTGTGCCTTTTTACAATTATACCTATTTCCCACTTCTATTTTGGCTACTGGTTTACTGAATCCCCTAATATCAATCAGTACTGCACTGTGATCATTTATTCATTCAATTACTTGACATCCAACAAGAGTTTCATCAGGCTTTAGTAGAAAGATATCCAACATGTTTGTTCCACTTGTATTTTGCTCTACAACTTGTGTAAAACCTCCTTCACTTATTTCCACAGCTCTTGCCAAGATCTATCTATTTCATGTATAAATTACTAGAATTTTCCCACTGCTTTGCCCATCTAGACCTTGGTGTGCATAGTAATGTGTTTGCTTTTTGTTTTTCTTCTAGTAGCAGAGGATAAATGATTCCTGAATTTGAACATTGGTAATACTGCATCTTTGTAACCCATACTGTAAATTACATCCCACAATTTCATTAAACTTATTGGTGTGTTTGTCTTTGATGTAATGGTTTGAAACATTTTTTTTAAAAATGTGTTCTATTGTATTATATTTCTGAACAGTGAGAGAGAGATAACCAGTGTTATGCTGCCAAAAAACAATATATTAGAATCCTAAGCATGGAGTGTTGTAGCATAATCTTTGGTGATTATCTCACAAAGGCATGTTCATATAAGATGCAGTAAGATCTGTGGCACCTATCTGTTATCAGAACAAATGAATTATAATTTATTGCTTCGTTCTTAGGCTACATATACTGCAGATTTTTCAAATGATCTTAACTTTCAAAACCATTAAAACCATTGAAATTGCTTCAGTGGTTTTTGTATGATGCAGACAAATGCAGTCCCTTTACAGATTAATAATAGTATACACTAGTGACAAAGGACTATAGTGAAATTTGAATAATGATAATGAACAAAATTCAACTCAGTAACTGTTTATAGCCATCAACAAGAAAAATTTAAATCAAAATCCATACAACCAGCTTCATTTGATAGTGTGTCTGTTAGGGAAAAGCCCGGATACTTGGGTACGTATCAGCTTGTACACCTAAACTGGAGTTCTTTCAAATACTATGAAAAGTCAAGAAATGTTCTAAACCGTGAGTTACCTTCGGAAAATTGCTAACTGTATTATAAAGATGGCCGCCACTTACATAATTAACCCTATGTAAGGAGGGTACTAATTTAGAAATGAAAATTGTTGAAGTCCATGTCACGAAAAATATATATTCTGAAAATTTCACAAAGTATAGGAAAAGTTAGTTAGCTAAGGCATCAGACTAAACGTCACACATAAGATCACAAGTAATGAAGCAGAACAGACTCACCCAACTCCGGTCAGAAAATAAAGTTCTACTATTGAAGTATCACATGTCTAACAAAGTTCGGTTTTTCAAAGATGGCCTCCCTGACACACCCGCCATCACGATTTCCGATTACCCATGAATGCCCGCGCGCCGTGTGCGCCTAATTTCGTTTAACACTATACATGTTAACCCGACCAGAGACTTCCAAATTCTGCTTGATACTGTCCATCATGGCCGGTCGCGGACTTCCTTATATCGAAAATGCCTAAAAACTGCGCAGATCAACAGGTGTTACACTTTTTATTTAAGCTGAGGGCTTCCAGAAAATCACAAAATGTAGAGTGTGTTTCAACAAGTGCTGTGCTATGTGTACTTTTCCTCTCAGTGCTTTCAAACTGGTGTAAACTATTTTCCAAAGTGGTGTAATAGGAAAGCTAGCCGACTTTGAAAATGCAAATCATCACTCCCAGAAAATGACCTTGCTGATTTTCCGAATATCAAGTTTAAACTATTACCAAACTGTTCTTGTGGTCCTGCTGATTTCAAAAAGGTAAAAATCTTTCAAATCGGTTAAGTGTATCGAAAGTTATGGAATTTCTAAAATTTGGTAGTTTTGCAGCATTACTCAATTTTATTCAGTTTTTATTTATAACTTATTTCGGCCTGATACTATTTTTAAAGTCTTCCTTTATTTTATTTAAGTGCTTTACAAAAGTTTTTAGCTCCTGAAATATGTTTGCCAGATCAAAATTCTATTTACAAGTCGGCGGTAACTGCGTCACAGGATTACGATTCTAAACTTATTCATATTTTTTATTAAACCGTTGATAGCTATTGGAAACTTAAAGAATATTAATCTGCCTGTTATTTAGTGTTGTTAAATCTACTTTTAAAGCTCTGAAATTACTTGACTGGATTGAAACATTTTATTGAAGTTAGCACATGGAATATTTGTTTAAAAGTCATATTTACTTCTTTAAATCTATTTGAAACTGCGAGTTATCAGTGAATTTAATATAAAATGGTGAAATTATTATTATAAAAGTGCTTTACTGTGTCGAGATGTGTGGAATATGAGTGATATGGTTGCTTAACCAAATCTGTTTACTTGCAATTTTAGATACTTATGGATTATGCTCATTTAGGTAAGTTTACAAGTGCTGTTTTACTGGAAACAGTTTATTTATTATTATTATGTCCTGTTTATGTTTCTTGCTTTAATGTGTTGTTGATTCGATTTTAGGCTGCGGTATCATGTATCAATGTTAACCCCAATTCCCATCGGTTTTTAACTAACTATTGAAAATACCAAGAGTAAGGTAGCTTATATGTCTCATGATGCATTCGATGGTACCATACAAACTCTAATCAGAAGATGACTTGCATATCGGAGAGGGAAAGAAGATCAGTCAAGCATACCAAGCCATACCTACAACTCAATGTTACTTTCAATAGCAAGCAATTAGAGCCACTGTGACATATTCATACAAAACTATTATGGTCATATCTTCAAACATTTTTTTAAAGAAAATACTTTAACTTTCGAATGTAGTGTCACCCTTGTCCTACACTTAATTTGTATGAAGTTTGACTACTTGAACAGTTTTATTGCAAGGAAATTTTTAAAGTTAATGTATTACTTTCTATATCACTAGAAACTATTTTATATGATCTATCAATCTACAGAAATGTGGTGCAATGCAACCGTTAATTTAGGTGAAACATTTTAATCCTTCTGCTGCAAGAACCATTGGAGTCAAACAGCAAAATGTATGGTTGTTTCCTTACATCAAATAATGTATTCAGAAGAACATATAAAATGAAGTGAATTATGGACAAAATTAAAATGAAATTTCTTGTGTTATGTATGATTAAAGGAACACAGAAAGGCCAGGCCATACAGCTTCATTATCAGAAACACTAGTTATTAGGTTAGTTAAAGAAACAGTGTGGAAGTAATATCCCTCTTGGGAAAAAATAATACTTGTATACAAATTGCACCTAGTGTCTGCCTTTCTGGTGCTTAATCAGTGGGCCTATGGGAATATAAATAGAGTATTGAACAGCTTGTGTATTTATTGCTATGGACAATCACTTATTAAATGACAGATAGAAGGAGAACATGTAGCTGGAAATGATTAATTAATCCATGGTAATACACATTTTATATTGTTACTAATCAATAACTCAGCACATATTATTGCAGTCAAGAAAATAACAATTCGCTGGGATGAGTTGCAGGATAGTTTAGTTTAAAAATTCATAGGTATTACATTACAGGAACACAAATGGTGAAGAAACAGCATTCTGCAATAGACTATGAAACAGTGATTATGACAGATTAAAACTATTTTTTGCTTCCTGTCACCCCAAAGTGTCACAATCTCCTGAAATTTTGATAAATCAATTTTCTTTCATAATTTTCAACTTAGTAAAATTGTGAGCTTGCACTGTGACCATTGTCATGTGTGGAAGGAGGGGAACTTTTCCCTTCTTGTCATGAACAACGTGCTCATATCTGGCAAAGTACACTTTTGAATTTAGTTGGCGACACTAAACCTGGTCTTGCACCTTCCCAACATGCTGTTTTTTTTTAAATAATAATAATAAAAAAATTATATACCTGTTTCCAAGACTTTTGGAATGTGTTGCCTGTTTCTGTCTTCACCAGTTGATTAGCTGTTATGATCTCAATTCAACTTCTTGTTGATGCTGTCGCAAAAGTCCTTGACTTGGTTAGTGTCCTTACATCCTCAAGAGGTGAAGTGTGCCCATACTGAACACTTGTGTTGGGCTGTTGCTGATTTATCCTACTTCCACAGAAGATCATTTCTTGCATGCTACACAAACTGTTGAACAACCATCATTGGAGTCAAGAACATGAATAAATTACAAAGGGAAATAATGAATATTTCACCAATAATGCTGAAAGAATTTAAAATTAAAATTTGTAAAGGGTAAAAGTAGATGTGGGGAATTTACACTCAAGAGATATGAGATAATAATAAAAAATAAGAAATAAGGGTTAAATAGATAACTATGGAAATCACCACTGTAACATCCATTTGATTTCACTGAAATGAGAAAATTAATTCACAACAGAACAGAATCTATAATTTTAAATTTGTGGAAACAGGTATTCCCAGGAAGGTTACCAGCACCAAAAAATGGCAACTCACAACAAAAGTGCAACATTGCAAATGATGTCACTAGCCAAAGTGGACAAAATGAGTCAAATAAGGGTGTATTATTCATGGTGGGAGAGCAATTAGCTCCCCTACCTTCTTATGTGACAATGGCCTGAAAATGAGGGCAGAGAATTGGACCCTCAAAACATCCCAAATTTATGACATTTTTAATTGGATGGAAGCTCAAGAAGCTGTGAAAACCTTTGGTCTTGTTGTAATTATTCATATCAAACCAAAGGAAAATAAAAAGCAAATTTCACCATACCAGTAGGCGGTTAAATGCAGGTTCATACATTATCTATAAATATAAAGATGAATGTATGTATTTTTGTTTGTTGGTTTGTTTGTTCTTCATACAAATACACAGTTTTCATCCGATTTCGATGAAAGTTTGCACACTTATCCTTTGAAACAAGGAGAAAAGTACTGTCTACATTTCGTTGAAACATTTTCTGTATAAATAATACGTGTTGTCTTATAATTTCGAAAAATTACTGAACAGTGATAGACAGACACCTAGGACGTGTATGTCTCGGTACTGCAATTCCATATAGCGGTCTGGTAGCTCAGTGCCTAAAGTGCTTGCTTACTGCTGTTTGGATCGTGGTCTCCGGTTCAAATCTTCGTGCAGGTGAAGATTTTTAAAAATTGGTTCTGATAGTAAGAGTCTCGCCTGGACTGTCGGTTATTCAGATTGAATGTTAAACAGTAGATATTACAAATTCAGGGGTTTGATGCGAGGCAAATCGTTAGTAGTCTTGCAATGCTGTAGGTGTACACTTTTTTATGTTATAATGATCCCTCAGGGGTTGTTCTCAGCCAGTGTATGTATGTGATCTGCAGTAATAATACAATAAATGCGGAAGTTAGTCTCTGTCTATTTGTTACGTTTTGACGACTAAATGGCTATATCGATATTGATGGAATTTGACAAGAAAATCTGTAGGAAGAGCACAGGACATTTTTTCTGGTATGATTAACAGTTGTAGTCATGAAATTTTGAGAAATAATCGAATGGTGACAGAAATATATTGGAAATTGATTCTTTTCAGGAGACAGGTTTGACGGTAGAGTGATAGAGTCATAGCTTTCCTGTCATATTATGCCAACTCGGTGTTGTTTGGGACCAATCTTTCGTTACCAACAACTTTCTATATTCAATCCTGGCAAAGAAATTCTTAACCCACGCGTACAAAGTCACGGGTATCAGCTAGTTACATTATAATGACGGAGAAAAATATATATTGTTTTATTCAATTATAAAAGTATCATAGGTTAGGGAAGAACCATTAAA
This sequence comes from Vandiemenella viatica, assembly GCA_031002005.1. Lineage (NCBI taxonomy): Eukaryota > Metazoa > Arthropoda > Insecta > Orthoptera > Morabidae > Vandiemenella > Vandiemenella viatica. Next base: position 18,481,510 of record JARYHS010013631.1, on the reverse strand, counting down.
AAAAAAAAATTAATGAAAATTTGATCAAAATGCAGTTATTTTAAATACAATTTCCTCCTTACCATGTGAATAAGTTGTGTTGTTGATAAACATCAGCCACATTGGCAGTATATTCATATTACTATTATGTAGAAGTAGTAGATGGATTTGTACCCATGTATTTTTTTATTTGTGTTGTGCATTGTGTACCATGCTTAGTTTTAAGTAACACTTTTTTGTCATTTATCATGTTGATCTTTGGAGTGTAAAGGATTGGGAGACTATATTAGCCTATCCCGATCAAATTTTCAGCCTCTATTTCACATGGTGTACCCAGTTTGCATGACCAAGCTTGGTGTGGCCTTGCATTCAGGGAGACATGGGTTCAAATCCCCATCTGGCCAACCAGTTTTTGGTTTTCCATGGTTTCCCAAATTTACTCCGGGTGAATGCCAAAATGGTTCCTTCAAAAGGCCATGACTGCTCATCCTGGTCCTTGCCTGCTTCTAAAGACCATTACATTAATAAGGTATAAAGTAAAAAAAAACTGTTTGCTCTGACGAGGCTCTCTGTTAACTGGATGATTCCCAATATAAGGAGTCACTAACTGCTTACCATTGAAAGGATTTTGGAAGAGTGGAGTGAGGAGTGAGGCTGGGTATCTCCTTCCCCTTAGGATTGGAAATGGCCCCTAAAGGCTGATGAATTAGAAATTTTCAACAGCATTGGGATGCAGAAAGGCAACAGGCATTAAAAACCCAAAGGGTATCCCAAGGCAATGTAATATAGAATGATGGCTTCTTCCTGGGTAAAGTTTTCCAGAGGTAAAATAGTCCCCCAGTCAGATCTCCGAGTGGGGACTGCTCAGGGAGGAGTCATCAGAATGGATAGAAACACCCAATGAGACTGACCAGGATAATATACAGAAGACTAGTAAGGATAGTAGAAAAGAGAGTAGTGAAGACCAGCTGTGGTTCTGGTAAAACTGCAGTACAGGTGAAGCAATTCTGCTTTAAGATTAATACTTGAAAGCTGGATCAAGTAAAACAAACATACTTTTATGACACTTGTTGATTTAGAAAAGCTTTTTATAATGTTAGGTGGGACACAATATTCAAAATTTCAAAGAAATCTAGTCTAAAATATTGAGATAGAAGAATACAATTTACATAAGGATCAAGTGATTATAATAAAAAGTAGAGAATCATGAGAGACTCAGTTAAAAATGGTGTGAGACAAGGTTGTGGTATATCCCTGTTAATATTCATTTTATATGTAGAGCAAGCAATAAAAGCTGTAAAAGAAACATCTGAATGTGGTATAAGTATTCAAGGAGAAAAAAATCAGTCTGCTACAATTTACTGATAACATTGTTCTGTTAACAGAACAGAATAAGGAGCTTGAAAAGTCACTGAATGGCATGAATAAAATACTGAAGTAAGATTTTGGACTAAATAGAAACCAAAGCAAGACAAAAGTGATGAAATGTAGCAGAAATGATAGCAATTGTAGTAGATTAAATATAAAAATATTATTGGATGCAACAGGAGAAGTAGGTGAATTCTATTACTTTGGAAGTGAAAATTCAACTGATGGCCAAAGCAGGAATAAATTCAGAAAGGCACTGGCAAAAGAAGTCTTCTTGAAAAAGGGAAATATTTTAGTTTCAATTATTGATCCAGGCTAAAGAAAGAATGTATTTAAAATATGTCTGGAGCAAGCACGTTATGGTATTAAAATGTGGACTTTAGGCATTATAGGAAGAAAAAAAATTGAAGCATTTGAAATGAGGTACTACAGAAGGATGCTGAAAATTAAGTGGACAGACAAAGTATGAATCAAACGTGTTTTGGAAACAAAGTTGATGAAAGAAGTTTGTGGAATAGTCTTATGGAAATAAGAGAGATGATGGTGAGTCAAATTTTGAGTCATGTGGGATTGATTTATTTTTTATTGGAGGGAACAGTCAAAGGTAAGAAATATAGAGAAAGAAAGAGATTGGAATATATGAAGCAGATAATTGAGGACATGGTTTGTAAGGGGTATGTTGATATGAATAAATCTCATGAAAGACGCTAGTAGTCAGTAGGGGTGACTAAGTCATTATCTGAATCAGGAGATATCTTTGTTAGTGTAACATTCATTGGATGATAGGTCACTTATTAACCAGTATTTTCAATTGTATGACCGAATGAAAACATTTAGGCATGGCATTTTGAAGGACATAAGCTCAAATCTCCATATGGTCATAAAAATTTTGGTTTTCATGGTTTCCAAAAATCACTCTTATGCCATGATGGTTCATTTGAAAGACAAAATTCTTTTCCTATTCCTGGCCCCCTCTCTCTGATCCAATGACCTAGATAAGTTGTAAAGTTGAACCAAAAAAAAATCAGTTGTATATTTTGATGCCAACTAGAGTTATAGCTCAAAATATTTTGCTGGTAAGAGGCCTGTCTAAAAAGTATCCGCCTTAATTTTTCCCACGTAAAGTAGTGATTCTAAGGCGGCGCCACATTGCACGGTGGAAGGAGTAACCTTACTGCGCATGCGTGAATGTTTTCACCGCGTTCGCTTGTGCCAGTCGCTGGCTGATGGTCATCAAGTAAGGTGCTCTTCGTAGTGGTCGTCGGATTTCGTTGTCTCTCAAGATGACTGAACAAATTGAGCAAAGATACTGCATCAAGCTTGGTGATTCTCAAGGCCAAACAATTCGTAAGATTCAGCAGGTGTTTGGAGAAGATGCGAGGGATGTAACACAAATTAAGGAGTGGTTCAACCGATTCAAAGATGGCCGCACATCAGCGGAGAGTGAGCAGCGTTGTGGCAGGCCCCAAACTGCTTGGAATGCAGCTAATGTTGAGAGGGTGCGAAATTTGGTTATGGCAGATCGACGTTTGACAGTGCGGGAGATTGCAGAAGGAGTTGGAGTGAGTAAAGATTCTGCACATGCAATTTTGCGTGAAGATTTGTACATGAACCGAGTGACTGCGAAATTCGTACCCAAGTTGTTGTTGCCGGAACAAAAAGACCTCCGTTTTGACGTTGCACAGGACCTCCTGGACACCGCCAACACTGATCCTGGATTTCTGAACACCGTGGTAACTGGAGGTGAGTCATGGGTGTACGGGTACGGCCCAGTCGTCGCAATGGAAGCATTCCAATTCTCCGAGGCTGAAGAAAGCACGGCAGGTGCGAAGCAAAATCAAGGTCATGCTGAGTGTTTTCTTTGATGTCCGAGGAATTGTGCATCACGAATACGCACCAGAAGGACAAACAGTGACAAAGAAGTACTATCAAGATGTTTTCCGGCGACTCCGTGACGCAGTTTGGCGCAAAAGACCAGACATGTGGAAGGCGAACAACTGGCGCTTGCATCATGAAAACGCCCCTGCACATTCATCCCAATTGATCAACACTTTCTTAGCCAAACATGGAATTACAGCCATTCGCCAACCTCCCTACTCTCCAGACCTGGCTCCTTGCGACTTCTGGTTGTTTCCAAAATTGAAAATGCCACTGAAAGGAACCCGTTTTGCGAGTAGAGAAGAGATAATGCGGAACGCGACAACGGAGCTGAACACCATTCCAAAAGAAGACTTCCAGAGGTGTTTCCAGCAGTGGAAGGATCGGTGGGCTAAGTGTGTGCAAGCACAAGGGGCCTACTTTGAAGGGGATTAGGGTCCTAACTCCGTCAGGTATTCAAAATCTTTTTTCTGGCCAAAGGTCGGATACTTTTTAGACAGCCCTCATATATTGATATTTTTTCCGTTAAGGCTCTTTGGTAATTCTGATATCAATATCTATTTTAGTGATTATGAAAGAAAATATCGCAGATAGACATAAATAAAATTCTCAGACACTAGCTATGAGTCAGCGAATGTTATTTGTTTGTAACTTAAATGTATCACATACTAATTTATCATTTATTCAATAAATAAATGATTTTTTTGTTATGCATAACAATTATATCATTTGTTCTGTTGTCTAATCAATTAATTTTATCAATTCCTTGCCCTAATTTCTCATTTTACTTATTCTTTTTCACACATAAATTGAAGCAGATACACACAAAAATCACAGTAATATATATTCATATTTTTATTGCAACTTATGCTATTGGCAACAATTTATTTCCTTCTAAAAATTTTTAGATCTTCCTGAACTACAAGAAGTTATTGGGCAAGAAAATGTTTCTCATTTTCTGCAAAGTGAAGGAGAAGAAGCTGAAAAGTGTCTTAAAAAATGTTTCACTGCTCTTATGAAAAGAGAAAACCACATAATAGAAAATTCACTCTCAAAGTTGATTAAAAGGATTGATGGATTAGGTAGGAATTTCATCTTCGTTCACATCAATAACCTATTTTAAAAATCATTATGACAAACATACATAAAATAATAATAGAAACAACAATAAACAATAAAAATTTATAATTTCAGATGAAAAATCAAGAACTGAATTAAATGGTAGTCTCATTAAGAGCCTGTATGAACAATATCCTGGTGATGTTGGATGTTTTTCAGCTTATTTGCTCAATTATCTTTGCTTGAACCCTGGCGAAGCTATTTTCTTAGGTCCAAATGAACCTCATGCCTATTTATTTGGAGGTAAGAATTGTATGACTGCAGTCATATAATATTTTACAGAAATCTTGTACCAAGCATTTAAGTGTTTGTGAATTTTTTTCTCCACAATATAAATTAAGCATTGTATTCAGTGGAATATTATTTGCTGCTCGTTATTCTAATGAATGATTGTGTTTATGGTTTACAGTCAGAATTTAAGTTGTTTGCAGATGATCTAATGGTATATAATAGAATTAAAACACGAGAAGACTGTGAACAGCTGCAGGGTAACCTAGATAGAATATCTAAATGGGTAGTTCAGCATGGACTGAAGATAAATGACTAGAAGTGTCAGCTTATTAGGTACATAGATAAATAACTAACGATTGTTTATGATTATAGGATCAGAATTGCTTGTTCAAGGCTTAAAGTGTAAATATCTTGGCATAACATTTGATAATAAACTCAACTGGGCAGAGCACATTGGGCAGGTGGTAGGAAAAGATTACAAAATCCTTCATTTACTGGAGAGGGTGATGAGAAGATGTACCAGAGTAGTTAGGGAATCCGGTTAGGAAACTTTGGTATGATCATTCATTAAATTTGGTGGTATAGTTTGGGGCCCACATTGAAAAAAATACTGAACAAATAGAAGAATTTAAATGTCTAGGCTACAACCTTAGCTACACTGTAGAAACCAATATGCAACAAAAAATCACAAACTACGAAAGATACTGGAATAATAAATAGCACCTTCAAACCATCTCTTGTTCAGTTACAAGAATCAGGATATATAACATCATGGCTAAATCTAACCTACTGTACGGCAGCGAGGCCTGGACACTGCAAAGGCAATGAGCGGAGGCTAATGGTGGCTGAGTTGTGATTCATGATGAGAAAATCTGGCAACATGTTATGAGACAGAAAGAGATCTTCAGTTCTCCAAAATATGCAACCACACAGAATATCTTGGACAGACTATGTGCTAAGGATGATGACCAACCAGATCTGACGAAAAATCCTCAAATACGATCCCAGAGGCAGGTTGTAAGCACCTTTGAATTTTGGCAAATTCTAGTTTTGCTTAGGCGGCACTTAGAAATTTCGATAAGAACAGTTTTCAACTTTAAGGAATTTCCCTGGAGTCTTGCTCACAGTAACAACTTGCTATAAAAATCATTTTAAAGTGTAATTAACATATCGGGAAACGTTTGGTTTAAGAGATATTCCCGTTTGTTCAAGTTTTGAAACACGCGATCGTAAAAGTAGAAAAACTAAGATTCGCAATATCTTTAAATCGCGTAAAGCTACAACCGAACTTTTATCACAAGCTGTAGTCAGCACTATCCCGGATATTTTGGTAATAAAATTAAGTAATTTGGTAAAGATTAATTAGCGATTTTAATTAAGAGAAAATAATAAGCTTTTTTATTAAAAGAGATATTAAATTAAAAATTACATCAGTGGATAGCACTAATTAAGACGATTTCATACATATATGGGTTTCCATAAAACGTTTTAGCATTCGTCTGGTAATTAAGTTTTTGAAAATTAGATTGACAAGGATTGTTGTGCACGCGCGTTAAATTCCAGAACACTTAGGGATTTTCCCCAAATTAGAATGTGTCACTACGCAGAGTCTTAAACAGCTGAAACTTTAAAACTAATTACTCTAAATTTCTCACGAGACTGCCGTTGGACTTCCAGATACTGTCAAAGTTTGAACATTTTTAATAGTCGGGATCGTCAAATAAATTACACACACTTTGAGCTACGCGCAAGCAAAAAGATGTGATACAGTTGCTGACGTCACTGGTTCTAGTCTTTTCTATAAAAAGACCCCGCCGCTATTATGGTTTGTCTGTTCCTGCCTGTGGTCTGTTCCTGTCTGGTGTCTGTTTTGGTCTGCCTTTCATCGCGCTGGTTGTAACTCGCCATGCTGGCTAGTTCGACCATGTTGAAACTTTGGTGTCTTGTTATATTGTAACTTGAATGACTTTTAAATTTACTAAAGGGGTTCGGTCGGTTAAAATTTCTCTCCACAACTTGCAACTTTTGGTAAAGAGTGTTCGATTTGCCAGCTCAACTGTAAAATGCATATTTAAAATTGTGACTTTGAAAAATAAAACTTTGGATTTTCTAGAAGTGAACTTGTGTGCTTCAGTAGTTTGGTTACTACCTTTTCTCTATTTGTGGGTTAAAAAATATTGTGGCGACCTCAAGCATTTAGGTTGAGTTATCCGGCTACATGGTCAAACCAAATCAAAATTATTTCGTAAATTTTCTATAGAACTTTGAGCCAACCACAAACTGTTTAGTTGAGGCGCTAAGGCTATACTTCAGCCCCAGTATCAGCCTTGGGTCTTACAAGGTGACATGTATGAAGGCCACCAAGAAGATGGGTTGTGACCATAACAAGCCACCAGGACTAGCCCTGGATGGGTAGAAGAAGAAGAGAAGAAGAAATTCTTTTAGCAGTTTTGGTTAATTATTCTTCATATATCTTGGTAAATCATTCCTCCTTACCTACAAAAGAATCTTTTCACACCTTATGCCTGAAATCAAGTTTTCTTTCCATGCATCTCTTATAATTGTTCTATTAATATCTTTCCATGCCTTATCACCAATACACACTTTGTAAACTTCCATGATTCTCTTCACAATCCTCCTATTTTCCAATGAATTGCATTTTAGCTCCTTTATCATATCAGTTACTGATTGTGTTCTGGTAATTTTCAGAGCTCTTTGCACTCCCTCCAACTCCAGGTATTTGATACCCAAAATGTGGGTCCCATACTACACTATCATATTCAAACAATGGTCTGACCAACGTTTCGTAACCCATTCCCTTACTACTCTGATACTTCTGCTCATCACTCTCTCCAACAAGTGAAACTTTTTGAAACCTTTTCCTACTGCCTTTCCAATGTGTTATAGGCAGTTGAGTTTGTTATCAAATGTTATGCCAAGGTATTTACATTTCAAGCCTTCAACAAGCAATTCTTTCCCCACCTTATAATCATAATCAATCTTTTTGCTTTTTTAGCTTTGTCAGTTTCTGCATGCAGGGCCGGCGTTAGGGGGGAGTAAGCGGGTCATATGTACCCGGGCCCGCCGACTGATTGGGGCTCCTATTACCGGTTGCAGGGGCCCCGAGGCCTCGAAGCCAAGAATCCGTCCATTGTCGCCCGGCTAGTTTATAGAGCTAAAAAAAAAAGTTGTCATTTTGCCCCGGGCCCGAAATTCCTAGTGCCGGCCCTGCCTGCATGTACTCATATAGCTTACTGTTAATTTAATAGATAAATAAACTTTCCAGAACCGAAGAGGGAGCATTGTGACTCAATTATATATGAGGGGAGGCCCAAAAATAACCAGAATTTTTCTTGTAGAAAGCAATTACTTTATTGTTTTTCAAATACAACCTTAATCTCCTTCAAAGTACTCTCCATAGACATTAATGGACTTGTCCAAATGTTCTTTCCAGTGATGGAAGCACCTTTTAAATTTGTCCTCTTTCATACCTGCTAGCACCTACATGACATTGCCTTTTATGTCTTCGACATCGGCAAATTGCTTCCCTTTTGAATCCTTTTTCATTGTCAGGAACAAAAAGAATTCTGAGGATGCCAGATCTGGTGACTAGGGTACGTGGGTCAAGATGATCATCTTCACTGAGGCCAAAAGCTGGCGAACACTGAGAGCCATGTGCATGTGAGTGCTATCATTTGCAGGAACCACGCACAAGCCTAACATTTTCACACCAAATTTCTGCACAGCCTTTTCGTAACCTCCAAATAGAATTGTTGGCTTACTGTCTGCTTTTTGTGATAAATTATGAGTGTACGATCCCTTTGATGGCAAAAATATAGATCAACATCATCTTCACATCTATTTTCATCTGATGACCTTTTTTTGGACGAGGTGAGCAGTTGACTTCCATTGATTTCACTGTTGGTTAGTTTCTGGATCGTAATGAGTTTGTTGAAAACATTTGGATTATCTTTGAATGTGCCCTTCATTTCATGACAGGCTTGAACATGACAGTCCCTTTGATCTCTGGTGAGAAGTCTCGGCATCAACCTTGCTGCCACTCTTTGCATCCCCAAATCAATGTTCAAAATGCCCTGAATTGAGCTCCAGGACAACCCAGATGAGCCCTTGAGTTGGTCGATTGTCCTGTGCTGATATTCATTGATCAGATTATGGATTTTGTCGATAATGTCCTCACTTCAAGCAGTTGAAGGGTGTCTGGAAGGGGCTGATCTTCAGTGGACTTTTCTCCATTTTTAAACTGAGAAAAACATTTTTACACTTGAATTTTACTAAGAACATGTTCTTGTTTAAGCTGTTTGCATCATCACAGCAGTTTCCGTTATGTTGTTGCTGAGTAAAAGACAAAACTTCACATCTGCTCATTGTTCATAAGATTCAGCCATAATTTCATGTCACGTCAGCACTGTACACACATCAAAGAACTTCCAGAGAAACCACACTAGTTGCTGTTGGGTGAAGCTGCTTGGTGGAATAACCCAGAAGAGGTCCTACAACAGCCCTCTGGAGGCGAACCTGGTACTACAAGTACACGGTGCATGTCATTATGTAACACATCTTAGACTTTCACATAGCGAAATTAGTTGCTGAGATAGCAAGTTCAGTTGAAGTATATGATACCATCATTTTAAAGTCATTTTTATAGTCAATTTTGATAATATTTCCCAGTAATATGTCCTATATAAGCATTTATTCAAGTGTTAACAGTAAATTCAATAGTTAAATTCATTTAAACAGCTGTTAAGAAACTTAACCTTAGATTTGAATAGGTAGTATGTGACTTTCATTTAATTTCACTAAATCGAGATATTTCGTTAGTTCAAAAGATGTTTAGGTAAATAGATAGCCAGAAGATGATTAATTTTGTTGTTAAAAGATCTTACTTAGAGTCTGAATATGTTTAAAAGTGATTTGCCGGTTTAGAATTTTATCACGTAATTTTCCACTCTAAACTCGAAGTATTTAGCTATTAAAAAACAGTTAAGAAATCAAGTGATAGATAGAAAGCATTGTAATTTTGGTTTAAATAACATATTAAAATTTTAGAGAGATTTATACATTCTAAAGATCGTTTTTGAATATAATTTGATATACCTAGACATGTGATTCAGGTAAAAGTTCGATATTTCAGTCTTTTTCGGGGATTCATGAAAAGAAAATATATTCAGAGCAAAGTTTATTTAAATATAAAGGTTACTGAAAAAGTTTTATTTCAAAAGATTAAAGCATTTGATTGTATTAAAATAAAATGGGTTTTGGCGCGAGAAAGCACTTGGACGAAATGATGCGATCGCTCAGCATTCGAGTGGAGTGGTATTTATAAAATTCGTAATAAATCAGGGAATAGACTTAGAGATTCCAAATTTTTACAGTAATAGATTTTCATTAGGGAAATTTGTTTTGAGTTATTTTCAAGTCGATATTCGAAATATTTCAAGACATTAAATTTTGTTTTCGAATTTTAGACCACTTTCAAAATTAGGTAAAATTCTTTATTTAATATCAGGTAATAGATGAGCAATAGGAGAGTAGAATTAAATTTTTTTCACCTCAATAGGAGCAATATTTCGAAAGTTATGCAATCACATCTTTATGACTCTTTTCTGGCGAAACTATTAAAGTTACAAAAATTTTTATAACAACTTAATTTGACGTTTGTAACAATATCTTGCTACTACTAAAATTTCAGAGAGCTAGGATGGTTTTTATTGTCATGATCAAATTAGATTTCGTAACATTTGTCTGAAACTGATCAGCTATCGGATAAAGTCCCTGGGAAAATCAAGATAAGGAAGTTCTCACGGTCCAATCCTATATATACCCCCTCCAGAACCTACTCTCGCCCCATTCAAGAAGCAGCAGTTAGTCGGTACAGATGCATTATGTAGTAAGGTGGCCAGCTCTGGGCTCGTGGCGCGGCAAACTGCTAAGTTGTTTAGTATTGGTTGAATTTTGTCATCATGGGTGGAAGTTTATTCTGAAGAACTCATGTAGTTAAGGAATAATAGTAGCGTGGGGTTCGGTCGTGCTCGAATGGTCAGTCGAATCTGTGAAATAAATTTGGAAAGGTTGCCTGATTGCCTTTGCAGTATTCTGACTTTATAACATTTTTAAAGAATATATCCATCATACCAGAACTGAACAATCATCATTGAACTTTCACCTTTCCTTAGTTTCTTGGTTAAAACTACGGTGGCGACTGTGTTAAAAGCTAAGTCAGAACTGTAACACCTTAGGTATGCACAATCACAGTTAAGATTCAAGCTTGTGCACCCACCCCACCATAAGCTGGTGTCTTACAATTACTATTCCGATTATTTTTGTGTCCCCCTCGTATTCATAAACTTGACATTAAAAGACTCTTCAAGTTAAAATAAAACCAATAATGTATAAACACATAAAAACTAAAGTTGAAAAACTAAAATAAGGAAAACTTTACGAACATTCTAACAGGTAGTACAGGAAAAGATAAATATTTTGAAGTAACAGTTAGATATTCTGAAAATTTTATTAAAGATGGTAGAGCAATTTAAAAATATATTTGTCATGTGGTTGAGAAGATACAATCTGCAGTGATGACATTAGAATACTGGGGTATAAGAATTGAAAGACACCTATTTAAACAGACAAACTAAGTTTAACTATGCCAATATGTTGTCAACACCCAGGAACATAAAGCTCTTAAGAAAATTAGAGCTTGTCAAAAAAAACCTAGGTATGTTTTTTTAGAGGGATAAAGTAAGTCAACTTCTAAAATATAATGACTAGAAAGCTGAAAATATTACCAAATGATAGCCAAAGCTATATAACATAATAATGATAACAGTTATGAGCTAATATTAGGATTAAAGAGTGAAAAACTGGATTTTCGTGTCTGAGTTCATAGGTGATGTCACTGTCAGTGAGTGATATCACTTGTCATTCACCAAAATGTAATTAAGAATGAAAATTTTTCTAAAATCAAATTAAACATCTGAAAATATAGCATTAAATTCAAAGAAGAAAGAATATAATCAGATAAGTGAGAAATAACTAATAGAAAGAACTCAGTAAAACAGGTTCAAGATGCCATAAAAGTAATTTATTATAACAGCAAAATAAATGTAGCCCTAGACCAAATTTATATGTCAAATTTAATGGGAAAGGTAATTGATACTGCTCAGACAGATAAGTCAATGGGGAAATAAAAATCATTAAAATTTCAGACAAATAACTGAAATATTCTTCCATTACACTTCAGGAATAAATAAAGGCTAAACAAAGACATTTGAGAATGAAGGTGTCATAACATATTGTTCACAGAATAAACCATTCTACAAAGTGTTAGAGTTTCGGGAAGATTGGAGCAAGAATAAGAATCATGCCTTTTGGGAATTTTGTGTTCCCACAGTTGGAAACAATAAAAGGAGGCTCAACTTTTCCTCGCTGCATCAGTTTGAGGGGAAACATGATTCACGATTGTTGTCGTTGCAGTAGTGCAGTTTCAGTGGGACTTGTAAATTTTTCAACATGTGACTTTTGGAGATAGACTATATTTGAGCCAAGCTGAACTTTTTCAAGTGTAGTATCAGTGATGGACTCTGAAATTATTTAGAAACAAGCTGAACTATGACTTTTGCAGAAGTTTTGAGGATCTCATGAAAGTATTTAGGAGTGAATGTGAAGTCATGTTTTGTGATTCCCTGCAGTCTTCAGAAAGGATTTAGAAAGTCTGATTTAATATTAGCAGTAATGTATTATCTGATACCAGTTTAAATTCATTAAAGCTTTGAGGATTAAATGGAATAACTTTCATCAGTGAATTTTTATTTTGATATTTCAACATTTAACTGTTATCTGTTGTGGGAAAATAATAAAACAGATTGGCAACCTTATTACAACCTATTGTATCAACTCCAGACAGTATCGGATAAACAGTTACAATTAATGAAAGAACTTGTACAAGGGCAGTTCAAAAAATAAGGTCTCCAACGATGGCACGTCAAAACCAACAATGCTAGGTAAAATCCGACAACAATGCCGTGTTCCTTGGTTCTCCTACCACTGAATGGTACAGGTTCAAGCTTAATCGGATAATCAGTTGCTGCTTGACAGCTGTCCACGATGGAGCAGCTGCTTAGCTCACCCGCCAGGTGCAAACTGCGCTCAGTGATCCAATTTTTGAATGCGAAAAATGTTACACCCATAGAAATCTATCATCAGTTAGTGAAAGTGTACAGGGAAAAGTGTATGGACATTAAAAATATTCAGAAGTGGTGCTGAGAGTTTTTTGCTGGTTGCAGCAACGTCCACAATGAGGAGCGGCCTGGAAGACAAAGTGTGTCTGACGAAACAGTGACCAAAATTGATGAGATGGTGCACAGTAACCGAAGGAAAACTCTTGATGAGATAACTGAGAGACTTAATGGAGAGTGTGGCAAAATCTCCATATGCACAATTGTTTCAGAAACTCTAGGATACAGTAAAGTGTCTGCTAGGTGGGTTCTCAGACAGCTCACCGACGAACACAAAAGAAAGCAAGTGGAATGTGCCAAAGAATTTGTTCACCGCTTTGAAGAGGAAGTGGAAGACTTTCTGGATTCGATAATGACTGGGGATGAAACCTGGGTGCATCATTACGTTTCTGAAATGAAGGGGCAGTCCAAACAATGGCAACACCCATCTTCGCCGAAGTTCTAAAAGTTCAAGACAAAGAAGTCAGCCAGTAAGATTATGGCGACTGTTTTTTGGGACTGTAAGGGGGTATTTTTGGTGGATTTCATGCTAAAAGGATCAAAAATTAACTCGGACCACTACAGCAAAACTCTTAACAAACTAAGGCGGGCTATCCAGAACAAAAGAAGAGGAATGCTCACAAAGGGAGTGTCTTTGCACCATGACAATATGCCTCCACATGTCTCACATCAAACGACCTCCCTCATCGAACAATTTGGTTGGGATCTTGTTGAACATCCCCCCCTCCCCCCCCCCCATAGCCCCAAGCGACTTTCCCACACTTAAAAAACACCTGGGAGGCCAGAAATTCTGCTCAGACGAGGAAGTGCAGATCGCAGTCATTCGATTTCTTCATGATGCAGCGGGAGACTGGTTTGATGATGGAATCAAAAAGCTTGTGGTGCGGATGTGTAAGGTCATCGAACAGGAAGGCGACTACATAGAAAAATAGCTAAAACTTCAAGTTTTCCAACGATGTATCACAAGTGGCGAATAAATGTGTTTTTCTATATTAAAAAATAAGAGCCCTTATTTTTTGAACCACCCTCATAATACCCCAAGCAATGTTTTCTTATCACATTTTTTGCATTTATTTTCATCCCATGTTAACTTATCCAGCTAGATATTCTATCCTGATCACACTACAGCTGTTAGTAGTCTTCAACCATTTTGATCCTATTATATAGCATTATGTCATGTACAAACAATCTAACTTCTGATAGTAAAGCATCAACACACTCAATAATTAGATTAACAAACAGCAAAGGTCCCAATATGTTACCCTATGGCACTCCCACTTCCACTTCTTCCACTTCTTTTGGTATGCTAACTTTTTTGCTTTCTACCTTTTAAGAACTCTCCGATAATTTTTACCTTATTTAGCATTGTCTTATAGCTCACTCTGTCAAAAGCCTTCACAGGCAAGATCTAGTGCTACATTATTAATTTGACCTTCCTTGTCCATTTCATCGTAAATATTTTGCATATAGCCTACTAACTAAGATTCACATGAATATCCAACTTGAAAACCACTTGCTTTCCTCACAGACTTTAATCATGTGGTTGCATATTAATTTATCTATAATTAATGCCAAACTAATTGGCCTCCCTATTTGGCATTGTTTTATCCATATACCATTTTTATTCACGCAATTACAAACATGTACCAAGTTTCATGCAATTACCGTCATCTATCTCCGGAATTAAAGCAAACATAAATTCACCTGCAGCCCGTCATAAAAGGAGTAGGTTGGAGGTGATTTACACGTACACTATTTTTATTCAACTGAAAAGATTCATGCGTATCAAGCTTCATTTATTTCTGGTACTAAACGGTGATTTAGGAGCACAGTTCTAAGAATGGAGTGGTTTGGATACTTTGAGATGGAATGTGAGGAATCCACGATAACCTTGGTGACACAATCTGATGATAAATTCTTGTAGAACTTGATGAAACAAATCTAAAATAAAGAATACAATTTTTTATTATCTCGCTTGGTTTTCCAAATATAGCATGTGTTAAAAATCAGTTATAGGTATAGTTCATTGTGCTTTTGGCAACATTTCTTGTGGTACAGGCCATATTTCAACCTAACAACTACTAGGAAGAAAATAAAACACATATAGTGCATTTCTACCATGTAGATATAGTGGTTTTTGGGGATTTTTTTTTTCTAGTCCAGGCCAGATCTCACCCTAACCTCCTCACATTTGAGACAGAATATCTCGAGAACTAAGGGATATATATATATAAACTATTATTTATTTTCCATTTGTCTCATTGAGGTACATAATAATTTCATCACCAAATTGCAGCATTACGGTTATTATAGAATTCCCACCGCATTAATATATACCATATACATAAAAATGTATCTGGAATGTGTCTGTTTATTCCAGCAATGCACAGAAAATACAGATTATGAACGGATTTTCAGAATTTGAAAGGTTGGGGTCAACATTAAAATTTAACATATGTTTTAAGACATTACAACACATTTATTTCATGAATAATCTAGCATTACCTGAAAACTGCTGAATTGATTTAGCCCGAATTTTCACAGTATCAAACATTGATGTGTCTCATTATGTCAATACATCTGCCGTTATTACTTTATATGGCACTGTAGCACATAATTAAAATATATTCAGTACCTGTACATTTGAATATCAGGTATTCAGAATTGTGTATCAAGTATTCAGAACTAAGCGAAATATGAAAAAAAGTACTTTACTTTCATTTTGTTTCAGGAAACTTCAAACTGAGACATCATTTTATTGTTAACATAACGCCAATGACTGTAGTTGTGCAGTCAGAGCTTGTGATCAAAGAAAATCTCTGTTTTTTTATTACTACATTCTCACATTCATTACAGCCATATGGGAAATAAGAAAGCCGAAAAATCATAAAGGGGCTGGTGTAAATAATATTACTACAGATATCTTAAAGATAGCTGGATCTGACATTGTAAATTATCTTGAAATATTATTTAAATTGAGTCTGGATACTTGCTGCTTACAACAGGACTGGAAAAGTGCAATAGTAGTTCTGGTACATAAAGGAGGGGTGAGAAATAGAGTTGAGAATTACAGGCCAATCAGTTTGATATCAGTGGTAGGTAAATTAATGGAAAGATAGATATGCAACCACATCAGAAATATATGTGAGGAACATAAGTGGTTTTCAAGCAGGCAACATGGGTTCAGGCAAGGATATTCATGTGAATCTCAGTTGGTGGGATATATGAAAGATATTTCAGATGAAATGGACAAGGGAGGCCAAATTGATAGTGTAGCACTAGATCGGTCAAAGGCATTTGACAGAGTGAGCCTTAAAATGGTAGCAAATAAGATAAAAACTATTGGAGTGGATGAGAAATTGATTTGCTTGGTAGAAGAATTTCTAAAAGGTAGAAAACAGAAAGTTAGGGTAGGAAATGTAGTATCAAAAGAAGTGGAAGTAAAAATGGGAGTGCCACAGGGTAGCATATTGGGACCATTGCTATTTGTTATTCTAATGAATAATTGTATTGATTGTTTGCCATGTGAAATTGTATTGTTTGCAGATGACATAATGTTATATAAAAGAATCAAAATGATAGAGGATTATAAGCAGTTGCAGGGTGATCTGGACAGGATATCTAGTTGGGCTGGTAAACATGGGATGACGATAAATGCAAAGAAGAGTCAGCTTATTAGATACACAAATGAAAAACAAAAGGTTAATTATGAATATAAGGTGGGGAAAGAATTGCTTGCTGAAGGCTTGAAATGTAAATATCTTGGCATTACATTTGATAACAAGCTGAACTGCGCAGGACACAAGGGACAGGTGGTAGGAAAAGGTTTCAAAATTCTGCGCTTGTTGGAGAGAGTGATGAGGGGATGTATAGTATAACTCCAATTATCTGAACTCTGATTATCCGAATCGCTTTTTTAATTACGACGGAAACGTATTGCGAACTCAGATTTCGGATGACTGCAGCATTGTTTACCCAGTGGTATGGCGAAATTTCATACCTGAAGTGCAAAAGCACCACAAAAAACCTTGGAAAAGAAGGCATTTTCAACATAGATGCAATAATTAATTAAAATAGACCCTTTTCAGAAAAAATCCGATTATAATGAATGGGGTCCGGTCCCAATTGATTCGGATAATTGGAGTTCTACTGTACAAGAGAAGTAAAGGAATTGAGTTACAAAACTTTGGTCGGGCCATTGTTCGAATATGGTATGTAGTATCGGACCCTCAGTTTACGTATCAAATACAGGTGTTGGATAGGGTGCAAAAAAGGGCTGCTAGATTTGTTTCAGGAAATTATCGCAGAATGCAATCAGTGACGGATATGATAAAGGAGCTGGAATGGGATTCATTGCAAGACAGGAGGAGGATGAGGAGGGTTATGGGTGTGTACAGGGCGTATACTGGCAATGAGGCATGGAAAGATATTGGAGTATGTATGAAAAGTAGTGCATGGAAGGGAACAGATGACCATGACTACAAGTTGGCACTCGATTGCAGTTACAAGGGTATGGGAAGATTTTCTTTTTTAGGTAAGGGTGTCAGGGATTGGAAATGGTTACCAAGAGAAATGATGAATACATTACTGAAAACGTTGAAAGAATTTCAAGATAAAATTTGTAGAGGGCAAATGTAGGTGGGTGCAGGATAGGGGGAAGATGGGGGTGTAGGTAAATTGCCACTGGAGCCTTTGCTCTATTGCAATTAAATTAAATATATTGCATTTAAAAAAAGAATATCCCGAACTGGAGGAAAGAATATTCCAAGTTTTGTTTAGTGTAAAAAATGGTAATTATTTTGAACTGATTTTATTGCTTTCATTAAAGGCTATGTTCAGAGACATTCTAGTTGTGGGTTTAGTGCAAAGTATGCTACATCTAGTGGTTCTATCTGTGCTATTCCTCACCATACTTTCTGAATTTCATTTTAAGTTCCTGTGTTATGTAACATTGAAACATAGTACATACCAAACAACTCAATTGAGATTCTAAGCTTTAAAACAGTTAAAGCCCCATCAAAATCTGCTCAGTAGTTTCTTAGTTTTTCTAGTTCAAATTTAACCAGTTTTCGTTTTATAGATATAGATAATACTCTTGTACTTTTCCAGTCCTCTGATAAGAAGCAAGTATCCAGGCTCAATTTAAATAATGTTTAATGGTAAAGTGTAATGTCACATCCTGCTAATCTTTAAGGCATCCAAAATATTATCCTTAATGCTTTTTGTTTTTAGCTTTTTTAATTCCTGCATGATATCCTTAGCATGAATTTCAAATGTCTTAATCTGATCATTTCTAATGGTTGATAAGCTCATTCCCCAGTTTACACCCTCCCTTTCCTGATTCATAGTCCCTAATGGTATCACTACATGTAAGGAGAAAAAACCAGTATACTGGGGTGGAGTATAGGTTTCGTCGCCTTAACTGAATCTTGACTTGTTGAAAGTTCTTCTCAATTTGCATTAATAAATTTAAATGACCATGTGTCTGTCTGGATGATTCAACTGTAAAGCTTATCGGCTGCCACAAAGCTTATTTGAACTAAAAGCTGAGGAAAGGTTACTGTTCACTACTAAAGCATATAAAAATCCACTTTGATGAAAAATCTGAAGTTTATTGCACAGTCACATTTTGAAAAATAACATTTACAGTTGAGTTGGCAATCGAACTAAACGTTTCCAAAAATTACAAGTCGTGAAGAGGAAGAAGTTCCCGACTAAACCCCTTTAGAAAATTTATTGGTCCATAGTCTCTGCAAACATTAGTTACTAGCGAGAAAAAGTCAACATGACGGTGAGTCGACCATGCTGCCTCTCAAAGTTCAACACAACCGGAAATCATCCTGGTCTAATCAACAGGCACACACCGACATGATGAAACACACGTGCACATGTCTACCACGCAAAAGGTTCCCGGATAAAGACGAAATCGAAATACCACCAGACGGCCTGAGCATCGCAATTTATACCCTCAGCCGCATGATAGATGTAATATACTGCTTACCAAAAAATAGTCAAAAAAAGATGTAATTATAGATTGTGTTCAAAACTTAATCGTGTGTAGCCTGGCTCTTAAGGTTTATAAAAAGTATTATGATTTAGTTCTAAAATAACTCGCTTTCTTGTAAATGAATTAATTGTGTAAGCGCATTGGTAATTAGTTTCCGAAAATCAGTTGGTGAATACCTGATTTATATCTTAATGTGGGCAATTTTTTAGACATCCCCGCTGAATTACAAATTATCGTGTTAAAATTAGTGTCAACGTGTTCTATGTTTGCTCCTGATTTCAAAGGTGTAACTTTTATTATTATCGGTGGTGTATTTGCAGAGTTTTCTGTTTACCAAAAATCGGGTTTGAAACTATCGAGACACCATAACGTAAAAACCTGTTTCTTTTTAATAATTATTCCAGTGTTGTTTATATCGAAAAAGTGATATCATGTGAATTTTATTACTTGTTTTAACAGTTGTTTTATTTATGGAAGTGGCTTAGTTTAATCGCAATTTAATTTTGAAATTACCACGTTTTTGTTTATGACAAAATAACTTTAAAATTGATTTAATATTAGTTCTACTGCATGGAATGTTCTGAAATTTTAATATGTTATACTACATTTTTCGTTCTTCCAGGAAATTTACTTTTTAGTACGGAAAATTATTGAAAATGTGTGGTTATTAAATGTTGAATGTGCAAGTATGTCTAATGAAGTGTTTAAAATATTTTTAATCTATTTACACGGCCTGTAACTATGGAATTTCAGTGAATTCTACTTTCTTTCTGATCATTAATATTATAAAATTACTTTACTGCATTGAAAAGTGTTGAGAATTAGTGAAATTATCATGTAACAAAAATCGACTGTTTACAAATTGGATAACCCTATTCCAGGTTTAAAAGTGATTTCCTCTTATAAATTGTTTATTTAGAGCTTGTGTTGTGTGTTTAGTGACTTAACTGTTTTTAAATCGGTTTATTTTACTGTGAATTAAAAAAAAAAAAAAAAAATGGAAAAATGGAAGTTAGGTTGTAGTATTGGCTTCTGCATGAAACGTGTCTCTCATATCCTGTAGTTGCAAACTGAAAAATTTTATGTTTACTGTAAAGCTTACTCCCTCCCTTATGCTCTATAACCAAAAAGCTAGAATTTACCCAAATTCCAAGGTTCTTACATACACTAGCAACTTAAAATGTCTGCATTTTTTAAATTCCCAGTAATTTCTTCTGCATCCTTATATATCATTGTCTCAGCACCCTCCTTTCTACTTAGTTTTCTAAAACAGAAATTTCTAGATGCATCTGTCAGTACACCCCCTGAAGTAATAATATTCTTTGGTAATTCCTTGTATAGTTGTTTCAAGTATTACCTACTGCCCTGCAGTGTCTTAACTTTGTTTTGTTTTCTTCTTGCCAACCCCTTTAGTCATATCACCTCCTTTCATAGTACATAGGTTCTGTTCTTCTCTTTATTTTCTGTTTTGGAATTAATATTTCTTTTCCATTTTTTATTATCTCCTTGAACTCTTCCCGCTGTACTTGTGCCATTCATCCATTTGCTGAAACTTTTTCTGAAATATCTATTTAATTTCAATATCTGTACCTTTTTATAACTGTACCTATTTCTTCTTTCAATTTTTGCTACAAGGAAATGAGTTTTTATATTGCTTGCATTATATATAATACACACAATCAGAATACATAATGCACGAGCCAGACTGTACTCACAATTGCAGTCCTTAGGCCCTAGCAAAATTTGCACTAAATGTTACTACAACTTCACTCCTCGAGCTTTCCTTTCCGTAAAAGAGTCTATAAATTCACCAAAAATCGTCTCATAAGCTGTTCTATTTTCGACTGATAAGATCGCGAGGCTTGAAAAATGTTCCTGGCTCATTGTTGATCACAGGTAGGTTTATATGATTTTTAGTTTACTAAAATTCCTCTCGCAGCTTGCGGACGTCGTTGGTAACGTGCAGTATATTCTCAGAGCTACGCGAATATTAGATTTCTCAGAACAAGATCTCATATCTTTTTGTCACTAAACAAGCACAAGACTTTGCTTATTTTTACAAGAATTGTTTTTGTGGTAAATAGATAAACTCGATTCGATACTATGAGCACAGTAGATTGCTTTTATAACAATAAACACTGTTTCCCAACCAAAATGTTACAAAAATTGTGATTATAATTTAAATAATGTTATTATTCAATTTGCATTTTATCAATGTCAGCAATATACATCGGTAAAGTAAATCATAATTTCATTTAAAGAAGGAAAACAAAGAGAACACTCCTCTTTGGTGAAAAATTTAAACATATTTCAAATAACTGAGACCACCAACAAACAGTTGAAACTACCAAAGGCATAAATTCAAGTCATGCCCTTCCCAACGATACCAAATTCAATCATCTTCATTTATTTGATGTGAGAGACAAGGTGTGGGCAAAATTTTCATTATAAGCGGTAACAAAAACAGTAATGAGCCAGAAAGAAATAAGTTAACATTATAATATATTTCAGCGCTTCCAATCTGTGAAGGCAGAATTTTAAAAATTTGATTCTGAAAGGCATCATATTAAAAATATTAGTGAAATACAAATTAAAAAAAAAAAAGAAAAAAAAAAAAAGAAAAGAAAGGATATCGTCTTGTCCTGCATAAGACTGTAAGCGAGAATAAGCTAGTAATCCAAACTTTCTAAAAACAATTAATATTTCAACTACCATAAAAAATCTGGTATTTTCAGGATATGGCTGCTTAACAGCCTATTCCCTAAATACATTTTCGGAGAGTGACGTTTTATGAGTGCTTTATTTTAGGTATATGTCTTGACAAACGGCGGTATATCCTGATAACAATTGATAGTTTTGGTTCGTAATAGATACAGTGGTAAGAAATAAGGCCCATATAAAATAATGATCCGAATTTTTTGACATTTTACTGGTCCTTGGATTGACAAAGGATGAGAAACGCTGAGATATTTGATAACGATAGATTCTTTCTTACCTGTTAATGGTTTGTTTCCAGTAATAAATATTTAAACTCGTTCAGCACAAAAGAGGATATTAAAACAAAATTGGGCTAATCACTCGAACACAGCTGCAAGAATTTGAACATAAGATGGCAAAATTTATAAATCCAAGAATATTGGGAGTTCCTGCTAACAATGATGGAATGAATTTAATTCCGTGAATAGAGCTTTGTTTTAAGGCCGCTCTGTCACAGAACAATGAATTTTCCGTCCTCTCAAGTTGCTGCCGTGGTCAGTGTACCACAGCGCTTTACCTAAAAAAAAAGGGATCAACAGCACATGAATATTTCGCCCTGGCGCTTATAAAAAGGTGCCACCAACACATGACTTTGGTGGCCCCCTGAAGTTGTTGCCCGGGGCAAGAGCCCCGGTTTGCCCCCTCTCCTCCCCCTAGATCTGGCACTGCTAACATCCATAAGAACTGCTTCATGATTACTTATTCTTTCAGTTACTTGAGATCCCACAAGGTTATTGTTGACTTTAGTAGTGTATCTAGGGGGCTTTTGGAACACTTTGAGGACGAATTACACGCACCCGTCCTTAGCACCGTACCGCACCGTACCGTCCTCTGACGTCACGACTGCTCGCTGCTTGCTCTGGCAGCTCTCCAGTGCCCGATTTTACGCACGTGTGCACACACACACACACACACACACACACACACACACACACACACACCTAAATCAGTATGTGTCAGATGTTATGAAGGACATTCTTCGACTTGTCTCTTTAAACGAGAAGAAAAAGGTTACAAATTTATCCAGCTGTTGTGTGCATTGCTGAATCCAAGCCACTTTACCAAAACTTTTCTTCCTTTCTTACGTATTATTTTCTCAACAAGATATGATGACGGATATTTAGTTTTTTGTAACTCTTCAACATAGAAAGCTCCAGCTATGGGCTGTGATTTGTAATCTTCAAGGAGATATGTTCTCGGATTGGTTTCTTGCACTTTACGTATTTTGAAAATTTCCGTGGACCAATTGGCGGTGTACCCTTTGTCAAGACTGTTTTCTGTTACTAATTCTGACGTAATCACCAACTTTGAGTTTTGACTGGCGTGGATCAATCATTTTAATTTTGTTATACACAGTAGATAGAAGGCTATTATCTTTTACATCCACTGGGCGCATTTTAATCGTTCTGTGTTTCATGTGATTATACTGTTTGACCAGATCTTGTACAGTGTTAATCCATTTGTAGGAGCCCTGAGCAGTAAATTTTCTGAACATAAGACTCTTGAGAGTTCTGTTAAAGCGTTCGACTACGGAAGCTTTCATATTTGAAAAAGTAGAGTAGTGATTAATTCTGAGATTCCGCATTAACTTTTTAAAACTAGTATTGTAGAATTCTTTTCCTAGATCAGTTTGTAAATTTACTGGGACCCGCTTACTTTTTATATATATATATTTAAGTGCGTTTGCAACTGCCAATTCCAGTTTTAGTCTTCAGAGCAGCAACCCATGCATATTTGGAATAAACGTCAATTACTGTTAACAAATACTTATACCCAGAATTCCATTTAGAATATGCAATCATATCGACTAAGTCTGCTTGATGGAGATCATCAAGTCCTTTCGTGATAACTGCCCTCCTGGGATACGTTCGGCGAGCAGGACGATGAAGCTCATCAGCAATGGCAGCTTGCATCATCTTCTTTTTTTTTTTAATACTAACTTGCTGCTTACTGAGGCAATATGCTTTTCGAAATGACAGAGTTGTGATAAAATGTTTGCTTATAAGGAGTTGGAAGGGGCACGAGGAGGAGGGGAAGAGGAGCAAGGGAAAAAGAAAGATAACACGTATTTTTAGGAAGACGTTTTATTTTCAAAGTACCATCGCATAATTAATCGTACGTTAGTCTTTGCTAAACATCGATCATTTTCTTCATCAACAATATTGAAAGATTTTTTCAGCATTTTCAATGATGGACAGTCTAGAGATTGCATGTCAACTACTCTGCCACGATCTGTACCTAATAAAGTCGTTGCCCATTCTGCTTTTTCTAGACCCATTACCATAATGTAGTCACAAGATTTGCACAACTCCCACAGCGTATTTCTCGCAGTAAGTAGTGATACTCCATCCATTCCCCACTGTTGATGAAGGTGATTGCGTGTCACCCACGAGTTCATCCTCTGAGTTTTTTCTGATAAGGTGCTGAATGCTAAAACTTGTGCGATAGTGACATACTGCTCTGCAATAACTTGATTGCAGTCCACGAGAATAGCAGCGGCTTGTTTAGGCACAAATTATTTGCATCGTCTTTGAATCCTTGCAGGTCTATGAAAGCTATCTTCATTCTGTTGTGATGAGAGAAGGAAAAAAAAAAATAGATGAAGGTATCATATAATTTCGTTTAATGTTGCTAGTATCATAGTAAATCTCCATTCACCGCCGACTTCTCTTACCTGACAAACAGATAATGTCTCTCTCTCTATAGACGATAATGGTAATGATAAGAGGAGGAGGAGGATAAAAAGAGCAGCCACTTCGATGAAACACAGACTGATAGCAGTTCTCTGAAAGCATCTCATTTTATTTGCTATTTTTCCACCTCCTTTGCAGAAGTTATCACGTAAAAGAAAAATATGCATGTAGAGTATGCTGCATGACAATAATAGCAATGTTAGCAGCTTGCTTTTGGGCTGGCAGCCATTGGCCCTCTTCCAACAGCAGATGTTAGGTGAACGAATGATACTGCAGGGGAGGAAAAAGTTTAGCAAATAACACAGTAATATGATCTAGCACGCTGGGAGAGGAACTATATGAATCTCTGCCAAAAAAATGTTATTTTCGCGGTGTCCAAATAACACAGTAATATGATGTAGCTCGCTGGGAGAGGAATTATATAAGTATCTGCCAAAAATGTTATTTTAGCCATGCCCAAATAACGCAGTAATATGATGTAGCACGCTGGGAGAGGAACCATATGAGTCTCTGCACAAAAAATGTTATTTTAGCAGCACCGTAACAACTCCATCAATAGCAGCAGGAGGTAACATTTCTATAACAGGGGTAAATGTACTCCAAAGAAGCAATGTGTAGTATGACAGCAAGAGGTATTCTCTCTCTCTCTCTGTGAATTTAACAGAGAAACAAAATTTTTTATGCATATAGACCAGTATAAAGCTCGGGCATGCGACAGACGTTTCCAGTCATTCGAATTCCTTCAGCTGTGCGAGTGCCCCGTGCGAGTGTCAGTATTGGCACTGCCTTTTTGCTGTCGGAGAGAGTGAAACACATAGCTGGCTCAAAACATGTAAGTCTAACATGCATTACTTAGTGCTACTACTACTAAGTGTCATATAGTCTTCATCTACTAAGAAGTTGTTGTAACTCAAGAGAACAGGGATGCCTCTCATTCAGTGTTGCAGAGTCTGAAGCAGCTGGGAGAAGGAGGGGGCTCGAAAAGTACGCTGCGGCTGTCATCTCTGGAACAGGGAGAGAAATATCCCATCCTAAGTGCGAGACGGACGACGACGAAATTTGGAGCAGCCGTCGTAGTATACTTGAAGGAGTCCAAAATATTCCTTCCTGCAAGATTCACCGCTCTCAGTGATGAAGAATTGGAATTTCTGAATTGTGGAAAAGTTGCTCTGATATATCGTGGTAGGAATAATAGTATGGATATCGTTGACTTTGAATCTGTTTGATAAATACTAACATATGTTTCCTTGTACTAATATTATGCAGTTGTTAGCATATTGTGATACTAACCATGTCTATTCAAATACGGAAAGTTTCACCGAATGGCAAGATTAAGGAAATAGATTTGCAATCCTTAAAAGACGATACCTGCAGCACAGATTTTGTTACACGTGACACATTAGTATTTGCAGTAAAAGTAGTAGGGTGTGGTGAGGATGCAAATGCATTTTCCGATCTGAATGGAAAAATAGTGCAGCTAATTCAAATAGAGTGCTTTAAACAAGGTGAACATTTTGCTGCTTTTCAAGTCTATGACAAATACGAGTGTACATATTACACAGAGTTATTTGTTAGCAAGTATAATAATCTTGTTGATGCTTACATCAAAGAGATTTTGTTTGTATTGTATACAATTTGTCCTCATAATGCATTTAGTTGCCAATTTGATTTTCTAAATGGAGCAGCTTGCCTCAAAACATGGTTAGAGGGTGGAGATGTTTCATTTATATATTCTAATTGTAATAACCTGTTGTCTGCCATATACGATATTTTGAGAAGCGCTGAAAGTGAATAATGACTGAACCATCGCCAAAGCGCATTAAACTGAATCATGATCATCAGGAAAGTAATGCTCTGGAATGGGTTTCGGTTGAAAGTGCGTTCAAAAATAGAATATGTACAGGTGAGATATCTAACCGAGTGGGGTTTAAGGACCCGACATATTTCTTGGATGCGTGTTTCTCTGTCTTCGAGAACATAGTGCGTAAAATTAACAAGCCTCTTAAAATTAATTTTTCACTCGTCGGCAATTTTGTCCTGCCCAAGTCGGGTGAAGTAGAAGAAAAGTACTTAAATACAAAGAATTTAGAACTATTCTCCTCTGGCATTACCGAAGAGTGGTATTCAACTAAAGTTATGGATGTACTGTTAAAGAAACTGGAGAAATTTCAATTGAGAGATTCAGGTTGGGCGTTGCGTAATATAGTAAAACTATGTATTAATGTTAACGAAAACAAAGGGTTTTATGCGGGACTTCACACGAAACTGCCAAAAGTGATTGCAAATAAACATGCAGTAATTAGCGTTCACTCGAAAGGCAATGCTTGTTTTAAATGGGCAATTCTAGCTGCTTTGTATCCTGTAAGCAAGAATGCGCACCGTGTGTCTGCATATTTTGCACATGCAAACAAATTAAACTTTTCTAATATACCATTTCCTACAGAGCTAAAGCATGTTCATATATTCGAAAAGCAGAATGAAAGTGTGTCTGTCAATGTGTATGGTATACAGTACTCGGATTATGAGTGGATGGTTGTTGAAGACGGAGAAGTGGATGAGGAGAGAGAGGGGGCAAGGAGGAAGAGGGAAAGATCTAAAGATTTCCGAGTTATACCACTGTATATTACAAAAGTACCAAAGAGAAAAAACCACGTAAACTTATTAATGCTGCAGCTTGCAAATGCAAATATATATCATTTTTATTATATAAAAAGTTTGTCGAAGCTAGCACATTATAGCATTACTGCTCATCATAAGTCTGTCGTGATATGCCCCGTTGTCTGTGTTATTTTCATTCAAAACAGAAGTTAGAAGCACACTTGCTTGACTGTGCACAGTTTAAGCCAGTCAACACTATCATGCCAAATGAGCACAATAAATATATAAAGTTTTCCAATTTCAGAAACAAGTTAAAGTTGCCTTTTATAATATACGCGGACACTGAGTGCATGCTGCAACCAGTTGCTGGCTGCAGTAGAAGTAGTAACTCTGATCAAATACATTTACATACACCATTTAGTATTGCATATTACATACATTGTAGTTATAATGTCAACTATTCAGAATTTAAATTGTATCGAGGCCGTGATTGCATGCAATGGTTCACGAAACAGCTGTATGCAATTGCTGAGTATGTGAATGGTTTCTTATTACAAAATAAAGAGATGATATTAAGCCTAGAGGAAGAATCGGCCTTTCGCTCTGCAAAGATTTGCCATATTTGTAAGGAAGCCTTTGAGGCTGGCGATGTGAAGCATCGTGACCACTGCCATTTTACAGGTGCGTACCGCGGTCCGGCGCATGCTAGCTGTAATGTAAACTACAGACCTCGGTTTACAGTGCCTGTCGTATTCCACAATCTGTCCAATTATGATAGTCATTTCGTAATTACAAATATTTGCGAGCAGATAGTGAAAGAGAACGGGAGGGAAACTAAATTAAATCCAGGCCGCGTTTCTATATTACCATCGAATATGGAGAAATACAAATCTTTCACGAAGAGCATTCAAGTAACACACAAAGACCGACACTGTTACATAAATTTCCGATTTATAGATTCATTTAATTTTTTATCATGCTCGCTAGAAAAGTGTGCGTCTTACCTAAAGCCAAGGAACTCAGGATAACGAGGAAATACTTTCCTGATGATCGTGAATTTTATTTAGTCAATCAGAAGGGTATATTTCCATATGAGTATGTGAGTGATGACAGTGTTTTATCAGAAGAACGCTTACCTCCGATTCAGGAATTTAAAAGTTTGCTGACCGGTGGAAGAACTGTCTCAGAGTGTGATTATCAAAGGGCGTGCGATGTATGGCATTTGTTCAGGTGCAAGACACTGGGAGAATACTCCGATCTTTATTTAAAAATTGATGTGTTATTGTTAAGCGATGTTTTTGAAAATTTTCGAAATCTCTGCATTAAAACCTATGAGTTAGACCCCGCGCATTATGTTACTTCACCTGGATTAGCTTGGGATGCATTATTGAAAACTAGCAAAGCAGAATTAGAACTCATTACAGACATTGAGCAACTTCAATTCATCGAACGAGGTATTAGAGGCGGCATTGTTCATTGCTCGTGTAGACATGCTGTGGCAAACAACAGGTTCATGTCTAATTATGATGAAAATACTGATGAATCCTATATTATTTACCTTGATGTTAATAGTCTTTACAGTTGGGCAATGATGCAGTACCTCCCAGTTTCACATTTTTCTTGGCTCAACCCTGAAATTGTTAAAACTTTTGATGTAAACAACATACCGGATGACTCTGATATAGGCTACATTTTGGAAGTAGATCTTGAATATCCCGAAAGCATCCACGATATGCATTCTGATCTACCACTGTGTCCTGAGAAAATGATACCACCGTCTAGCTGTGTGGCAGGCAAGGCTAGCGCTCCCAAAAAATTAATTTCTACTTTGTATGATAAGAAAAATTATGTAATTCATTATAGAAATCTCAAACAGTGTTTGCAACATAATTTGATATTGAGAAAGATTCACAGAGTACTGTCATTCAGACAACTTCCATGGATGAAACCATACATCGATATTAACGCACAGAAACGTATGGCAGCAAATAATGATTTTGAAAAGAATTTTTTTAAGCTAATGAATAACAGCGTCTTTGGTAAGACAATGCAAAATGTACGAAAGATGAGGGACATAAAACTAGCAACTTCATGGGATGGTAGATATGGAGCGGCAGCAATGATTGCAAAACCAAATTTCAAAAGGAGCGTTATATTTCAAGAAAATTTAGTTGGTATTGAATTAGACAAACTCAATGTAGTGTTTGATAAGCCTATATCTGTAGGTATGGCGATTTTAGACATTTCAAAGACGCGTCTTGTCGACTTTCATTATGGGTATATACTGAACAAGTTCCCTGTAAAAGATGTAAAACTGTGTTACACTGATACTGATAGTTTAATTTACCACATTAAAACTCAAAATATTTATGAGGATATCAAAAGTGATGTACGAAAATGGTTTGATACTTCAGGTTTCCCTGTTAATAACAGATATAACATTCCACTTGTGAATAAAAAGAAGGTTGGACTATTGAAAGATGAATTAAACGGGGAACTTATTACTGAATTCATAGGCCTGAGAGCTAAAATGTATGCACTAGAGACAGAATCACTACGTGTAATGCAGAGAGCGAAAGGTATAAAACAGTCTGCAATTAAAGCATTGAGTATTGATGATTATAGAGAATGTATGTTGAATTTAGATGCTAAATCTTCTGTACAATATATTATTCAATCGAAATGTCATGTGGTATCCACTGTTAAACAACAAAAGCTTGGTTTGTCGGCACATGATGATAAACGTTTTATACTGCCAGATAAGGTGAATACTTTAGCATGGGGTCACTACCAGCTGAAAAACAAGAAAACTTTGCCATGAAATACTGTATATGTGAGTTTGTAACTAATCTGTGTGTGAAATTGTGTACATGTGAGTTTGTAACTGATTTGTATAAAGAAAATAACAAAACATTATACATTAATTGTAACTTTTTCTTTATTTACTGAATGAAATTAAAAACACATAATACATTAATTGTTATTTTATTTCATCTGAAATTTCCTTTCTGCACCCTTTACAATTCATTTTAATAGGAGGTGGTCCATCAATTTGACAACGTGCATTCACATTATAATGCTTGTAACAATGTTGGTACTTAGAAATGAGAGTATCATTTTGAAACACTTGTGGTAAACTGTGAAATATGCGAGAAAGATCGCATAAAGAGGGTAACAACTGCTTAGGAAATAAGTAATAATCAATTGCATTTAGATTTTGACACTGTTGCATAGCAAGTTTCTTATAAATTCGAGAGAGCAGTTTACAAACATTTTTTGATTTAATCCACTCGAACAAGAAGTAAGCAGCATCATCATCATCATCAGCAGCAGCAGCAGCAGCAGCAGCAGCAGCAGTACTTCTCTCTTTCTTATTAGCACAGTCCCATCCATAGTCTTCCAATCGTAGCATTTCAACATCTTTAAGAATAATAATTTGTTCCAGAATATTTAGGACGAGTGGACACAGCAGATTTTTTGAATACACTAATGTTTTACAGTCACTGTTCTCTTTTAGCAATGAATCGAGTGAACAATTCAGTGCACTGAAAGAGGCCTCCGTGTTATGAACTTGTAGTACACATTCATTTCCATCACTTAAATTAGTCACTAACACTGTCACTGGATGATTCTCAGACTTAGCGGTAATTATTATAACTTTGTTCATATTTCCTTCTCAAGCTACTTGGAGCAACAGGATAGCAATGATGAAATGCTTACACATTTTTTTTTTCCTCTTTTATATTTCTGAGTATGCCTTGTGACCTGATTGGCTAACGGAGGGAGACGTTTCAGACACTTCACTTACAGGCATCAGGTAAGTATTTAACACACGTTGTCTTTGCTCATGGAGAATTGGAGAGAGAATTTTGGACAAATCCTCTACACGACATCTAAAGCGATTGCGGTCAACAGCTGATTGCATCCATGGACCTTTGCGAGCCTCTCTGTATATGATAAAATCCCAGTCATCCAATACGTGAATTAATGTACAGGGCTCATCAGGAAAGTGAACCCTTTTCTTTTTCTTTCCAGCTTCCATGTCTTTTTCCCCCTTCTATATCCGAGTACGCTTTGTGACTTGATTGGTTGATGGAGTCATTTCAATCACTGAATCATGAATGACCAGGCAGTAAGCTATTGTATTTTTAGCAAATGGTTTTTTTGTTTCTATTTCAATCTTCATGTCAACGACCGAAGATTTCAATGTTTCGTCTTGATGAGAACAATCAATGAAAAATATAGGACATTTCTGAAATTCGGTACGGTTCATGAGCGGGTTTCCTCTTCTTCTTAAACTGCTGTCTCCGTAATACAGTGACTGAAAATTGGCATACATTTCAAACGCTTGTGCAGTATTCCTTGTGTCAAAATCAACAGCAAAATTCTCCTCTGGGAATTTAGATGAATTTAAATACACCTTCAAGTCTGATATGTTTATTTGATCGAATACACTAGAGTCGGCAGTAATCGAATTTCTGTTTGACTGAAAAGCCAATATTACATACCTTGCTGTTTCAAGAGCTGTATTAAATTTAATTTGCCATGTCCATGAGTTAATTTCTGGCGTGATGCATTCAATCAAATCCCAGTGACGAAAAGCTAAACTCAGACTGATATCATTTTTTAAAATATTCCACAGAGATATCTGTTGCTTTTCGGAAACTTGAACATGCGGCATTTCCCAGTGCATTTTCTCCAACACAATTTTCGATTTGGTATCTGCTGTATCTGAGACAATACAGTTAATATCTTGTCTGCTACGAATTAGTACCAGTTCATGACGGGCATTTAAAATAATCTTTTTGTAATCCTCGGCGAAGCCTAAGATCATTTTAAGCGGAATGCAAAAATTAAAACGTCCATCCGCATCGACTAACTGTTCCAATTCACTTTTAGTGCCCCATCCGGCATTTTGTAATGCATTTGCTTCACCTGGTGTAAAAGATGCATATCCTTTCAGCAATGTTGCAATTCCTGGATTACGTACATGATCGATAATTTGGTTGTTGAGACGGTACTGAATATCCGAAAACAGATGAAGCGCACAGTTTCTTGTTAAGTTAATATCAGCAGCTTTCCCCTTTCCCTCTGCATTGACAAGCCGCCCTTCTATATACAGCAGACTCTCAGAGGGTAGCAGGTAAGTGTTTTCATTTTGTATAACAATTGATATGCTATCATTCTGAGCAAAAGCCGGTTGACCAAAAGGTTTATACTTATGATATTGAAGACGAGTAACCGAGTCATTGATGAGAATTTTTTCTCTTACATTCAACATTTTCCTTTCTTTCTCTCGGTCTCTCTTCCTCCTCCTGGTTGAGATCACTGAAAGTCGTCAAAGACTCGAATGAGAGCTTGCAGAGGAAAGTATCGGTATTTATAGCACTCTATATCCAAGTGATGACAGTATTTCTCTATTGCGAGGGGTTAAAACGTTTCTGATATGGCTCTTCCTTATTTCACTTTTCTTCTTCTTCTTGTTACTGCTATTTTTGCTCACATTGTCCAGAAGACAACTGGTGTCTTTCATTATGCAAGCATCCTGTTTGTATACGATACCCATTTCTTTTTTTTTTACCGTATTTTCCTCAAATGCAATCGAACAGTTATCTCTTCCCCGTCGAAATCCACAAGATTTCCGTCTTGATCTCTAATTGCCACACTTAATTCTGAAACGTATCTTGCAACTACTGGCATGTAAATGGGTGAATTCGGCGTTTCCACAATCTTATATCCTGGTGGTACTGCAGGCCAGAACTGATGTAATGTATGTGTAGGTTCCCCATTGTGAAAGGATCCACCTGAGATGTTACACTCAACACACAAGACATTAACACTTTGTATGTTAACTGGATGCTCAGCTGTCTTCAAGACTTGTTTATCAACTATAGTTTTTGCAAAACCTAATACTGAACCTATGTTGTCATCGAGATTAAAATCTATAAGAACGTTACTCCTAATCTGACATCGACCTAGTGTTTTATTGAAAGAAATGATTAACTGTACTTGGAGTTTTTTCTTATTAGTTGAGTTATCTTCAGCAACCTTCACGTTGTACGCATCAATTTCTTTCAGTAACTCAGAAAAAATATCATGCAGTTCATATGTTCCATGTTTCAGACTAACTTTATCCAAAACTTCTAATTCATTTAGATAGTTATAGAAGTAGAAATTATTATTTACTGATGTAATGTTTGGGATGGAATTATACGTAAAAAGGTTCAGCAAAGCAATTTCATAAACGTGTGAGGATAAATTTAACGCTGGATTGAAGACAGCAGTTAGAAGTGAGTCTTTACCAGTCAGACTTAACGTTACGCCGTGTTCAATGTCCATTGTTAGACTACAACAGTATCCTGTAAGACCGTCTGTTTTATTTAGAATTTAGAAACTTTAAACATAAATGACCACATCTCTGACTGTTAAATGACTGAAACGTATTGTAGTTATACTTTATCGTACAGTTTTTCAGATATTTTACTATTTCTGGAGGAGGTGGTAAGTTTCCAAAGCTATCGAAATAGTAAACAATATTACCTTTCTTTTTATAGGTTACCCAGTGTGATCCTGGTTCCTCATCGGTATTAAGATTAATAATTGCACTCTCGCAAGTGTTAGGTCTTGAAGGTAAAGTATCCCTCATAAAGACACCTCGAAAGTGTGTTATCCGCAGCTTTTTAGCATAGTGCTGTAAGTCAATGTTGGTAAGTGGTCTTGCAGGAAGACTGTTTACGGAGAATTTTTTTTTTTCCCTTTATACCTGTTAGATACAATCCGAATCCGTTTTTCCGGTATGGACCTAAGTACAGTCCTTTCCCATCGCGCAAAGCAATTGCCTCAAGTACCTGATGATGTCTTTGCATTTCAGCTAACTGCTTTCGGGCACTTTTCGCATCATTAACAGCCTTAGCAATTCCAGCAGCTCCTCCAGCTAGTCCTCCGAGTGCTGATAAAGCTGCAAATATTGGAATTAGAGGTATTATTCCACCTGTTTTGGGAATGGGTATTATTCGCTCTCTGTGGAAAAATTTCTCTACAGCTTTTGTCGGTGCAGCTTGTGAGGCGATTTTACGAGCTACTTTTACAATTGTCATCAGATTACTGCCTGGCTTCACATACTTAAGACCACTTCGAACTTTTTTAATTACATTATTCAGTACGGCACCAGTCGCTTTCAATCTTTTTTTCATACCCATCCCCATTTTAAGTTTAGCTTTCATTGCACCGGTCACTGCTAAAGCAGCTAACTTCTCCTTAAAATTGGCATCTTTTGCTTTTACTCTACCCCATGCTTTTCTAGCCAGAATTCGGTCTGCTCGATGTCTGTCGGGCAAACTGTCTGGGTGTGTTGCATATGCTATGTCATGTTCTTTGCATGCTTCATCTAGTGGATTGATACCAGTATCACCTCTTTTGAGTCGTTCCTCTAACTTTGTTCCTGGCCCACAGTATGAGTAACCAGGCAAATGAAGTTCAACAGGCAACTTATTAATCATTCGGTTAAGAAGAGAACCACCATGCTTCTTCTTCATCCTCTTCTTTTTCTTGATGTTGTTCTTATCATTGCCACACTTCTTCATTGCTCGAGTGCTAACTAATGACTGGTCTTTTACAATTTAGAATGCTCTCTTATATTAGCAATTGTAAGATGGGAAGATTGCTTAGTACGCTTAAAGATGCATTTCAAGAAGCATGAACTTCAACTCTCCATCAGTCCTATTACTGAATACGGAAATGAACTACAAATGCAAGATCGTAGACATGGTGATCTATTTCCTGATACGATTAGATGTATAGTAGCAGGTCCCTCCAACTGTGGAAAAACAAATGTGGTTGTTAATCTTCTAATTCATGAAAACGGTCTCAAATTTAAAAACGTCTATGTGTTTTCCAAATCGCTGCAGCAATATAAGTACAAATTTCTAGAAGAAGTTTTAAAGAACCTAAGTGATATTGGCTATTTTACATTTTCCAGTAAGGATGATGTAATACCGCCAGATCAAGCTCGTCCTCTTTCAGTTTTTATCTTTGACGACGTTGCATGTGGCAATCAAGATCACATGAAAGATTACTTTTCCATGGGACGTCATTATGGTGTAGACAGCTTCTATTTATGTCAAACATACAGTAAAATTCCGAAACAATTAATCAGAGATAATGCTAATGTTATTATCCTCTTCAAGCAAGATGAACGTAATTTAAAGCATGTCTTTAGTGATCATGTTAATCCTGATATGACGTTCAGTGAATTCCTTGTAATGTGTAAGCAAGCATGGAGTGGAAACAACTATGATTTTCTCTTTATTAGCAAAGATGATGATTTAAACAAAGGGCGATATCGAGTGAACTTTGACAATTATATTTGTATTTAACTCGAGAGCTTCAAGCAGTACAGAGTATTATCACGATGGCTTCTGCAAAGGGAACATCATCAAACATCGGCTGCGGCAAGGACAACAGCAGTAGCAACACTCTGCTGTTGGTGCTAGATCCTCAGTACAGTAATGATATTGCCAATAAAAAGTATGTGGATGCAAAATTCCAGTCATACTCCAGTGTTATTACAGATCTTCTCGATAAAGTACATCAGTTGTTTCAGAAACACTCAATAGATACAAATGGTGAATGCCTGCAACCGAAAGCAAAAGTAGATGAGAATGCCGAAACAAAATCTTATACAGATACTCTCTTGGCGAAATTATTGCCGCAGATGGCTTCTTTCTTTTCCGGCATATATGCTACTGGTTCATCAGTGTATTTCAATAATAAACGTTTAAGTGGCCTGCATGATCCTGCTGAGAATCATGATGCTTGCACAAAAGCTTATGTAGATAAAATAGTTGAAAACGGAAATACATTCGATGTAACTGAAAGTTCATTTAAGCTCAAGACTCGTAAAAATATTGGTAATTTAGCAGATCCTGCAACTGATCATGATGCAGCTACGAAAAAATATGTGGATGACACTCGCAGAAGAATTGAAAATTCCTTGAGGCGTGTGAAAGAAAAAGTCGATTCTGAGTTGTCGAAGCTACAGAAGAGTGATACAGTAAGTAAAAATTATGTTGATCTGCTGTTCCAAAAGTTGCAAAATAAGCTTAACAGCCTCAGTGAGCTGAAAAATAATATACGTGTCTCTATGAGTGCAAATGTTGAAGAGTTTTTTGACCTGATTAATGTAACAGAAAGAGTTTTAGACGTTCAGAACAAACGTATCACGAATGTACGTGAGCCAATTTTAGACTCGGATGTGATAACAAAAGGATATTTTGAAAAACAAGTCAACTCGAGGGTTCATTTCATTCTTAGAATTGACAGCATTCCTTCGGGAAATCCCAACGAATTGGATTACATTTTACACAATGGTCAGCATGAATATATATTACCCTACGATGGTGAAGTTATTCTGCGGTCTATTACCCCGGATATTGAAACAATTGTCTTTGAACTGAATGGTAGCGTTCATCAACTTTCGATGAATACAGAGATTGCTGTACGCAAGGGAGACAGATTCAAGTTCGGTAGAACTGATCGCCTAGTAATCGGAAGTAGACCACTTCATGCGGAATTCGACTATCATGTTATATAAATTGAAGGAACTACTTAAATTCAATTCAGATGGTAACTGATCAGTAGATAATAACAACATGCTACGGAATTCTTCTTCTATCGAAAGAAACATTAATCTTAAAAAACAGATCGTCCGAGCTCGACAGAACATTCGACGAAAGTTGTTAGCTCTTCACAAAAGAGAGGCTCAAACCAAGTCTGCGCTAGAGAAGGCATTCAGACCTGTTTCACAGCCACTAAAAGAATTGATTTCCATTCACAAAGAACGATTTCCGAAACAAGAAAACAGTAACACTACTGCTATTGCTACCACTGCTGCTGCTGTTGATGTGATGATGATGATGATGATATCAAAATGTGTGACGTTAAAGAAAAAGAAAGTGAAAAGATGTCTGATATACATGTAGTAAAGGCTACAACAGGCCGGCTGTCGGCTTTATATTTTAATAAACCAATAGACAGAAGCCGTGACACCGTGTATGGCATCAGATTCGATCCGTCAGGAGGCGGATGGATGATTGGAAACTCGCCAGTGGATATTGATGAAAATGATTTAATAATTCACAATGTCAGATATCCAGGCACTAGAGGTTTGTACAATTTACTTTTCAAAATCAAACCTAAGAATTACACTGCCTGTGATCTTCAAAATTATGCTAAAATTCTGAAAGCAACTAATGCCTTTAGGCAACATTACCTATCCTTCAAGCCTGTAAATGCAAACAGAGGGTACAAGTATACACACATCATAAAGCCATTGATTAACATACTTCAGTCTCCAAAACATCGCACTGCAACGGCGGCAGCAGTAACTTCTTCCCTGGCATCTTCTGCGGCAAAAGATGATGAAGATGATGCATACAAAAGTGGAATACATACAGGAAAAGGAATGCGCAATAAATCTGACAAAGATGAAGAAGAAGAAGAAGACGGAATTGATGTTAAAGACTGGAAGAGGTATTCCAATAAATCGCATATTGACTACATTCACTGGAATAACCCAAACGAACTTGTCGAACGTTTAGTTTTCCTGCTTGCTTCAAAAACAGCCGGCAACAACTCACATGACAATGAAATTATTTCAATAGAGGAAGAACTTCGAGAAGCTGCTATTATTGCTTAATATATGAAAAAATACGTAGACTGCCAGTTAATCATTGTATGTATGCCTGTAGAAATTTATATGTATGTTACTCCTTTAATAAACATTTTCTCACTTTCATAATTCATTGCTTTTATTCATTTTTTCCCTCTCGTTTAAAGAGACGAGTCGAAGAATGTCGTTCATAGCAAACAAAAAAAAAACTGTTGTAGCATCTGACACATACTGATTTAGGTGTGTGTGTGTGTGTGTGTGTGTGTGTGTGTGTGTGTGTGTGTGTGTGTGCGCACGTGCGTAAAATCGGGCACTGGAGAGCTGCCAGAGCAAGCAGCGAGCAGTCGTGACGTCAGAGGACGGTACGGTACGGTACGGTGCGGTACGGTGCTAAGGACGGGTGCGTATAATTCGTCCTCAAAGTGTTCCAAAAACCCCCTAGACACACTACTCATTTGGGACCCGTTTCGTAAGGGATTGATCGAAAGTATAGAGAAAGTACAGAGAAGA
Source organism: Vandiemenella viatica (assembly GCA_031002005.1). Classification (NCBI taxonomy): domain Eukaryota; kingdom Metazoa; phylum Arthropoda; class Insecta; order Orthoptera; family Morabidae; genus Vandiemenella; species Vandiemenella viatica. The sequence continues at coordinate 18,443,446 of JARYHS010013631.1, read as the reverse complement.
GCCGCTCGATTCGTGACCGCTTGCTACAGTCCTTATGAAAGCGTCACAGAACTGATTTGTAGATTAGGTTGGGAGTCTCTGGTAGATAGACGAGACACGTTTCGTTTAAACTTATTGGTAAACATGCGTACTCCCACTTTCACTTTTGAGTGTAGTGAAATATTTCTTCCACCAAACCTATTTGAGTCGGAAGGACAGGAAGATAAAATTAGGGAAATAAGTGCCGGACTGATTCTTATTGAATTTTTTTTCCCTTGTACCATTAGGGATTGGAATGCACAGCAAAGAGATTAGCTTGGTGCTGAGCACCCTCTGCCACCCACAATTTTGTGAATTGCAGAGTATAATCACTGTCCCGGAAGAACAATGTCAGAACTGTAAAATACGTAATTTATAGGACGTTATTAAAACGATGTAAAGGGCCATTTTACACTAGGTAACCACTGGACCAACAAAAGTTTCAAATTTGCAATTCTGTCGTTGTTCTTCTGGGACAGCGATATGTAGATGTAGATGTAGACATAACGTTTGTCCGCTACGCCGTTCAACAATGTAGTCTGTCCGATTATGTTCACCATAGTAGTGCCTGGCACCTACGCGGCCATCATTGCACGACAAGTTGATGAGGGCTTCACCACTCAGCACCCAAGTGACGGCAATTACGTGACGATTGCAGTCCGAGGCGTTTGTGGCCCCTGATCAGTGAAAGCCGACTCAGTAGAATGCGTGCCACCAGACCAGCGCTCAGCAGACGGTGACGAACCGTCGACTCATACATCTCAACACGCATTGCAGTGCTCCAACATCGAGGCAACATTGCCGTTAGGACTTGAGCAGCAGGTCCGGTGGCGTGCGATTCCTAATCACGAGATTGTGTATCAGAATCCTGGGTAAAATCTGAAAACCTTTCTGACATGCTTATGGAGAGAGCGCATACGATGCAGCTGAGTATCGTCAGTCGGATTGGAGCGTTAAACTTGATTCTTCTTTGACGTGTTTCACAAGTACGGATTTCTCAATATACACTATGCAAACAACACTATGCGTTTTAACACATTGACCCACACATACACAACAAGGAAGAAAGAAATGATGACTCTGCCTCTGTATCACGACTAGTTCGTCCTTACAGGACTTGTATATGCTCGCAGCAGAGGACAATATTTACATTTTACATTTGAAGTCAATGTTCTGAGTTAACTGTAGCATCAAAAGTTTTTTCCTGGATTCTTGAAAACTGCACTCGTCTAACACAATTGCTACTTCAGGTATGATGCACCGAGGCGCGGTGGATGAATGAGCGGTAACGCGCTGAAAACACATTCGGGATGGCGCACAGTGGTCTCAAATTGGAATATAGTGGGCATTCGAACTTAACGTCATAATATCGATAAAAAAATATTGATTTAGAGAGCATTTGCTGTGCTGATTAAAAATTGTTATGTTCAATTTTTGATAGAAATGAGTACTTCACACTTAAAATAAAAAAAAAAAAAAATTATGGGTGGAAATCTGTTTTATTTTTTTCACGGCCCTATATCAAAAGTTCAATGCGAAACCTTATGCAATCATAAGTACCTCTCCGACTTAATATTGCAACATAAAAATTTGTTGCGTATCCTTGCCGCTTTGATAACAGGGCGCAATTGAATTTTGGGGATAAAATATAGCGGCAAGGATACGCAACAAATTTTATGTTGTAATATTAAGTAAGATAGGTACTTATGATTGCATAAGGTTTGACTTCGACACTTTGATATGGGCCGTGAAAAAAATAAAACAGATTTCCACCCATACATTTTTTTAATTTTGTGAAGGACTTATTTTTATCAAAAATGAACATAACAATTTTTGATCAGCACAGCAAATGCTATCTAAAGCAATTTTTTTGTATCGATATTATGACGTTAAGTTCGAATGTCACTATATTCCAATTCCGAACCACGTGTGGCGTGAGAATGAATCCCCGTCCGGTTATCCAGATTTGGGTTTTCCAAAATGCTCCAGGCGAATGCCCGCAAGCAAGTGAGTAAAAAATAAAAAAAAATTGTTAGAACTAAAACACAAACTGTCACAATGGATTAAATAAGGGAGTGTCGATAAACTAAGTGACTTGGTCTAGAGGGGTTGGGTAAATAGCTAGCTGCGAAATTTTTGGGGGGAGAGGGTCGAAGCCAAGCCATATAGTTTTTATTTACATTATTTGTCGAAATTAAATAATGTATACAACACACGTTAAACTATCCTCCGTTGGGACGTCGGTTTGAATTCCCCGTCTGGGCATCCAGATTTGGGTTTCCATGGTTTCCCAAACTCTAGGCGATGCTGGGATGCTTCCTTCAAAACACATGGTCGAGTTCCTTCCCGTTACTTGCCCCCGCATCTAATGACCTCGACGTCGACGAAGCGTTAAAAGCAATAAGTAAAAAAAAAAAAGAAAATTTCCATATGTAATTTACGATAGTCTGACAAGAGAAGCGGTACAAAA